>VXBZ01000963.1:126961-158277 GCA_013399135.1 Heliornis fulica | reverse complement strand
AATGACACCACAACCTTCTGGTGTGTCACCACCCCTCCCAGCTTGGTGTCATCAGCAAACCTGCTGACTGTGCACTCTGTTCCCTCATCCAGGTCATCAGTGAAGACATTGAACAATACTGGTCCCAGTCCTGACCCTTGAGGGACTCCACTAGTCACAGGCCTCCAGCCAGACTCTGCCCCATTAATGACAACTCTCTGGCTTCTTCCCTCCAACCAGCTCTCAACCCACCTCACTGCTCTGCCCTCCAGGCCACACTGCCTCAGTTTCCCTACCAGGATAAAGCTGTGGGAGACAGTGTCAAATGCCTGACTGAGATCCAGAAACACCACACCCACTGCCCCACCATCACCCATCCCCCTGGTTCTATCCTCATCACAGGCTGTTAGATCAGTCAGACATGAGCTCCCCTTGGTCAAACCATGTGACTGCTTCTAACAACCCTCTGATCCTGGATGTGCCTGGAGACAGCACCAAGGACAAGTGGTTCCATCACCTTTCCCAGGGTGGAAGTGAGGCTGATCAGTCTGGAGTTACTTGGTTCCTTCTTCTCATCCTTTTTGAAGACTGGAGTGAGATATGACACATTCTGAGGGATAAAGTCTTTGATTCTCTGTTCACAGTGGACACCAAAGAAGAGAAACTATGTGCTGTGAAGGATGAGGGACTGAGGACTTTGTGCATTTGTACACACAACAAACAACTCTGGAAAAATCTTGCAGGTCACCAAGCCAGACACACAGGTCATGTTACAGTTGCTTTCTGGGTGTAGAAATTAATAAACATGACCATGAAATTATCTGGCATGCTGGACACTGCTTTTACACTGCATTATCCTGCCTATAGGCAACTGTCCTCACCAGGACTTACAAAAACACTTGGAAACTAGTAAAAGCTCTGAGAAAAGCAGCAAACCAGGAATTTACTTACTATGCCTCTAGGTTATGCACAGCTTTGGGAAACATCCAAAGAGCTGCACTGTGCATATCTTACAGATTTTAGAACTGTGAGAACACAGTTCTGGTGTGACACTGAATCTCTTTTGGTGCAATATGGTGCATTCATGCAGTTAATGGTCAAGTGGCACAACATTTTTTGCTCTGAAGATGTTTCTTTGCCTCTAGCCACAATGCTGGCATCCCTGAAGAGAAGATGTTGATCCTACAGTCATAGAATCATAGAAATTTTAAGGCTGGAAATGACCCCTAAGATCATCCAGTCCAACCATTAACCCACCGCCACCAAGTCTACCCTTAGACCATGTCCTCAAGCACCGCATCTCCCCGTCTGTTAACCCCCTCCAGGGATGGGGACTCAACCCCCCCCCTGGGCAGCCTGTCCCAATGCTTGAGGACTCTCTCAGGACACAAGTTCTTCCTAAGATCCAACCTAAATTGTCCCTGGTGCAGCTTGAGGCCATTCCCTCGAGTTCTGTCACCTGTTACTGGGGAGAAGAGACCAACCCCCACCTCACTGCAACCTCCTTTCAGGGAGTTGTAGAGAGCAATAAGGTCTCCCCTCAGTCTCCTCTTCTCCACACTAAACACCCCCAGCTCCCTCAGCCTCCTCGTAGAGCCTGTTCTCCAGACCCTTCACCATCCTCGTTGCCCTTCTCTGGACACGCTCCAGAACCTCAACGTCCTTCTTGACGTGAGGGGCCCAGAACTGGACCCAGTACTCGAGGAGAGGCCTCACCAGTGCAGAATAGAGGGGGATTATCACCTCCCTGCTCCTGCTGGCCACACTGTTCCTGATCCAAGCCAGGATGCCATTGGCCCTCTTGGCCACCTGGGCTCACTGCTGGCTCATGTTTAGGGGGCTGTCAACCAACCCCCCCAGGTCCCTTTCTGCCAGTCCTTTCTCCACATATTACTGGGAAAAGAGCATGTAGTGACATGACATTTGCAGGAAGGTATGCTGCACATCTCTCAGCCTAATAAAGAGTTAGGGCTCAGTTGTACCCTCAGCTATGCCTCTGCAATTCACACTGCAGGAATGGGCTTCCACCCTTCGGCATGTTCTCTTCCCCACAACACAATTAACAGTGGGGAGTTCTACATGGACAGAGAATGACCATTTCTTATTCTGACCACTCATTAAAAGCTTCCAGCAAAACAGAACAGATGCCTGGCCCTGGGTATCTTGCATCCTGACATGGGCTGAGGTCCTCATGCTGAAGCAATCCCTCAGTTTCCATGGAGTCCACAGAGTGATGCCTCTTCTCTTTCTTCTCACTCCTGCCCTTCTTGCAGAAGCACAAGAGTGTTGCTGATCTGAAGGAAGCGATGCTGATTTCAGGGGTGGTGGTTGACAGGCAGCAGCAGCTACAATATACAAGTTGTGATCCTTAAGAAAACTGGATTTCTCTGTCTGAGAATCAAGCTGGTTTGTATTCAACAGGTTTTCTAACAGGCCAGCATCCAGCAGTGAGTGAATGATCTTGCTCTCCCTGTGGCAGGTCACAGGCAGGGCCTGTCACAGAATCCAAAGCAGGAAGACAATTCCTCCTCCACAAGGGCATGCTGTTGTCCTTCAGACAGGCATCTGGAGCTGACTGTGAATATCAAAAGCACCTTGCTCACAATGCACCGGGGAGCAGCAGCTGAGGCTGACACACAAGGGTTGATCTTGTCTCTTCCTGCTGTCACCAGGGGTTTCAGAGCTTGGGGCAGAGTTTTCCTGCCACCTCTCCTGATGTGATGATCTTCTCATTAGGTGAAAGCCAGCAGCAACTACAGAGAATCTAGAAGCAAACCAACTCTTTCTCCTATGCTGATTATTGCAAGAACTGCATGGGAATTGCTTTTCCATCCAGAAAAGCACCAAGGGAAAATCACTGATGGTTCAGCTGCTAGAGGAACCTTCCATTGTTCATGTTTTCAGGACACACTGTTTTCAGTTGGAAAGCCAGTGAAGGTTCATTTTGGTTTATCCTGTTTTATTGTTTTAACCCTCTTTGATGGAAAAGCAATTAAACTGTCCCCCAAATGTAGGGAAACTCTGGCCAAGGTGAAAATGCTAAGTGGCTTATTGTTTCAGTGAAAGCAGATAATTTTAAGCTCTCTTTCCTGTTGAGCTCAAGTGCTTCACTTTTCTACTGAGGCTCTGTGGAACATTAGTTTTCACAAAGGCCTTTTTTTTTTTTTAATCTAATACATATGTATAAAAGCAAGTTCTATTGTAGCATTCCAGATCTGTATGGTTGCATTAGAAAATTAGCATTCTGGTTGTATTGGAAGATTATATATGCTGCCAATCCTGCACAGAACAGATTACTTCTGATTATGAGCAGTAGCCTGCCATCAGGAATCTCAGTCTTGCACAGCAGAATCCATAGAGGCTCAGGGAAATTAGCCCCTATTTGGAAGTCCTGGGTATCAAGGCAGGAGTTGTTGCTCCTAGTTCTGGGTCTATCCCACTGATATTTGCTGCAGAAGGAAAGAAATTCTTTGTACTCAGAGGCAATGGGTTATAAAAGCTGTGATACCTCAGAAGTGACAGAAGTTCCACTTGCAAATGTTGTCATTGGAGATTAAAGTCCATGAGGTGCTGGTGCAGTGCAAGGCAATACCATAGCAGGGATGATATACTGCAGAAGTTATGGGATGCTTTTCAATGTCCCATGGAACCCTACAAAGCCTTTGTCAAATTCAGATGCCTCCTAAAGCAAACAATAGGAAAGGAGCTGCCATGTGCTGCCACTCTCTTGATGGCAGCAGAATTATACCAAGAATGAGAGGCTTTTTTGTTTGTTGGGTTTTCTTTCAATGGAACTGGATTTACAGGATAAGCAAAGAGAGATGAGATGTTAGATTCCTCCTGAAACTCTTTCTGCTTGTTTGAAAACTGGCACTGCTCCAGACAGCACAGCTGATGCAGGCAGCTCTTATAGTATGGATACTGTGGAAATAAAAGCTTCTTTGAGACAATTCATCAGCAGGAGATAGTTTGTGTTGGAGAGGTACTCTCCTGATCTCACACAGCATATGTCTCTGTGGAGCTGAGAAAGGCTGTCAGGGAACATCTCCTTTTCTAAATGGCACGCTTGAGCCCAGCTTCTCAAACAGATCTTTCTGTCATTCACAGACCCAGCCTTTCAAAGCTCTACAACTTTTTAGAACAACAGAAAGAACAGCCAGTAATTCTAAGTTATCTTCAGTAAAAATGCTTTTTCTTTCAGTCTCCCAAGTACCTTTTGATTTTTTCATGAGGACATTCTGATGGCAAGCTCAGCCTGTAACCATGGTGGTGGTGCTACATATCCTAGAAGGCTGATGCCACTAAATAAATGTTGCCTTTGACTTGGAATCTCCCTGTTGCTTCAGTTGCAGCTTGCACACTGTGGTCTCTGCCCTCTGGGAAATAATATGTTTATAGCAAGGCAGTGGGGACTCATGGCCCCTAGGTGATTTTAGCAGGGTGCTAGAAATGAGGACTCATCTGCAGTAGGTGAAACTCAACAACCAAACAAAAAACTTCTCTGGCCTTTTAAATTGTAAAAAATAAAAAAAAATCCAGAGGGCACATGACTACTCAAAAGTCCAGTCCTAATCACCAACTTAGAGTAAATCAGGATGGCATAACTATAATTACTAATGCTTACTCAAAGCCACTAGTACTTGATGAGGAATTTATCTGAAAAGCTCAACTAACTTCCCTAATGAATTATCTCTATTTTTGCACACCAGGACAAATTCTGATTCTCTTAGGTTCCAATAAAAGAAAATACTCAAATAAATTCTTGCTTACATTCTATATATTCCAGAGGGAATACTAGCCTATGGAGGATTTAAATGAGGGATCAGGGAGAAGTAGAGGACTTCTTGAAACCAGGAAAGCTCATTCTTGTCCTGGTTTCAGCCAGGGTAGAGTTAATTTTGTTCTAGCAGCCAGTGGAATGCTGTGTTTGGGAGTAGGGTGAGAGCAGCACTGATAATACCCCCATGTTTCTAGTTGTTGCCAAGCAGTCAAGGACTTCTCAGTTGTTCATAACAAGAAGTCAGGGGGGCACCCAGGAAGCTGGGAGTGGACATGGCCAGGGCAGGTGACCCAAACCCTCCAAAGAGAGTATTCCATGACATTCCATCCAGTGATTTCTATCCTTTCACCTCCAGTGTTTTAGAGACAGCAGCTGTGTGGTGTCCAGCTCTGGCTGGGGTGAAACCACCACATCTCTTTGCCTGAGTGTGTGATGCAGTAACATGTGATAAGGGATTCCACACCTCAGAATCAAAGGTAGATCTGAATTTAACCAGAACTAAGGAATTTGCAGCTCCCCAAGCTGAAACAAACATTTTACAAAAGCAAGAAGTGTTGGAAAAAAATTGTATCTCACTCCAGAATTTCAAACACAGGAACACAGCCATTTATTTTCTGGAGTGAAGGAGCCTATCCATCTGTTAAAGATGAAAAGCAATCTGAGTGAGGCCTTGAGGATCCTGACTGTCCTTGGATGAGGGGTGAAAAAAAACCCTTCTCAGTAACAGATTTTAATTCCTCTGCTATACATCACCCATTTTCAAGTGAAGTGGAAAGCAGTGAGGAAAATGTTTATATCCCAGAATCATACCTGTCCTGCTCTGGTGAAATTTAGGGCCCTGTTTAAACATTTACAACATGGGGAGAAATAAAATGAAGCTCTGTTTTCCTGTTGTTTTGCTCTGCCTTCTTCCCTAAGATGTGTTGGATGCAGCTATCCCTCCTCCTAGTGCCAGGAGTGCAGTGATCACAGCACAACCATTCTTTGTGGGCACTGTTGGCTTTTATTTTTAATGTAAACATTAATGTCCTGCTTTTATTTGGAGCTTGGGTTAATTTCTGCTCCCATGGCTACATTCCAGCTAAGATAATTATATTCCACTTGCCAAAATTCCCCATGCAGTTTCAGTGCAAACCAAGCTATCCCTCACACATCTCCTTATACACTTGTGCCCTTGGATTTTAAACACCTGTCACATTTTACCCTGAAGGTGGCTGAACTCTAGTGCTGTGCAAACAAACTCTGCCTTTACAGTTCATAAAGTGCTTTAGGATCCTTTGGGATTAAAGATGTTAAATGAGTGCAAGCTGAAATATTAAAAATGTATGGAACTTTACAGTTGCAGTTGCCATTGTTGTTGGCACCATGTAGCACCAGGGGACACATTGTGTTGGGAACCATAACTGGAGGATAGGGATGGCTCTCCAAACTGGATCCAGCTGGAAGAAGTGGTCACATATCCAGCTCCTGCTTCCTGTAATGCTGCAAGAGCACAAGCAACTTGGTGGGGTGCTAAAGGAACAGCTACAACTGCCCCAGTGCTGTGAATAGATCTAGCCAGTTCTTTCAGGAGAGAATCCATAATTTAAACTAAAATGCCAGGCACAGCAGGCAGGTGAAGGAAAGCTATCACAAATAATTTCTCCTGGGGTTTGTAAGTCGTTGGCTGACACAGGAGAGCAGGCAGAATTTACAACATATCACATCTTATAGTGCAGATAGGATCTCCCCCTCTTCAGTTTGTAGAGGAGAGGGCCAAGGGGGTGTGTGGGAGATACAATCAAGGTTTATGAACTCATGGAAGTGATAGATAAGCTGAAGTCAGAACTGTTGATCATCAAATTTCATAGTATTAGGAGGAGAGGACGTTGACTGAAAGTATAAGTAGATCAGCTTAAAACAGATACAAGAAACAGGGTACTTGTCTACACAGCAGGAGGTGAACTTGTGAAACTTTTTGCCACAGGAGATTGTGAGGGCAGACAGCTGTAGTGGCTTCACATAAATCCTCTGACAACAGGTCCATCAATGGCCTCTGAAGTCAAAAAGCAAAGTGTGGTCTCTAACTCTGATCCCCTAAACATGAATTCAGGGACTTGGAATTAGGAAGCAGCCAGGCTTGTATTCTTGCCATCCTGTCACTCTCAGGACCTGAACACTGGGACAGCAGGTCCACAGGTTGACCAAATAAAGCATTTCTTATGTACTTGTGATGAGCATTTGGCCACTGTTGAAGGGCTCAAGGTATGCCCAAGGACAGAGCCTCAAAATACTCCAGCATGGCACAAGCTATGGCAGTGATATGCTTAGCCCATTTTCAAGGAAATTTGGAGGGACTAACATATTCCCCCTCAGCATCAAGTCCATTCTTGTTCACATCTTGCAAGAGGGTAGAAAGGACTCCTCCTGCATATTCTTGCTCATATAATACCATATAATTTGTGTATTTTAGTGTGGTATTCCATAAGTTTTCTCTCACACATTCTTGAGCATTTCCATTAACTATGATGCTGTGATTTCAAGGAGGCACTACTCTCTCCTAACCAATTTATTTCTTTGTTACTACAGTTCTGTGTTCAGCATTTGAAGGGTGTAATTCAGGCTGCAGAATCACCCATGTATGATAACTTACAAGACACTAAACTGTGCAGGAATCATTAGAGAAATTAAAACAGACTGATTGTTTCCACTCTTTGGTCTACAAATACTGGATTTGATTATCAATCACCAAGAGAAATTTTAAAATGAGAACACTTATCCTTCAGTTGTTCTTTTAGCTGTTATGCAAAACCAGATCTGCTTTCCTGGATGTTCTGTGCTTTATTTACATCTGTGTAAAACCTGAGGCTCTCCACGAATTTCTATAGTGGGTTTACATTGCAATTAAGATAAGAACTGGGATCAAGAGATCTTCTGTCCCCTCTACCTTCACCCACAGTGGAGTTTTCTTGCCCTTAAAAAGCCTGACACTTGCCCTGGCTTCAGCCCACCAACCTCAATGCAGCCCCTACATAGAATCATAGAATCATAGAATCATGGAATCATAGAATTGTTAAGGCTGGAAATGACCCCTAAGATCATCCAGTCCAACCATTAACCCACCGCCACCAAGTCTACCCTTAGACCATGTCCTCAAGCACCGCATCTCCCCGTCTGTTAAACCCCTCCAGGGATGGGGACTCAACCCCCTCCCTGGGCAGCCTGTCCCAATGCTTGAGGACTCTCTCAGGACAGAAGTTCTTCCTAAGATCCAACCTAAATTTTCCCTGGCGCAGCTTGAGGCCATTACCTCGAGTTCTGTCACCTGTTACTGGGGAGAAGAGACCAACCCCCACCTCACTGCAACCTCCTTTCAGGGAGTTGTAGAGAGCAATAAGGTCTCCCCTCAGTCTCCTCTTCTCCAAACTAAACACCCCCAGCTCCCTCAGCCTCCTCGTAGGGCCTGTTCTCCAGACCCTTCCCCAGCTCCCTCAGCCTCCTCGTAGGGCCTGTTCTCCAGACCCTTCCCCAGCTCCCTCAGCCTCCTCGGAGGGCCTGTTCTCCAGACCCTTCCCCATCCTCGTTGCCCTTCTCTGGACACGCTCCAGCACCTCAACGTCCTTCTTGAAGTGAGGGGCCCAGAACTGGACCCAGCACTCGAGGTGAGGCCTCACCAGTGCAGAATCCAGGGGGATTATCACCTCCGTGCTCCTGCTGGCCACACCGTTCCTGATCCAAGCCAGGATGCCATTGGCCCTCTTGGCCACCTGGGCACACTGCTGGCTCATGTTTAGGGGGCTGTCAACCAACACCCCCAGGTCCCTTTCCGCCAGGCTGCTCTCCAGCCACTCCTGCCCAGGCCTGTGACATTGCCTGGGGTTGTTGTGACCAAAGTGCAGGACCCAGCATTTGACCTTGTTGAATGTCATATTGTTGTCCCCAGCCCCACACTCTTCCTACAACCCCCGTGTGTCTATGTACTCACGCCAGCCTAGCGCCGCAGTTTTCCCCTTCCATATCTGCTCCAGGAACGTTGTCTGTGTTCACGGACTCGGTCTCACTGGTGGGCATGCTCACTGTAAGAGTCAAAGGGAAGAAAAAGAGAAGGTTGACCATTAGAACCTGGTACATCTATTAATGCATCTCATGAGTGAAGGAGCTGGCTCAATGAAAAGGCCCTCAGCTACAGCTCCTAAGGATTAAGCAAGTCTGCTGCCTGCCTGCACAAGCCAGGCTGGGCAGGTGGACTTCGTGAACATACACAGGAGGGAAGAAGAATCTCTTTGAGAGTCAGCTCCTGGAAATGTTATGAATGAGAACCACTGATGATTAGAGGACCTGGAAAAGCCAGCAAGAAGCTTTTGTTTGATTCAGCAGAACACTTGAAGAAAATCCCCCCTTACTTGCACCAGCCCGAAGGCTTCGCTGCCCTCCCCAATCCTCTGTGCAGTGATTCGACTACAAAGCACCACACTGAGGTGTTTTCTGAGGACTGGCTTCTGTGAGCCTGCCAACAAGGGCTACATAAATAATGCTGATGCCTCATCTGTCATATGCTAACCATTAATGTGTTTCAACTGCCAGGCTTGGACCTATAGGGGCAGGAGGGGAATTCAGACTGATTCATTCAGATATTACCAATAAAGGAGCTAATGAATATGGTGGAGATTTTACACTGACACTCACCAACTAAGAACTGGACAGAATCTCCTTGGCTTTTACTGAGGTAACTACCATCAAATGAAAGCAACATTAAATGGGAACCTCTCTCATCTGTATCTAAGGACCCATCACATTTTGTATATGTTACCAAACCTCAACATTTCATTTGCTTCTACAGATCATAAAGAAAAATTAGATCACAATTTCCATTCCACCCATTGCTCCCAGCTCCTGTGTGGGCTCTAATAACTCCTTAACATACAATCATTCAGCAGAAGGTAGGACAATGGATAGGATCAAATCTGTCTCCTCTTCCCTCCTTTTCAAATACACAAAACAAATTAAAAAAAAATAGAACTGAATGATGGAGGAGTTAAACAGATCTCTCAGATGCCTGGTAGAGTTTCAGAACATGACCTGTATTATCAGTTGGATATATATCTGAGGGGAGACTTGAAAGCCTGCACTAATAGTTGTTGGAAATGCTTCTAATAGCCTGTAAGAATATGTTACTCAATACTTATAACACATCTAGTTGTGAGTCCTTGCACAAAAGGAGGCAGTGTGGAATAAACAGGTTTCCCATTTCAGTGGGGTAGATGTTTAACAGGCCATGGGGCAAGGTCTTCTTTCAGAGGCTAGAAAAATATCAGAAGGCTCTTCCAAAGAGGTCTTCTGTTCCTGCTTTGAAAGCATTATGGTAGAAATGTTCCTCAAAATTAACTATACTTCCTTCATCCCATCCCATCCCCACAATTCATGTGACTACAACATATGTCTAAAGAAATCTAAAGTTCTTGTGCTGTGTTCTTAGGACTACATGAAATAATGGTCTCTCTAGCACTATTGACATAACTATGAAATATTGTGCTCTAATGCTGCCTGCTCCTTTATGAAGGCTGAATGCTTTAATAATCTCGTGTATTTGGGAAGACAAATTAAGGAATCGACTGAATTCATATTTTGATGTACATTAAACACTCAAGTAAGCTGTAAGAAAAAAAACCCAACATTCATAATTGAAATTTTTGGTCCAGATGAAGCCCTTCAGGAAGCATTGATATTTCACAAGTCATCTTTGGAGATGAGATAAAGCACATTCAAGACTCATTTGAGCTTATTTGTAAATGGAAAACGATTCCAAAGACATTAGCAAGAGATTGATTTGCAGAACAGCTTATTATCTTGAGTGCATGGAGAGAGCACTGCACAAGCAACAGGAGAAAGCAAGGCATGCACATGCAGAGGTGTACAAAGATGTATTTATGTCAGTCTGAAGAGAGATACAGAGACACCAAAACACACAGACATACTCAGTGTGGACACAGAGTGCAGTGGAACATTACCATGGGTTTCTGTGGAGTGACTAAACCAAGCAAACTTTCCTTTCTTCTTATCAGGCAAGCCAGCTGGAGTGCTTCCTTTCACAGACAAGATGGTCAGTGTCAAGTACCAGGAACAAGACATCAATAGAGAACATGCAGCCAGTGACAGGCAAAAGAAAAAGACAAGGAACTCAGCTTACACACGACATCCACTTCTGTCTGAAAACTTCATCATGTGAATTAAAGGTACAAAATGAAAAACAAAGGTATAGGGAAGTATGAAATATCGTAACAGATCATCAGAGGATAACTCTGCCTTGCTTTCTGCTCTTTTGTACACCTGGCTTTTGAGAACATGAAGTTGCTGAGTTTAAGTTTATGGGTCAACTCCTTTTTCCAGTGATGTCAATGGCAAAACTCTTCTTTGTTTGACTGTTGAAATTGATGAGATGAAATCAATCACAATGTGGACCCTGGTTATGCCCTGACCCTTAGGGTCAGAATCTGGACTAGCCTATCTTTGAATGAGGTGTCTTGGCTTTCTTCCTAAATTGTTCCAATATTTTGAAACTCTTTCAAAACTGTCAGCACTGCTAAAGGAAAGTTGTTGGGTAAGCCCATTTCTCTGTCTTTTCCCATTTCTAGAGATCAGTAACCCTCAACAAGCAGTCAAGTGCACACTCCCTTACTCAAGGGTAGCCTTAGACTATGGCTCATGCTCTTCTGAATATTTATTTTACATCCTTCCTCTGATGTCCTCCTGCTACATGGCTTTTCATGGCAGCACTGAAGGTGACCCTCTGCCTACTGTGCACAGAAGTCCTCAGCCCACACAGAGCAGAGGTGCAGGCACAGATACTTAAAGAGTGCTGTGGATTTTTCTAATCCTTCTGCTGTAGGAAGCCAGGTTTAAGTAAAGTGAAGGTTCCAAGGGCACATTGGATGGAGAGACTCCTTTGGTCCTGGCTAACTTGCTGGCAATAGCTCACATGCATTTAATATGCAGCACCAGTGGAAAATGTTGAGGACAATAAAAAGTATTAAGACAGCATCAAATATGAGAGGAATGGTGGCCTAGAATTTAAAGGGCAGGACAGATTAGGGACTGTATTCCCCACTGTGGGATGCTCATAGTAGCACAATCACTCCCTTTACCTAGCACCTCACATCACCTTCAATATCAAGGGTTGATCATGTGTGCAGGTCCTGTGAGGTTCACTCCAGTGAACAAATGCAGAAAATAGATGCTGCAGAAGAGTTAGATATGAAATGGGGCTGAATATGAGAGGAAGCAGACCAAACAGTGCCCAGATGGCTTTCTTATCTGACTCAGCTCTCACAGACACAGACCTTGTGCCCACACCCTGGCTCAGAAACCCCAGCTAGAAACAAGACAGACATTTTTTGCAGCCCAGATAATTAGTTACTGGAAGCATAGAACCACGGATGCTAGTGGTAAATCCACCACAGGAATGTTTTAATCAGGAAGAGATGTTGTTTCTAAATGGTGGGCCCTAGTCCAGACCAGAGCTATGTTCTGACCATGGTATACAGACTATGCCATCTCTTTGGCCACATCCTCCCCATTTTTTGAGGAGCTGCCACAAAGGCAAGAAAGAGGCAAATCCAGATTTCCTAACACCTGGGCACAAAGTGAGTCCTGGTGCCTCTTATCTTGTGCCATGTACAACCACTGCTTGCAACCATATCAGAGATCCTCAGGGAGCTTCATTCTGCCAGGTGTAGAAGGACTCTACCTCCCCTATCACATATTTGCATTGAGGGCACTTCAGTGTCCAAACTGCAGCATGGGCAAGGCAGGAATTGTTCCCTGTGTGTGTGATTCAACTGCCCACCCAATACCCTGAATTATTAGGTTGAGTAAATACCTATGTTGCATGCAGGTGACTTCTTTACTGTAGGGAACAACTCTGTCCCCACACATACCCACCCTGTCAGGGAGTTGTTGACAAGGTGAGAAGGCATTTCCATCAGGCAGTTTGCTTTGCATGTCTACACCAGGAGCAGCAATCTAACAGGGCAACAACTACACAGAGTGGGCAGAGTGCTTCAACCAAACCAGTACAATGAACCACTAACAACAACTCAGGTCCCACAGAAGACATTGTGTATTTCACAGAATCACAGAATGGTTTGGGTTGGAAAGGAACTTTAAAGATCATCTAGTCTACTCCCCCTCCCAACATGGGTAGGGACAGTTATGACTAAACTAGGTTGCCCAAAGCCCCATCCAACCTGACCTTGAACACTTCCAGTGTCGTATATCCACAACTCCTCTGGGCAACCTGTTCCAGTGTACCTGTTCCTGGGGCAAATCATGTTGGCAAATCACATGGGAATCTCTCTTTTTTTAAAAATTTATCATCACATTAGTAATTCACTCTGATGAAATCTCCAACTGTTACATACTCTCTAGGTAGTATAGCATTTTTAAAGGGAAGAAACAAGCTTTTTAAAGCCACACCAGTATCTCATAGTTATGGTGCAAGCCATAAGGACCAGTAGGCTTTAGACTTGCTACAGTTGCTTCTGAATCCTTTGCACTTCTTACACCTTGCCACACTGTGGCTCATCTCTGAGTGTAGACTTTTTCTCCTAGACAACCTAAACTCCTAATTTCACATTACTTAGATAACACTCCTGCAGCAGCTAGAGCAACAACCAAAGCTATGTAAGCAGCTTCCTTCAAAACAAATCTGAAAAATGCTTCATGCTATGTTAATTCTAGCTCTGAGACCCAAAAGACAGATGTAAGTACAAAAAGTCTGCAGTGTGTGACTGGCTAGACAGACAGATGTGCAAAACCCTTTAAGAGTCTCTGTTCCATGTCACTGGCATCAAGCATTGATACTAGATGTACCATATGTCCTCCTACAATCAAATGCCCCGTGGACATGCAATGAATTATTAGATGGCAGGTTGCCAAAGGACAGCCAGCCACTGAAACAGAAAGCTGGCACAAGCAAATACCCTTCTGGGTAGCCCTGAGATAATTTTTTCCTTTGCACACTTGGAGAGTAATATTTGCTCCCAGTTCAGATGTATCAACATACTCTCTAGGTAGTATAGCAATGACATGTTAGTCATCTCAGCAGTAGAAGAAATTCTTGTATTCACATTTACCTCCATCAATTATATAATGTTGCCACATTTGGTGCCAAAATTCACTTTAATACATCGACAATTTAAGATCCAGAGAAGATCATGCCTGGGCAAAAGATGCCCAGAGCCACAAACAGAGACAAAGCATAAACCCTTCGCAAAATTTCATGTGACATGGTACTATCCAACAGCATTGAAACTGAAAAAGACCCACAGTGAATTACCAGATTAAGAAAAGCAACAACAAACTCCACTGTGTTTTCTAATATGCTCACTTAGGCTCTGATTACCCCAGCACTCCAACTTCAACAACACTGCAGTTACAACTGGTATTGAATTACTCTGAGAGATATGGGTCTAAATCACCCCTTTTCCCACAACAGCATTTGAGGTCAGAAGGACCTGGTATCACTCCACCACCTTACTGTGTCACCTTGCCCAAATGACCAAGCCTTTCTCTTCAGTTTCTCTAAAAGAGGGATTATAATTCTGCACTCACCTTGCAAATCTCTTTGAGATCTGCAGATGAAACACATTACAATAAGTGCTAAGTACTACAGTTATTACTGATGCTAATGTCTCCCAGGTGGGACACTGCAGAACTATAAAGCAAATCTAAAGAGCTAAGAAGTCCTGTGAATTCTCCAGCTGGGATTTAAGATTTCTTTTTCCATCAAGCACAACAAGAATAAATTGCAGTATCCAGGCTGCTTCCTTTAACAGAATGTGCACCAAGTGAATGACTTTGTCTGCAGTAAAAACCCTGCTTGCTGTGGTGCTTCTCATGCCCATCATTTCATGAATGAGTCTATGGGTGGCTGTCAGAATATTAATTGACTGATATTTTTTTTCAGTGGAGAGCTCTCATTTTAATTAATATGTGAGCACTGTCTTGCTTTCCTCTTCTCATGGCTTGTTTTGGAAATGCTGCACTCATTCATCCTATTCACTGATCTAAATAAGATACAGTTGTCATTCTGCTGCATGCATGCATGCATGCAGTGTCTTGGGAACAATCAGTGAGCATGTTTTGAAATGCAAGCAGCATGCAGAAAGCAAGCTGTGCAGAGGTAAGTGATTAGCTTTCTCCAGATCTCCTGATTTTTGCCAGGAAAGATATGACTGGGGGAGCTATTTTGCATTTTCTGTTTAGAGTTCTGCATAGGAGAGCTTCTACAGGAGAAGAGGAAAGTGAACTGGAATTAGATGTAGGATCTTGGTTGTCACATACTTCCCAAAGTTAGAGAGAATGCATCAATGAATCTAGCAGAGCACAAAAAAAATCAGAAAAAATGTGAAAATACTTGGAGAATGCTTACCAAGGGCTCAGAGGCCAGTGCTCACATGGCCAGTATTATACCCAAATTATTACATTAAATACTTGTGCTGCTCCTAACCTACTTTTGGGTTAGGTACAGATGACTGTGATTGCAAGGGAAGCCTGGTTCACACTTTCACTCGAGGTCAGACCCAGAGTCTGGGGTAGCAGGAACGAGCCATAAAGTGATTGTCAGCTGTATTCACTTCAGTCAAACAGAAAAAGATCTTTTGGATAAAAAAGCCCTTTACAGCCACAAACCAGCAGCAAAGGTGTACAGGAGGAACAAAACCTGACACTGCAGTGAAAGCCAGGCTGGGCATTGGACTGCATCAGAGACACAGTGTAGTACTGCCATCCTGAATGGAGCAGTACAGAGTAGGAACACTGCCAAGACCAGGATGGAGTATCCTACTGTCAAACACTTCATTCATAGATAAATCATATATTTTACAATAGAAATTGCAATGCATGTCTTTTATATAAAAACCCTTCCTTTTAGATTGGATATTAGAAAAAGGTTCTTTGCTGTGAGAGTGGTGGAGCACTGGAACAGGTTGCCCAGGGAGGTGGTGGATGCCCCTGGATCCCTGGAGACGTTCAAGGCCAGGTTGGATGAGGCCCTGAGCAACCTGATCTAGTTGGGGGTGTCCCTGCTTCTTGCAGGGGGTTGGACTAGATGACCTCTGGGAGTCCCTTCCAACTCTAACCATTCTATGATTCTACACATCCTTCTCCCCTTCCAGAGTGTCACCATATGCTCACACACATCCTATATCCATAGGCTAAGTAAACTTACACACACACACAGGGGAACAGGAGAACAATGTGCAGGTGTGCACAGACAGACTAACAGACCTGTCATCACCACATGCAGATTACTGCACACCTCTGAGGGCATTACCTTGCTAGTAATTAATCTTCCTGGACCTTATTTTAGTAACAACAAACTCCTCAGCTCCTTTAAACAACTGCCATTTTTCTTCTTTTTACAGTGACATGGACAGTAATTGGCCACTTTCCACAAGTATTGGTCCACTTCAGCACAGTGAACTCCTGTCCCTGCAAAGGGTCAACCTTTGCAGGCTTCACACATGTTCTGCTCCCTGTTTAAAGGAAGAACTCATAACATGCTTTGCATTTCCTTGCCCAAAGGGCAAAGTTATTCTTTGCTTAACTTGGGTGGTATCTCAAACATCTCATAGGCATGGGAGAGGTAGGACCCATCCAAAAGCAGATGCTACAGAAAGGAGTCTCTGCTAGAAAGGGCTGGAGAGGCAGCCTCCTGTGTCACTGGTTGTGCTGATAAGTAAATACCCACATCTGAGAGAAGAGACCCTTCACTGCAGAGTACCTGCCTGCAAGTGCAATGGAAGTAACTTAATCCCTCTGGCTGAAGAAGAACAGATGGGCTGGGTCACAAGGTGACAGCTGCTACCAGAACAGATCTTAAAGGTCTCTCTCCAGATTCTGGATCCTCCTATGACATCCCAAATTGGTTTTCTTGTCTGATAAGTGACTTGTATTGTTTGCCTCATCAGGAGCAACAACTACTGTACCAAAGTGCAAGGCATTTACTTGCCAGGACATGGTTTATAGCCCAAGGAATTAGACTGACTGGTGTCAGTCTAATTCCTTTTAGCAACCTCTCTGGTTCCTCACAGAATTCTGAAGCTATTCATTAAAAAAAAAGGAGAAAAAAGGAAAAACAAATCAACCTAGGATCTATGACTCTTTCAACAGTAATTTGTGATGGTGAACAAATCACAGCCACATATTCTGCAAGATTTCTCTCCCATTCTTTATGATTTTTTTAGCAGAGGAAGGTGGGGCAAGCAGCAGTACCATCAAATGTGCCTGAATCTACCCTGAAAAATAATACATGGATACAAATTGTAGGAGCATTTCAATTAAAAACCTTAAGTATTCTATTATTGCAGGCTGGTCTGGCAGGTGCCTTAGAAATAGGGCCATGAGAGCCACAAACTCTGTGGATAATATGTTGGGAAGTGATACAAACATTGAAGAAGAGCAAAATAACTGAACACAAGGAAAGTGCCCTCAAGACAGCAAAAATCAACCAAAAGAAAAAAATCTCTCCTGCTTTGATCAGTTTTGTCCATCTAATAATCATGATGTTATTCAGACTTCACTCACATTATTATTAATGAAAATATCCATTATATAAGTTTCAAGCACAAACATTGCTCTAAAGCAGGGCCAGGTGTCTCCTGAAATTCCTGCTTGTGTGGGAATTTCTGCATCTGCCCACCCATACAAATAGACACCTGGGTGGTGAACCAGTAACTCTGATGGGGATCTCTTGTTCAGCTGAAGCATCTTTGTTCTTTCAATTCACAGCCCTGTGAATCTGTCTTCCCTGCAGAGTCCAGGAGGAGCAAAAAACAATTACAGAAGCTAGTTCCAACTTCATCTGCTTAGGTCATCAGAAACTCTGGGGAGTGCTGCTCACCACCTGGATTTCTGAGCTTCAAAGTGTCTGGAGATGCAGCTCCAGCTCTTTTATGACACTCCTGCCTATGACAAGTTACCTCAAGGCAGGTGACACCTGAAATCTCAGTGAGTGGCCTCCAGTATGTGTGCTAGAGGATGTAAATTGATATGTCAGGACAGCAGGGACTGTTTGGATGGTGCAGTGAGTGTGGGAGTCGTGGCCTGGTAGCTTGCAATAGACTTTTCCAGAGGTAGCTCACACAACCCTGTGGACAGGGAGCTTTGGCAGGCAGAGTGTTAATTAAGAAGATAGGTCTCTCTGAGGACTATATCTGGTACAGAGAAGGAAACCATTTTTTTCTGGAGGTTGGCCCTTGTTGCCAGAACATCACACACACCAAAACAACCCAACAAACCAAAGAAATCCAAACAAAAAGCCATGACAAAATTGGATGTGAGGGAGATACTGGGCTGTACTGTTCCAAAGGACAGAAACTGGGCAGAGGCCTGGCCACAGGAAATTTGGTCTGTGAGAAAGAATAAATGACTGAATACTTTCATCATAGTGTATTATACCTGCAACTAGGATGACTTAATTTGGGAGTGACTTCTTAAAATATTTAGGCATTAATATTACCAAGAAAAATTGGCACCAAGCCCCTGTGCATCTGAGCAGTCCTGCTGCACAGGCAGTGTTTGACAGAGATCAATTCCCAGCAAGCACAGACATTTTCTAATAACAGCTTTCATGTAGGATGTATAAGAAGGGTTCTGGATGATGCCTTTCTTGATGGTAAACAATCAAGAAATTCATATCACTGACAGCTACAGCAATGCACATATCAGATCTAGGTCACTCAGGAGCCAGGGCTTTGTGAAAGCACTGGATTCCTACAGCTGTATCATCCTGGATCAATTCTATTCAGCTCAATGATCTGAAATGGATCTCACATCTCCTGTTCTGAAATGTCCATAAAATTCTGTTTTGAAATCTCTTGTAGTCTGCTACATTTCTCCTGTGCCTAGTAAATAAAATGCTTGTGATTTTGTGTGCTGCTCCTGCCTGTGGTGTCCTTTCAGACACTTCTGCTAACATAATGACTAGTCTGATACTAGACACTATTATCACACTATCATATGAGTCAGAAGCATGAGACATGCTAGCTGGGCAGGCTGTGTCTCACTGTGCAGCAAGGAGAGAAGAACTGAAGTTAGAATTTTGCCCTTCAAATCAGCTTGTCAAACCTGTAATTAAAGCTTTTATACCTTTGGAGTAGAGCACTGAGAATAGGTCAATTACCTCAAGCCAAAGAAACAGGCATTTTATAGTGGCCTTGAAGGAATAGATTCCTAGTTTGCAAATACTTCTGGCACACAGGGGAGTGAGGGACTGATAACAACAGCTTGAGCTAAGCTCAGTGTGGGCAGGTGTTATGCAAGCTTCCCTCACACAGCTGTGTTAAAGCAAGTCATTCCTGACCTGGCATAGCCCTGTCATTCTGCTCCTGGTTCTTCAAATAGCTAGATAATGCCCTTACATTTTCATCTGCACATCTGTGAGCATCCACTCAGCATCCACTGCACCCTGGGTTTGATGCTTAACCCTTGTGCTACTTCAGCCTACAGGTTTTAGTGTTGTTGGTAACATCCTCACCCTGATCTACAGTTGGTCTTGTAACATTGGGTCTTGTAGCAGACCCAATGATTGGTAATGTGGAGGGGTCTACAGTCACATGAGAACTGCAGGCACATGTGTCCCTCCAACTGCAAACTACAGTTTGCAGTTGGAGGGACACATGTGGCTGCAGTTCTCACATGTGGCTGCAGTTCTCACATGTGGCTGCACCATGCTGTCAGCTTGTGAACTTTGGGAATGGAAATGAGGATATGAGCAGCACTGTGAACACTGAGGAGGCCTAAAGCTGGATTTCAGTTTAGGCCTCAAGACCTGAAAGGCCAATTCTCTAATCTCTTGGCTTATCTCTCCAACCCTGCTGGCTGAAGAGCTGCTGTAACCAGCAGGCAGACTCAGTGCCACAGCTATTTTCAGTTCAGTTCCCCAGTTGGAAACACTTTCCTTCCCCCGCCACCTCTCCAGGATTGATGATGTTTATGAGATAACTGAGCTGGAGGGACCTGCTTTTCTTCCCAGGAGCAAACACAACCAGGGGTTTTCATCCTCTTAGCTGTGGATGGGAAGTTCCTCATCCACTAGGCAGAAGGGAGCAGGCACAGAGCAGGAGTGTGACAGCTGTTCCCTCTGAGCCCTGCCTGTACTGGGATCTTGCTGCACACTCCCCAGGCTTTCCACCAAAGGGATGAAAAGGGCTGGGCACCATTCACAACTGCTGGATCTTCTCAGCTGTGCCAGCACAAGCTCTCAATTTGGTAATGTATATACCACTGCAGACGTGTAACACCACCCAAACTCCTTGTCTCTGAGCTCTGCCACAAGGACATCACGGTGTTACAGACCTCCTGGCAGCTACAGCTCGTCACACCGCTCCTCTGCACTGCCTTCACAACAGCAGGCTCAGCTTTCTAACCCCACTTGCATTGAAAACAAGATGCTATTTTCTTTGCCTTCTTGTGTGCTCACTTGTGAATCTGTTTAAGAAAGTGATGGACTAACTGAGCCATCTTGCAGTGAGGGAAGAAGGAGGATGTGACAGTTTCCCCAGGAGAGCTCTGCTAATGCCCATGCTGTCTCCTGCAACTTAGAGTCTTCCCAGTTTGACCCCTTTCTACATAGACCTCTTGGTCAGGGCCAGGGCCTGAGCCTCTGTATTTATCTTCCTGCACATGGATCTTCAGGTTATATATTTTATAAGTGAAGAAAACCAGAGATAGGTGGATAAATACACCCTTAGACCGAGGGGGAAGCTCATATCAGAACAACTTCTGTTGCAGTTGCTCCTGTTTCCCTCTTTCTATCTACCAAGAGAACTTCTTAGATATTCATCTTACAAGATCCATCTCATATTGGAGGTTCTAGATGTACTAGAACTAAACTTTTCCTACATGTCTTTGGACTAACTACACTCAGTTGCCTCTGCTGAGGTACAGGATGGCATTTTTGACATCACACCTGGGATGTGACCTTCCATCCACCATGCTGCAAGAGTACATACCCAAGGTGCTAAACTTATATCTGTTAGTCCACAATGAAGGATTTAGTTACCAGGACATGTTTAAATTGCCATTAGATTAATACAATTAGGCAGCTGACCCCCACCTATACCAGCTTTAGCTTCATGTACAAGGGAAGTACATCCACACAGTTTTAATTTGTGTATATACAGTGCCAGGCACACTCTGGCTTTGATCTTGGCTGGCTTTACAGTGATACAATTAATTCTCACACCCAACACTTGTTTCTAACTGCAAACATGTGCTCCATGTCCCTCAGCTGCCATTACTGAACAGCAGAGCCTCTCTCCTGATAATTCTTTATACCACAATAAAAATAAATAAATACTTGGGGTTTGAGCTGCTCTCAGTCCTGCTTACCAATGCTTTCTTCTCAATGAAATGACTCTTAAGGCTACATCTGCAATGATAACTGATTTTCAAACACTGATCATGGATCATTCTCACTGGCTTCAACAGAAACTGCTGGATATGCCATAGTTTTTAAAACCTTTTAAACACTTCAGAAAACACTTAAAAAAAAAAAAAGCCTTCCTGTATAAGTAGCCAGGCTGAGGGTTTGTGGAATTTCTGTCTAAAATTTCCTGCACACATCTTGGNAGTCCTGCTTACCAATGCTTTCTTCTCAATGAAATGACTCTTAAGGCTACATCTGCAATGATAACTGATTTTCAAACACTGATCATGGATCATTCTCACTGGCTTCAACAGAAACTGCTGGATATGCCATAGTTTTTAAAACCTTTTAAACACTTCAGAAAACACTTAAAAAAAAAAAAAGCCTTCCTGTATAAGTAGCCAGGCTGAGGGTTTGTGGAATTTCTGTCTAAAATTTCCTGCACACATCTTGGTACTGAAAGCCTTCCATGCCTCTCTAACCATGAGAAATAAAGCAGGTTTGATATATCAGAAGGTTTCCTCAGAGACTGTTCCCTCTATTATCCTTCCTCGAGAAGTGGAATTGAATCACACTGTCAGTGGATAAATCCTGACAGCTTCAAGAAGTCCTTCCCAACAGGGCAGATGGAGATGAATTTATTTGCAAAAGGTGTTTTCCCCAGCTATATAAACAATAGATTCACTTTAAAGCTTTACCTTTGAAGACATTTCTCTGCAAAAAATTAGTGCTATAAGAGGATTCCTACATCAATATAAGCCTCTGTTCCAGAAGGAAGACAGAGGTGTTACCTCACCAGCCTTTGCTAGAGAAATAGCTTTAATAGTAGATAAATGTAATGCCCTATTGACATCAGTGTCAGCCTCTATATGCTGCAGAGGTTCTGAGTGTAGTGTTTGCACTCCAGCTTACAAGAATCAGGGAAGGGAGAAGCTGGAAAAATGGAATTGAACAACACAAGCCAGTTGTTGAGTCACAAGAGAGCAAAAGCACATGTAGATCACAACAAAACTTTTTCAGTCAGAGAGGATCTTATACCAAGAGTGTTTTTCCCAGATGTGAACTACAGCAGCCTGGAGCTTATCAAATTCATGTATCTTTTGATGCCTGCAATGGAGTGAGAAGAAAAATGGAGCCTGCAGGCAGAAATTAGCACAGTTTGGGACTTTTCACACCACCCTCCCTTCCTCCCCACAAAACTGGCAGCAGAGGCACAGGGATCTGGTTTGATGCTCATTGCAGTCATCCTTTCAGGGTCAGCTAATTCTCTCAGAGCTGTCCCCATTCACCAGCACACACTCAGGGAGCTGGAGCCAGACACATGCCTGAGTTTGGACCACCCTCCCCAAATGGAAGAGTTTCTCTGCTCTACTTTCTAGAAATGCTTTTTTTTCCCTCACTTCCCCAAACAACACCAGGCCTCTGGTGCTGCATTGGAACAAATTACTGCAGAATTATAGACTGCAGTGTTGGCCACAACTTTGCCCTGAGGCTTCTTGAGTATCAGCAGGTTTTTTTTCATCTTTAGCACCCATCCAGAGGAAACAAATTGTTTTATTTTGAAATAAAATGCAGAATTGGAAACTGTTGCTACATCTCATTAGGTTAGATGGGATTTACCTGCTCTCATCAGCCTCTA
The DNA here is from genome assembly GCA_013399135.1 of Heliornis fulica. Taxonomy (NCBI): domain Eukaryota; kingdom Metazoa; phylum Chordata; class Aves; order Gruiformes; family Heliornithidae; genus Heliornis; species Heliornis fulica. Next base: position 135,471 of record VXBZ01000963.1, on the reverse strand, counting down.
TCAGCACAGAAGGAAGGGGAAGAAGGTTTTCAAATGTTGCTTGCTTTTTTTTTTGTTTTATGATCAAAGCTTCCTTTCAGCCAGATAGGGAGAAACTGGAAAGTTGTGAAATCTGCAGGATGCTGAACCTCCATGCTGTTATTTGATAAAAGCTGGGTTATTAATTTATATTACTAATAAATAAACCAAACCTGTTGATTAACCTACACAAAGTGAACTGTCCATACATTCAGGGAGACAAGAAAATTGTATCTATTAGAATGAATTAAGGTGATTACAGTGAATTCCCACAGAAGGAAAATAGTTCAAAAGCATCCTAATCAGACCTGTATATACCTTACATGATACAATCCAAGGTTAAAATTCTGGTCTACAGAGCAGTGAGCAGTGTGAGACTGTGAGTGACCAAGGAGGACATGGATTACCCTTCCTGTGCCTTTTTCTTTAAATTAGAAGATCACAGAACAACATTTCTTCCCTCTCCAAATATTATCCTGCATACACATTTTAATGAATTAATGCTGTACATAAAGGATTTTTCAGCACAACTTAAGTGCCAAGGTTTTTAATTTCACTTTACTGAAAAATCTATTTTTTCCCTATTTCCTCTTTTCTTGTCTTGACAATGGGAGCAATCAAGAATAAGGCCCTACTGTATCCTTACTTTTTCACTGACAATAATAAAAAGGAAGAAATGTGTGAAGAGAGTCAGGAGGGAAGTCTGCTCTCAGCACCACTTTTATTCCAATAGTAAAAAGTCAAATGTTAGCACCATAGTTCTGTTGACATTGATGGAATGTGGGGCAAAAGTGGAAGGAAAATCACCCTAAATTATCTTTTATTACTTCAGCTGCACAGAAAGCCACACAATCAAAATGACACATTAAAATGGCAGCTTTACTTTCTCTCACCTGCAGTGCTGAGTATCATTGCCCCAGGTACTCTGCCTTTGCCAAGTCACTACTACAGTGTCACTGTGAAGCCTCACAAATGCTTTCTCATTCTCTTGTGATATATGGAGATTTTACCTTTTTAGGAAGTTAAACTTTATGTGGGCTTGATCACACATTTCCTTAAGTACTGTTATGGAAGCAAAACACTTATAACAACAGCAGGTCGAGTTCATGCCAGATACAACTGCATTTTAGCCAGTGGAATTATGCACTGGGCAAACAGTACTATCCAGACTTTTCAGTCCTCTAAGTGATATTTGGGATCTGAAATCTCATGCTCTCCCTTTAGGGGATGACAGTTACATGATATTGGAGTCCTCTGTGAGCACAGAGCCTCTGGAGCATCAAGACATCACATTTTAGCACATTTTAAAAGTGCTGACACTTGCATGTTCTGTTACTGACCTCAGATAAAACAGATCGAGGCCTGAGTCCTTACCCAGGCAAAATCCCCAGCAACTTCAGGAGGCTTTTTCCTTAAGGATTGCAGGAGTGATTCAGCTTGATGTAATAACTAATGTCCCAGAGGCTTTTTTTCTAAGCAGCATGCTAATTATAGACTCAAGCTTGACATCTGTAGCACAAACCTGTGCAGCATTTTGCAACCTGAGCTTTGCTGTGAGGAGAACCACCATACAACAAAAACAAAGCTGCCTCATCATTCACAAAGGTCTTTTAGTAAGTGTCCTCAAACAGTAGTATTTATATTAAGAGCTCTATTAAGACTGTCTCTACAAGACTGTCCAACTGGACATGGACCAGTTGGAGAGGGGCCACAGGAGGCCACAAAGATGCTAAAGGGGCTGGAGCACCTTTCCTACGAGGACAGGCTGAGAGAGTTGGGGCTGTTGAGCCTGGAGAAGAGGAGGCTCCGGGGAGACCTTCTAGCGCTCTGCCAGGACCTCAAGGGGGCCTACAAGAAAGATGGGGAGAGGCTGTTCAGTAGGGCCTGTTGTGACAGGACAAGGGGTGATAAGGGGTTTAAAATAGAGGGAGGGAGATTTAGATTGGAGATTAGGAAAAAGTTCTTTGCTGTGAGAGTGGTGGAGCACTGGAACAGGTTGCCCAGGGAGGTGGTGGATGCCCCTGGATCCCTGGAGACGTTCAAGGCCAGGTTGGATGAGGCCCTGAGCAACGTGATCTAGTTGGGGGTGTCCCTGCTTCTTGCAGGGGGTTGGACTTGATGACCTCTGGGAGTCCCTTCTAACCCTGATCATTCTGTGATTCTATGGTTCAGCCCCAGGCAGTGGCTGAGCACCATGAGCTGCTTGCTCACCCCTCTAACGAGGGGGAAACCAGACCAAGCCCTCATGGGTTGGGATAAAGACACTTTACTGCTAAGCACTGTGGGAGGAGAACAACAACAGACACACATACAGTGATAACACAAAGTACTTTATCCCTAAGACACTAACACAGACCACTGCACAAACCCAAGAACCACCTGCACCAAGCACCTGCTTCAGTCCCACCACCCCCTTTTATAGGGGCTTGACTGGTGTCAGGGGGTGTGGAAACAGCCAGGGCCTTCTCAGCTCACCTGTGCTGGCTGCTGGGGAAGTCAGCTCTGGTCTGGCCAGAACCAGGACAATGACCTGCTTCAAAAGATGTCAAGGTAGAAAAATGCTCCTGGGACTGTTTTCTGTCCTGTTACATGTTTTGGAACCTCTGCATCTGAGTACATGGAGGGGTTTTCTACCTCTAGAAGAAACTGGTGGCTCAGTAAACACCAAAAAGTATTTCTTTGGTCCCCCTGTCTCCAGGTGGAAGAGAATAAATATATCATGGGTACTAAACTCCTTGTGAAACACCTATCAGGTGCCCTTGTGAATTGCCCATGATTGTTGGCATTGCAGCTAATCTTTTCTTAGTTACCAGATGATTATTTTCCACATCAGTGGAGAATGATAAAGGTAGATGACATTGTGCTTGCTTTCTCTTTAGGTGAGATTGTGACAGATACTAAATCACTTTACAACACTGGCTTTTATTTCCTTGTATTTACACAAGGGAAGCAAAATACAACCAGGTTGTATAATACCATTTTCAAATTACCAGCTGGTGCTGGAGGAACTAAATTGATAAAGGTTTCATTTTCCAGCCTGTGCCTCTTGCAACTTCTGCTTAGATGATCTTAAATCCCATGTGAGTACCTGTGTTTTGGGGTTTTTTTTATTATTATTTGCTTTTGACAGTAGTAAAAAATCCTCTAAAATATCAAGCTGTACATGTCTGTCAAGGGGTGGTTGCCCACATCCTTCTGTGTGTATGTGAAATAAATGGGGACAATTTCTGCAGAATAAATCAGGGCACACTGACTTGCTGTTAGCAGACAAGTTCAAGTGTGCTCTGTTAAACAGGAGACAGAGATTAACTTAGTGCACCATTCTTTTTTTGCTTGTAGACTGAAATGACATGAGTTTTAAGGCACTGATGGTTATGACAGAATCCATATTAATTCCCTGGCTGTGAACTTCCCTGTTAAATTTCAGCACAGAAAATGGACCAAGAGTTTATTAGGCCATCCTGAAATTTTATCTTATCTTTGGAAACCTTGTTACATGCTTTCTACTTCAGTCATTATCCCAGAGCACCATGCTATTTTTTTCAGTAATAAGCTACTTCCTTGTCAGTACTCTAAGCACAGGATTCAGAGGCCACAGAGCCAGCTGACATGCAAAATTATTAAATTAAACAAATCTAACCAGTTGGTCTTCTTTTATCTTGCTGTCATGGTTAGATCTGTGCACAAAACTCTCTCTAGCCAACAGCTTGAAGCTGATAACTTTCCCAAAGGGTTGCACAGGATCTAGTGACAGCTTCCACTAAAGCCAGAAGAAAGTGTTTGGTACGTGGTCTCACTGAAATCAGTGGAATATCCCTGTGGTATGTAACTTTTTTTGCCAGAAGGAATCCAAGTCAACAGGAATTGGATGGATAAATCCTAAAAAGAACTTTTAAAGAAAGGTGGTCATGCTTTTATCCCTGTTATCTAATAGAGACAAACTACAATCAGAGCCCTTGGGAATAAAACCCTGTTTGGTTTTGTGACTGAGGCTTTTCCTTCCAGAGTTGTCAGATTCTTCTCTGCTCCCATCTGAACTATCAACTCTCCTGTTCTCATTTCCGACCCGATGTTCAGAAGCACAAAGTGTTCTCATGAAAGACTCACATTTTCCAAAAGTTCTAATGATCCAAGACATTCCAATTTCTTCTAAAAGTTTTACTTTTGCAGCTGAAAACTTCCAGTCTCAAAATAATAATCTCCTAGGGAAAACTCTCATAACTCTGTGATTAAATGTGCTCTATTGCCTAGTCATGGCTTGTGCTGTTCACAAGTAACACCAATTGCAGGAGTAAGCCAAAATCTGTGGTACACCAAAATGTTGCAGGTGACCTCTTAAAGGCAGTGAATTCTGATGTTAAGAAACATTTCTGAAAGCTCACTAAGGCACTACAGTAAGGTGAAGATTTAAGTCTTTTTAAATAGCTTATTTTTTACATCTTTTAGAACCTGTGTTTCTGCACTTGGTTTTATCTTCAGTTGGGCACTTTCTATTTCCACTTTAACTGATGCATAAATCTGCATGTAGAGTCCACCCCCTCCCCACACTTTTCATTATTTAGTATACTATCTGAAGAATTGTTACATGGTTTTGACAGGCAACTCATTGATTAGTACTGTGTCTTCTGCTGTGTTACCTGAAAACCTGATTATCTACAGCCATCAGTCCCACTACAATAGAACCTGGAGTATGATTAGACTTTAATTTTTTTGTAGGGTGAGCTGCTTGCAAATCAGCTCTTGAATTTACAGCATTACCTTGAGTATAACTTAACTCATAGAATGAATGGTGTTGAGTCACAGAATGACTTTGTTATTGGATCCCAGGCCAAGCACTGGGCTCTGTTACACTCAGGGACTCTGTTGACATCAGTGTGGTCATACTCACACTGCAGACAGCAGCACCAAACACAAGGAAATGGAGAGCAAAATCTGAGCAGTCAGAGACATCAAATTACTTCTCCCTGCCCATTCACAGCTTTTTCCTGACCCCAGTTCGGTCAGTGGGAGTTTTGCCAATTAATTTCAATAAGAGGAGAATCTGGGTTGGGTTGAGGTTTCCTGCCTCTGCCCACAGCAACACTGATGCATTCTAGACCACTCTCAGGAAGAAAAAAAAAAGGGCAAATACCCAGTTACTGTGGCAACAGGAGGGATGGTTCTCTTTGCTATCATGTAATTTTGAAATTCAGTAGCTGTTTTGTGCCATGACATGTGTTTCTCTCCTGTGTCAAATTAACCTTTTCTTCCTGTGTGGAAGGCCTATCAGGGCAAGAGTATAGAAGAAAACCATCAACACAAACAGCCCTCAGAAGCCTTTTCACATTTCCCACCTCATATCTTCCATAATAGCAAAAACATGTTTGCAAACAGCAAAAAAACCCCTGCCCTAAACATGTGCTTTCCAAAACAGAGAGAATGAATTCAGCCTGCTCCATGGATGCCTCTCAATGCATGTGAGANCAAAAACATGTTTGCAAACAGCAACAAAAACCTGCCCTAAACATGTGCTTCCCAAAACAGAGAGAATGTGAGCGATCACTGGTATTAAATTACCTCAGGAGAAGGCAAAGACCTCTGCTATGGGGAACATCAGCTAAAAACTGCACAAACTGTCCAACTTTGGCTGCATTTATCTGCCTTTCTCACCCTTTCCTCCACTAAGGTCCTTGCTGTTGTAGCTCTTGGATTTGTTGACCAATCCATTAAGGGCTGTAAACACCCAATGAGACTTAGGGCAAGGTTTGACAGCTTCAGGAAAGCGGTGGCATGTCCAAAACATGACAATGCCTTAAGGGCTGCCTCAGCAGTCAAACCAAATAAGGATGCAAGTGAATTTATCTTCCTTTCCACCTTGTGTTCTCTGTTTTGCAGGAGGCAGTTTCTATGCTGATGGTCCTCTCTACACAGTAGGATGACAGCAAAACCTGCTTCTGTAGTCCAGGGTAGAGAAGAGACTGGAAACATGATTCAGTTTAGGTAGACTGCCTGGATCAGAGCCCAGATGGTGTAAAATGCTGAAACTTGAAGTCTACATTACTTGAGACTCTAGTTTAATAAGTACATTTTAATAAAAACTTCTGAACTCCTCTGATATTCTTTACACCCCCACCCCTCGAGCCTGCAAACAATGTCCAACAGGAACTAATGAAGAAAAAACTGATGTGACTTCTCTAAGGAAATTATGTTAGTCACTGTCAGAGTTCAGGCAAGAGCCCACATACCCTTGGCATCAGTACAATATAACTGTATTATTGTTATATTGTAACCTGAAGTTTATTCAGTGAAACCCTGAAGTTTATTGAGTGAAAATGACAACTTAAGGAGGTCTGAACTGCCCTGTACACCTCAGTGAATTGTTATCTGAAAGGCTCAGGGAAGGTACTTTAAAAATCATAGTTATTAATTAATTATTCACTGATCAAAGTGTGCTGGAAAGGGTCAGTAATACTCTTCTGTGTTTATTTTTTTGTACTAGAGACAGAAGGCTAGTGGGCTTTGAAGAGCACTTTAGAGGCTCTTTAAAGCACACTGAAGCCAAATATGAGACAACTGAGTTCTTTCAGCAAGAGCTGAATACAAGAAGACAAGGAGGCCATCAGAGCCTCAGTGATGCATGTTCAGCACTGCTAAGAGGTGGGATTCAAATGCCCTGGGGGTATTCAAGCCAAAGAGATTCCTGAGGGCATTTACAACTGTGCCTTCTGTCCCTTAGAGCTGGAGCTTATTTTGTAGATGGTTGTCAGAAGAGAATTAATACAATCTTTCTCCCTCAGTTTAACCCTACTGGTGATTGACTGCTGGCCTGAATGCCAAAACATTCAACAGAGTGGGTAACACACCAAAAAACTCCACCCCAGTCCCAAACAAAACACTGTCTCACACATGGTACCTTTTCACAGAATCACAGAATGTCAGGAGCTGGAAGAGACCTCAAAGGATCATCCAGTCCACCTCCACCCTGCCTGAGCAGGATCATCTAGAGCAGATTTTTCTACACACATTTTTCTGTGGTATTATCTTAAGATGAAGCCACGTCTACTTCTTGGTTTGCTTTTGTTACACAGTATTAATTCAACCCACTTTTCTAGCAGATCTGTCAAGCCCTGAGAGCAGTAGGGTCCAATGTGTCTCAGCTTCAGCACAGCAGATAGGCCTTGTCAGAGCTGGTTAGTACATGAATCTCCATCACCTGAGCAGGTGGGAGTGGTTCTGCAGAAGGTTTGTTGGTAGGTAGTAGGATAAGAAAGATGTGGAATCACATAGGTAGGGACAGTAGCTATGCCAGGAGTTTCTTTGCATGTGACATACACAACAGATAAACATGCCAACCAATGAAGTATGACATTGTTGTAGAGGACATCTGCAAGCTATCTGGCTTTGAAAACACATTCTCACTTGTCATGTGAATAAAGATTGAAATTCAGAAATGTCAAGAAATACAACAGAACAGTGTGCTAATTGCAACTGTACAAAAGTAAATACATTAGCCTACTGGAAAAGAAAAAAAAATAATGCAATTTATGGAATACAAAAGGCCAAAGTGTCAGTTCCATAACGTTGTGTGGGGACATGCATTCAGGTATTTATATTGTCTTTGGAGTGGTTGAGTTTTGCTCTTTACTGTCTGTACCCAAGTGCTTTTTGCTTCCTCGCCTGAGGACAGCAGCACAGAGACCCTTTGCTTCACAGTCAGTAAAGCTTGTGGTGGGCAGACCAAAGTACAACACTGGATAGTACACCAGAGGCAAAGGGAATACTTTGGATTTCATAGATGCAGATCACAGGTGCTAAGAAGAATACTTCTATCAACAGGCTGCTCTAGATGGGGCACATAGGCCAGTAGACTTAATCCAGTGACCTGTTTGCTTGGTCTCTGCTATTCTCTTGTGCAGAGGCTTATGACCATTGTCCCCAGTACACAGCCAAGATCATACCACAGCCTTCCTTCCCATCCAGAGCAATTCCTCTCAAAAGAAGCACAATTCTGCCATGTAGCACTAAGCACTGCAGGTATCTGTCCCCAAGCCTGATCTGTCATGAAACACAGTTACAGTGATTTGCTACTTATTAGGGACCAGTCAGCAACCACTGCTCTTCGAACTGACACTTGGAACCAACGGCACTGAAGACACCATGTTCACTAATAGTTTGAAAAAGAAATGAGTAACAAGTGAATTCCCTAACAGTATGTGGCTTTGTCATTAACAGCCAACTGTGACATAGTCTAGACAACTTGTCAGGTGTAAGAGGATTAATTTTATTAACCACATCTTACAGAACTCACCTCATTAAACTGAACAGAGCTGAAAGCAAACTGAAGATATGACATTGCGGTGGGTTTGCAATGTGGCATCTTGGAGAAGCAGCTAGAAAGTTTCTTAAGGGTCCAACACAGCAAATCCCAGCTGGGCTCCCAAGGCCCAATCCCAAACCCTGTTGCTGACCAGGCCGGGCCAGTCAGCGCCGGTCACAGGCCTCTGGGAATCACA
>VXBZ01000963.1:68027-122604 GCA_013399135.1 Heliornis fulica | reverse complement strand
AGCAACAACAAATAATTTTAGAAAAATTCAATTCAACAACAAATAATTTTAGAAAAATTCAATCAATAGCAGCTATATTTTCTGCTTCAATAACATCTTTCCTCTGGGTCTGACATAGTGCCTTATCCAAATTGATGAATTAGCTCTAAATATCAATATCTAATATCAAAATTTCAACAGTTGGCTCTTAAACTGGTACTTCAGGATCTAGAACAAATGGGTCTAATTTTGGAAGGGGCTCAGCCCTCAAATCCAGGTGAGAGCTCTTTATATATTTACATGGATATAACTTGTAAGGGGCTGTTTTAGAAATCAAAGTGGGAAACATCATGTAACAGCCCAGCTTACAGAGAGTGAAGTTCCAATTGTGCAGTGAAATCGATCACTTATTTTAGATGCATCCACACTGCTTGCCCACTTGGGTCTTTCCAGTCCCCAATTTCTGTCTCTCTGAAATGGGCTGGAGGTAGAGCTGTTCTCCCTAAAATCAATGTGAGATTTTTAGCATGAAGGCTTTACACTGACTGCATAGGAGTGAATTTGTTTCCTAGCTCTCTAATGGCACAACTGAAAATACTGTGGTGGCCTAGTCTGAACCATCTGCAATTGGTCCTGCTTTCCTTTGAACACCGATACTCTACATCTCAGATGACTCTCCAAAGAAGTCAAATTAATCAAATGATCTTAATTTCTATGCTCTACTAACATTAAACCTCTGAGAACAGGTGGCTCAGGAAATTGCTACTGCAATTCCAACCCCCTCCCATGTGGAATGCCAGCCTGCACTCAGGCAAATGCAGCTCGTGATCAAGAGTTGCTATCAATGGTCATTTACCATCCCATGTGAAGGGAGCTGGTGGCCTCAGCCACAGCCACAGCTTGACAAAGGCTTGCAGAACCACCAAGCAATTTGTCTCTTTTCAGTGAACAAGAGAACATGTTTAAAAATTGGTTAATCTGTTTGTTTTTACCCAAATTCAGTTTGCTTTGTTTTCCTTTAATCTCCCATGAAATTGTAAGACACACCTGCCAATGGGCATACAAAAAACCCCAGAGTATTCTGGAGAGGTGTTTCCTCTGTGCAATGTTAAAGTGGGTCAAGATCATAAACACCCAGCTCTGTATCCTGTACTGTTTCAGAAGAAAATGTCTTTGGCCTATCCCTGATGATGGAACACAGGCAATTCTTGTCTACATCTGATTTCTCACACTTAGGGGAGTGATGGAAATGGAGCAAACTAGCAAAATTCTAACAGCTTAAAACTCTTGCTTACTATTAAAAGTGCAGCACGAGGCTTCAAATCTTGAGAAGTACACCAAGGAATGGGAAAGGTTGAAAGAGGGAACAGAAGAGCAGGAAAAACACCTGAAAGGTCACAAAAGCTGCTTCTGGAGAAGCTACAACCCTAGCCAGGCTTCCACTCACTCTTCCTTGGCAGTAAGAGCATCAGAAGCAGTGAACTGGGGTTACTGGGACCCTCTCTGTTCTGCCCTGCATTTGCCCTAGGCAGCTGCTTGTTTGGCCTGTGCTCTGGGACTTGGATCACTGCTAGGCAAAATATTAAAAGAAAAAGTGAACCTATAAGCTTAGGTGATCAGGTCCCAAAGTTGAACCCACACTGCCATATTTCTCCCTTCATTAATTGACTGAAACAGTTGTGAACATCTCTGATTTCAAGAGTCCTCTAAAGGGGCTTCACTGCTCACAGTGGAATCCTTTTACCTGGACTTGAGGAGGTCTACACTGTGATTTGGTGACTGGATATTTCCTTAAAAATACAGATATTTTATACTGTGCTCAGTCAGGATGGGAAGAAGGTTATAGCTCTACACATAAGTACTGTGTCATACTATTTAGCTTAGCATGTGACTAATAAATTCACAGAAGAACCATGAATGGATGACATACCTGAGAAAAACAAATTGCAAATAAGCTCTTTAGGCAGAGCAGAACTCAACATTTTGCAGGTGCAATCAAGGTGTCACTGTGAGTACAATTAATTACACTTATGTATTCAGAAGTGATAAAAAAACCCCCAAAGCTAATCTGTCACAGATGAAGTTCACCTACATGACATTCTTGGTCAAGTTCCTGAATGAAAAAAAGGGGAGAAGGCAGAAATGCCCAGAATCCCACAGATAAATGGGAATGGTGCTTTGTGTCTACACAGGACAGGTGGATCATCTACATAGATCAAATTCACAGCAATAGCAAGGTTTGTTTTTTTTTTAAAAAGATGCTGAATCTGCAAAGTGGTGACACTCTGCAAATCAGCAGAATTTTGAACTGCTTTGGAAAGTTAATTGTTTAAGAACTGCTTATTTAGCCTAAAGAAAATCTGGAACATTTCTCACGTAATTTCTGTGGTTTTTTTTAATGAATGCAAATTCTTAAGTTTTTACTGTTCTCCAGTTGGGAAAAAATATTGTAGAACCAGTGCAGCTGCCATAACACTGTGAAGACAGCCAGAAAGAGTGACTCACAAATCAAACAAGGGTAACTTCATCTTTGATTTCAGTTGTCTCTACATTTCTTACAACTAACTGTGGTGGTCTAGGTGCAGTATGTGTCAGAAGATGGAAGATCTGGGCCCTGAAACACTTTCTTGCATTGAAAAATGTAAAAGAGAGGAAATAAAATTTTAATTATGTACAGATACAAATCCAAGTGTAGGTAAATTGAATCAGCAGTGCTTCAACAACAATGGTCTCCTCAGGGCTGGGCTCACAGGCACTGTTTATCCAATCAAATACTATATAATCTTCAACCAGCATGATGTCACCTCTTGTGCAACACATCACTTTCCCTCTGTCAGCTGGTCACCATCCTCTGCTATTTCTGACATCCTTACCTGCTGATCAGAGCATCCACCTGGAGAAATGAGGAGCCCAGATTTTAAAAATTCACCCAGATTATCACTCTCCAGATATCCAAACACAGACTATTGTCTCACACTTCATTGCTGGGGATTTTACCTGATCCCATTACTGCTTAGAAGCCCTTCTGTTTGCAGCATCTCTCTTAGTGGCATGACTCCTTCAATAAAGTGACAAAGATGGTGGTAATACCTCCTGCAGACCAGCTGTTACCTGTCTCTTTGCAGGATGGCCAGTGGTGGATCTTCTCCTCTGGTCCTACTACTGCCTCTCCTATTTGGTGGCCCAAGTACTGAGGACATAATTTCAGTGAGGCATCAAGTCCTCTCTCCTGCTCTGAGAATATTTTCCTCTTTTTATGATCGAAGGACAGGGGACCTGAGTGCTCCTCACTCAGGCAACAGGTGCAGGCTCCAAGTAAATTCATTTAGATCTCATTAAAGGAGGCATGATATTAGAAATTAATTAAAAGAGGGTGCATGGAAGTCCTCATATCATATTTATCCATGTACATAGAATAGCTGTAGGCACCCAGTCATGCCCAATATGGAAGTAGAGGCCTAGTTCTAGGAGATCTTCTTTTTTAGAAAAAATCTTGCAAGGAATTTGGTTTGATTCCTCTAATTATGTGGCTCCCCAGGGTAAAGTTTTTAAATACTGGGGACAATATCAATTGTTTTTAATCAAAGCCAGTAAAATGATGCTTCCCAGGGCGGGTTATACTGCAGAACTGGAGTACAGCTAAGTGGCTAGATGTCTTTGGAGTGCTTGAATGCTGGGAGGATTTCTCCTGCTTCTCTCTTCATCCTTAAAAAAGGTCAGGGGGAACTGATCTTTTCTCCTTGCATCATGCCAGGCTTGCAATGTGCACAACAGAGAAGATGTGCTGATTGAAGAAGAAACGTGCCCAAGACACTCTCCAGGGAAAACAGCCTCCTGACAGGCTGGGCTTTAGTGATACCAAACAATGTGAAAACTCCTCATGCAAGAAGACATTCTGTGGCAGGACTCTCACCCCACAAATGTGAAGGGATTTGTTGCTTGCTCTCAGTCCTCCTTCAGGGACTTTTCCAGAACTTTTATTATAATCCCCTTCTTCTATGGTGAGTGGTATGTTTCACCCACAGGGGAGTGTAGCCTTTGTCCTCTTCCCATGGAATACAGGTAGAGGTTTTAGGTAGAGGAACATGTTATGGGCCAAGAGTTACCTTGCACTGCTTTGATTTAGTCAAAATTCTCCTTCCATGCCATTAGCAATGCCATAATTTGCTACTGGCACAGCCATAGTGTCTTCTATTAAGGTTCCTGAGATAAACCCACAACTGCCCATTCTTTTTGGTAACCAGAAAGTAGGAAGAGAAATACAAATTTTTAAAAAATAAACAATAATAAAACATTTTCCTGGTACTGCTTACCCGCTAAGTACACCGAGAACCAAGTTAAGTACAAAAAATGACCCTATGATGATTAGTGTAACAAAATAGATCCAGGGCCAGTCCCTTCCTATGGCATCATTGACCTGGAAGAGTGGAATGATAATTAGTGAGACAAGCTCAGATTCTGAGCACTGCAAGGCTCCAGCCAAAGAGATCCCAAGTCACCAGCAGTAAGATTTTCAATAGCCAGTTTTGTGGTATTTGATGGCAGGTTGATATTAGTGATTTTGAGTGCCCTGATGGTGAATTTCTTTGTCAGAGAATAATGCCTCTTTTGTTACCTGTATTGCCATTTGCAAAATTTTTGCCAAAATATTTGAGAGCTGATGTGAAGCTTCCTTGAATTCAGATTTTTCAACCCTCTTGAAAGAATCCTGGTGACAGGGAAGAACCCTTATTATGGAGTCTTGCCCTGTAGCATTGGAAAAAGGACACCAAAACTGTCAGCTTACCCGCTCAACACACCAAGAACCAGATTTAGAACGAAAAAGGATCCAAAGATGACCAGACTGACAAAATACACCCATGGTAACTCATAGCCCATAGCGTCCTGCATCTGGAAAGACGAAGGAAAGTTAGAAGACAGAGAGGGAAAGCAGAAATGATTAGGCAAAGGAACAGATGGAAAGGTTTGTAAACAGAGCCTGTGGTTGGTTTACACATAATCACAGTGAGTGTTTCTGTATGTTCTTTCTGATCTGGACACACCTTTCACTGCTTCCCTTCCATCTCCAGCTGTTTCCTTACTTAAGTTTACTTACTCCAGATTTACTTACTGACTCTTTGCTGCCATTTCAAATATTGCCAGTTTTTGCCAAGAATTTCCAGGTCACATTTACTTCCCATACATGTACAAGGTACATGTAGCTCACAGAACTGTGGGCAGATGCTGATCTTGCCCTGGCAATACTCTGATAATCCTCACAGTTTACTACAGTGAGGGCAGCAGCCATATGCTTTTGATGAAGGTCCTTTCAAGGCCCACCATGTTCTGACCTGGTCAAGTGTTCTTTAAAGCTTTCTCACAAATTTCCTTCCTCTCCTTGAAGGATGACTCTCTCCTTCAAAATGTTGATTCCTGCACAACTGAGTACTCAGAGACTTTGAGACAATAAGCTGAATGACATGAGCATAGGTCTGGCTTTCACACCATGGGAAGAATCTGCAAAAAAACTATTGTTTTAGTACTGGAATCTGTATTATGTGTAGAGCAACTCCAGCACATAATACAATACTATATATATTTTAAAATAATCTAGTATTAACACCATTTTATCTTGAAATTTCTTTCCAAATTCAAAATTTTGTAAAGTTGCTGGATGCCTTAATAGAATCTCCCTTTCATGATAGTATCAAAAATAATCAGTGTCCCTTCTTTACTTTTCATAAACACTTATCTCCTGAGCCAGACATAACATCATTAAAGAAACAGATGGTGGTTAACATTTTCAGGAGCACTAAAATGATTTATGAACATAAATTGCAGACTTGAAAGTACCTAAAGGCATAAAGCAGCCTAGGTTCCTTTGTTTTCCATGCATTTGAAATTTTTTATCATATGTTGTCCTCTCCTTCCAAGAAAACGCTCTCTCCTTTGCAACCTAAGTATATTTGCTGTGATCACAGAAGAAATATTCTTCCATACATGGGCACTGAGACACACTTCAGTGGAGGCAATCTGACTCAAGATTCATAACAACTCAGGAAAGGAATTTCAGACCTTCAGTAAGACAAGGCAGGAGAGTAACACTAATATAATCAGTTCTTTGTGGATGGAATTCCATTACCCAGTTTTCTCTCCAAGTACAGTCACTACAGCTCATGTCCAGCAATAGTTCACAGTCAATGGTCCAATCCAGAATTCCATCTTAGGGGTCCTTCAGCTGTGACTGAAGGAGATTCCTTGAAACATAAGCTCAAAATCTATCCCTGAAAAGAGTTCATCAGCTCCTTCCTCACCAGAGTAGTACATTTATTGGTCAGAAGAGAGGGCCTGAATGTCTGAAATCACAGTGCAGAAATCAGGTAGGGGAAATGTAACTTTCCAGGTGGCAGAAACCTTCCCCCCTGACCTTGTGAAGTATATAACCAACATATAGTATACTCTTGGCTACTCCCAATGCTTGCATGGCATCAGCACAAACTGGTCCTGAAAAATAGACCAGTACAGCAGAACATTAGGGACATCTCATACTGAACATTAAGGAGGTCAGCTTTTTTTATGCCCTTTTTATTGCCCAGTCACATACATAGCTGAAGAGCTGGGAGGCAGACAGTGATAGCTTCTCATGTGTAGAGAAACCATCAGTGTCTGGTGGGCAGCTGAGTACTTACTGTCTCTGTTGCTGGACTGCCGCTGTTTGGTGTTCTCATGCCTCACTTTCTTTAGGAGAAGGTGAGATTATTCTGTATGTAGTGGGACTGAGCCACAGTTGACAGGAATGTGTATTGTATATTGATATAGCATTAGGCATTTTCAAAATTATCTTAAAAATACCTTGTTAGAAAACAGCACATTGTGAGTTTACTCTTTGCTCTTGAAAAAACATGTGCAGGGAAAATACAGGCTACCTGGCTGAAACTGGGGGGGAAAAAAAAGTAATATACACACTCAAGACAGTAAGAGCAATGTATAGACATTGAAGAACCACTGAATTCTTGGCTAAGGCTGTATCCTTCCAAATACCTGGAAGTTCCCAGAAGGGAAGTATAGGTCCAGTCCAGGACCATCCTCAACTGCACAGTGCACCCACAGAGTTGTCATCAAGAGCCTTGCAACCTGTGTTTGGCTTCCTGAAGGCTCATCACTGTTCTGTGAATGTGAGGCCACATGTGTATGCACACATGTCCTGGTGCCTGCAGCTGGGGGCCCTTAGGAGGTTGAGTTGTTTTCCTAATTCTGCTGCTGAAGAGGAGAAGCTGCAGAGGGTCATGACAAGATCAGGAGGAGTGTTACCATTTACACACTACTGAGTGCAGAGGGGAGGCCTGCAGAATGTATTTTGTAGTGTTGTCTACAGTGAACACTAAGTTAACCTCTCCAGGACAGACAAGAGCAACTTCTGATCCCACAGTTCAGTGCTCTGGTCACTGAGGGCACATCATAGAATCATAGAATTGTTAAGGTTGGAAATGACCCCTAAGATCATCCAGTCCAACCATTAACCTACTGCCACCAAATCTACCCTTAGACCATGTCCTCAAGCACATCTTCTCCCCGAGTGTTGACTATTAACCACATGAATCCCAACAGAAAAGGTGGATATCTGCTAAATGTACAGCTCTGAACACAGTCTATCAGACAGTGTAGGTCTGAACTACAATATTCCAGCTACAGTAGTCAAGGTGATTGTAACCTGATGTCAACATAAGCATGTATTGGACACCTGGCAGGTCAGAAGGAAGGATGACACTGTCATTATTCTGCTTTTGGAACTGAATGCCCAACATTTCTCATATCTCAGCACATCTCACTACTCACAACAGTGGGAAAGTTGGTATATTATTGAACTTTGATGCATCACCTCTCAGAAAACCCACAGATAAAGATCTTAGGTTCCTTCTCACGAGTTGCTACATATTCTTTCTGGCACTGTGGGACAACGTTTTGGCTCACTGTGCTTCAGTGCTCCAATGTGTAAAGTGAGATACTACCTTGCCTTAATGGGTACTGCCAAAGAAACCACTTGTCATCATGATGAAAAGAGACTATTTCAGCATATTTGAGGTCTGTTGGACCTTGTGTACGGGGGAAGAGCTCTTTGCCAAGCATCCTTAATCGCTGTCACCACTACAGCATTACAACGTCCAGCTAAAGGCTTTCTCCTCAGGTGCAGAGAAATTTCCAGAAATAACACTAAGATTTCTAATTCTGCAGTCTTCTGATCACAATTACAACCTGCAATTTCACTAGGGACCAAAGAATAAAAAAATCTATTTATCTCTATAAATAGACCTTTGTGCCTATGTCTTCTGAACTAGGTGAAGACATAGATAAAGCCATAGGAGAAATTCATACTTTACTTGTTTAAAGATTATTTTGTTTTCCCCAGGGATAACAGTCTGGCACATTTTACAAGTATCTCATTCATTACAGAGGCCAAAGATAATGTTAGAGGCAGTAGCACAAAAGCTCAGCATCACCAAGCACACAGTGGTGGTCTTTCAGTCACTTAGTGGGAGGGGTAGACACAATTCCCTAAATTCTGATTTTATAATTCACATACCCAGAACCTTTGTGTTAAATGTCTTTCAAGACTAACTGAAAGTTACAGGAAAAGTTTAATCCATCACAAGAGGATAGGCCTCACTGGAAAGCAGCAAGTGGAAGAAAAAAAGCTCACAAAGTCTCTTGTTCAATGAACAACACTGGAGAGCTGCATCTGGATGGACAGTGAGCTAGGCCACCAGGGCTAGTCCTCACAGAGTCACAGAATCATGGAATTGTAGGGGTTGGAAGGGACCTCCAGGGATTATTGAGTCCAACCTCCCCTGACAAAGCAAATTCCCTAGAGCAGGTCACACAGTTCGGTGTTCAGGCAGGTCTGGAATGTCTCCAGAGAACGAGACTCCACACCCCCCCTAGGCAGCCTGTGCCAGTGCTCTGTCACCCTCACCATAAAGAAATTCTTTCTCATATTGGTGCAGAACCTCTTATGGTCCAACTTGTGGCCATTGCCCCTTGTCCTGACCCCACAGGCCAATGAGAAGAGGTTGGGGCCATCTCCCTTTGTCCCCCACACTTGAGATATTTATAAACACTGATGAGACCCCCTCTCAGTCTTCTCCAGGCTGAACAGCCCCAGCTCCCTCAGCCTTTCCTCACAGGGGAGATGCTCCAGGCCCTTCATCATCTTTGTGTCCCTCCACTGGACTCTCTCCAGGAGATCCCTGTCTGGTTTGTACTGGGGAGCCCAGAACTGGACACAGGACTCCAGGTGAGGCCTGACCAGGGCAGAGTAGAGGGGGAGGATCAACCTCCTTCCACCTGCTGGCTACACTCCTCTCAATGCACCCCAGAATGCCACTGGCCAGTAAATCCTACATCTCAAGCAAAGTCTATGAGGCCCAGAGAGGAATGTTCTCCTACTCTTCTATTATTTCTTCTACTTCCATTATACCTTTATGATACTTTCATGAGAGCTGAAGCTTTGTTTTGCATCTCAAACTTCACAGACTAAATGCCCAGCATTTGTACTGGCAGGGAACAAAAGGTTTCATAAACCCAACATATCTGTTCAGGAGCAACCAAGGCAGGATGTATTTCTCAGCAAGACTCCACATAACTTTGTCCAGTGGAGAAGCAAAACTTAAAAGATTCATTTTCCCACCTTTCCTCACATTAGATACATTCCTGTCAACAGATAGAGTATGTCAACAGTAATTTTCATCCCAGCTGAACAAAAGGGTACTGCTGGCAGTTCTTAGGAACATCTAACAGCTGTAACTGGTGCTAGCAGGACTGCAGAGGCTGCTCTGCAAACAGACCAGGAATTGGTCAATGACTCACTCTCTTCTGGTTAACTTCTGAGCTGCAGAGCTGCTTGGGGCTTAGGGACACCTTGGCTCTGCAGTACTTGCAGTCTTTGCCTTGAAAGGGCTTGCTAGCAGGCAGAGGACTTGTGAAGGTCTGAGCCCCTTCTTTCTTCTCCTTAGACACCTAAGAAAGCAGCTAAATGTGTCTTAAATAGACTCCTCCAAGCTTTTAAACAACTCTTAGGGAACTGGAGTGTGACCATTGAGACCATAACACTAAGAAACAAACCCCTTAATTTCCCAAAATCTAGTATTTTTGGTTAGCTCAGGTAACAATTCTCAGGCATTGTGTTTTTTACTAGCCTCTAATCAACACAGTGTTTATATGTTAAGCTATTTATTTTTCTAAAAAAATATAATATTTGTAATAAATACAATAATTATACATTTTGCAATTTATTGTAAGTCCCACTACTTTTAATATTGCTTTTAAGAAGGAAATTACCTATTGTTTTTTAACAATTTCTATCTTTTTTGCATATCTAGAAATTTCTAAAATAAGACAGATTTCAATGAGAGGGAGCAGATCTAAAGCTGCAGTGAAAAGGGACCCAGTACTAAACTGACCTTCTGTGTATGTCTGGTTCCACAAGCACTTTTTCCAATCCTTAGACCAAACTATGTGATTGCTTCTATAGCACTGAAATTCTGTGTGTCCTGAATCTGCTGATGTGTTTGGATCCTGAATCATGTAAGGCTGCTGTCAATTAAGACATGAACCAAAACAATGATTTTTCTTGAAAAAGCCCTGTCTGGTCTCCACACAGACCTCAAGTAAGTCTGTACTAGCAGGTATCCATCTGACCACCACTCACAGAAGGAGCAAGAAAAGGATCTTACTTCCTATTACCCATCAAATATCCTTTAAGCTGAACTTAGACTTATTGCACTGTTATGCTAAGGATAAAGATTTCACCTTGCAGATACTTTAATATTTAAATTCTAATTAGTTGTCTTTGCTTGGTTGGGTTTTAATCCAGTATTCATGTATGTGCATAATTTAAGGTGTATGAGTAATTCCACTGAACTCAATGGTCAATATTATTGTTACCAACAGAAATGAACTGATATGAATTAAGTGCTTTGCTTGAATGGGGTGAAGCACAGGATTGGGAGAGATACATGATAAGGAGCTCATTTCACAACATTCCCTGGGAAAAATTAGAAGTTTAAAGCACATGGTGACTAAGAAATGACAAAAAGATTTCAGCAATTCAGTCTAGACTTTCTAGTGCATCATGAGAAGAATTATCATTTATCTTGTCAACCTGAAATGCTCTTTCAGCCTTCCTGAGTCTTTAAGACAGGTGACAAAGAGTGGGAATTTGAGGTCATGGGGTTGACTCAAGGCAAAAGGACAGAGATGGGAGTAAAAAAATTACAAAACTCCAAAATTTTAATAAGCAAAAATCTAAACACTAAACCAAACAAGGCTTACTTTTAAAAATGGACTTCTAAAAATGGAATAAAACTGATTTTGAATGCCTTAAAATGTAAGTAAAGGACTCTAGGGGCCTTTGCTCTTATTCTGGATAGAATTGCTCTCTAAACACCAACATTCTTCCAGTCTTAGAGGGACTTACAGCCACAGCTGCTCCTTACAACTGTTGTGAGGTTCTCTGAGTTCTGTAGCTGGCACTATCACACAGGTGCAAAGGAGACACTGGAGAGTCTGACCCAGCTTCAGTCTGAGCAGGTGACACTCTAAGGGAGGAGCAGCTCCTGTTAAAAATTATTTGTTTTGACAATACATTTAATTTATTTTGAAGTGCTGAAGGAGAGGGGAAGTTTTAAGCTCAGCTGTTCTCTCCAAGCACTTATTTTTAAGGCTCTTTTTACAGTGTTACCTCAATGAACAACACTGGAGAGCTGCATCTGGATGGACAGTAAGCTAGGCCACCAGGGCTAGTCCTCACAGAGTCACAGAATCATGGAATTGCAGGGGTTGGAAGGGACCTCCAGAGATTATTGAGTCCAACCTCCCCTGACAAAGCAAATTCCCTAGAGCAGGTCACACAGGTTGGTGTCCAGACAGGTCTGGAATGTCACCAGAGAAGGAGACTCCACAACTCCCCTGGGCAGCCTGTGCCAGCGCTCTGTCACCCTCACCATAAAGAAGTTCTTTCTCATATTGGTGCAGAACCTCTTGTGGTCCAACTTGTGGCCATTGCCCCTTGTTCTGATCCCACAGGCCAATGAGAAGAGGTTGGGGCCATCTCCCTTTGTCTCCCACACTTGAGATATTTATAAGCATTGATGAGATCCCCTCTCAGTCTTCTCTTCTCCAGGCTGAACAGCCCCAGCTCCCTCAGCCTTTCCTCACAGGGGAGATGCTCCCAGATGCTCAATTGTGGAATTTTACAAATTCTGTATGTGCATTCCATATGGTCATATAGATTTTATTTTATATTTGCATATAGACACCTGTAGCCTTTTCCAGTGTCTTCATGAGAAAAGCAAGTCAGTGCTACTTGAAGACACAGATCACAAATCAGGGCTGAGATTGCTCCAGACAGGTCATACTGCTATATGGTCACTGCAGGGTAAAAGCAAATGATGCAGGCAAGATTCATCATATGTGGGCAGTGGGAAGAATAAAAAGATTCCTATATGTACCTTGGTTCCTCAATTGTTCTGTATACTCTGTAGTGATGGAAAGAGCAAATTAAAATTCCACCCTGAGCTAGAAATATTGGCAATTTGTACAGAACTCTCTGCAGGAGCTAAATGGAGCCATTAACTGAGAAAGGACTGCCTCAGTGAGGGCAACAGGGACATAAGGGAAGAGAATAATTTGCAACAGAGAACCCTTGAGACCCAATCAAAGAAACTGCAGTAATGGAACCTGAGTCCAGAAGAGAGATGGGGAAGCAGAAGGGGGAAGTGGGGGTGCAGATATATCTGAGAAGATGCAGCCTGCAGAGGCTGATTCTTCACCTTTACTAACAAACTATGTTGATTCTGCTGTAGGTGACCTCACCCAAGTACATCTGCTCCATTCCTGGTTTATTTCAGAAAAAAAAAAAACCCAAATCCTTGGGTATAGCTTTGGTAAAAGCTTTTTTTTTTATAGCTTTGGGTAAAAGCTTTGGGTATAGCTCTCTTGCTGCCAGGAGGATGAAGTCCCTAGGGCTGACCAAGCTTCCCAAGCTGCACTGGAATCATAGAATCATAGAATGACTTGGTTTGGAAGAGACCTTCAAGATCATTGGGTCCAACCACAACCTAATCCTGCCTAGTCCACCTCTAGAGCATGTCCACTAGCACAACATCTATTTGCTTTTTAAATACCTCCAGGGATGGTGACTCCACCACTACCCTGGGCATCCCATTCCAATGCCTGACAACTCTTTCAGTAAAGAAATTCTTCCTGATATCTGACCTAAATCTCCCATGGTGCAGTTTNGCTCCAGACCCTTCACCATCTTTGTCACCCTTCCCTGGACATGCTCCAGCATCTCAATGTCCTTCCTGGAGTGAGGGGCCCAGAGCTGCACACAGTGCTCCAGGTGCAGCCTCACCAGAGCTGAGGACAATGGGACAATCCCTTCCCTGCTCCTGCTGGTCACACTGTTACTGATAGAGCAAGCAGTGCTGTGACCAACCCCAGAGTCAGGAGAAGCATGCACTCCTGCAAAAGGTACACCTTGGCTGGCTTGGATTTCTTGGGAAGGCTGTGTAAAGGTAGGAGGCCTCTAGAAGAGCCCTCCCAGGCTTCTGCAACATCTGCACTGCCTTGGTGCAGATGTTGCAGAAGCCTGGTAGGGCTGGAGTGCAGCAGCACTGATTTTAAACCACCCAGCCCTGGATTACTGATACTGTAGGCTGACAACTGGATCACTCCAGTGCATCTTGTAGCCCTCTCTGGACTCCACAACACTATTTCACTCCTTAGTAAAGTTCTGTACTCCAGCTGTTTTCAGTTTGGGTGCACATTGTTCTCTGTGGTCAGCTGTTCTTCAACAGACTGAGAGATTATGGGAAATAAAATTTTGATGTCAGAGAGTGGGAAGGGGATTAAAACTGCATTCAAGTATCAGCAGGTTGAAATGTCTGCAGCACACAATCACAGAATGTCAGGAGCTGGAAGAGACCTCGAGAGACCACCCAGTCCAACCCCCTGCCTGAGCAGGATCATCCAGAGTAGATCACACAGGAACGTGTCCAGATGGGTCTGGAATGTCTCCAGAGAAGGAGACTCCACAACCTCTCTGGGCAGCCTGGCACAGTGATCTGTCACCCTCACAGGGAAAAAGTTCCTCCTTATGTTAAGATGGAACTTTCTATGTCCCAGTTTGAAACCATTTCCCCTTGTCCCATCACTGGCCAGCCCTGAGAAGAGCCTGGATCCATCCTCCTGACACTCACCCTGTTGCAACTTTCTAGCACTAGTTAAGCTCCAAAGGGACATGGATTATGATGGTGAATCAGCTGAGTGAAAAGTGGGTTTTGCTGATGAAAATCTCAGCATATTAGTTTTGAAGGGTTCTGCCCAAGTCAGGCTCCTGTACTGGTAGCAGCACCTGTTGAGTCTCTCCATTCTCTCACATGGCTGAAGACATAAGTGGGTTGTTAGTGAATTTGAGATTTGCAGAAACATCATGTAGTGATTTCCAAAACTTATTTGGACTTGTGTGACTAAAGCCAGGCCTCCAGAGGCAAAAGTGACAAAGCTTTATGTGAGTTGCCTTGTTCCCACTTAAGTGTGTCCCTCCCCCCTTTAAAAGGGAAGGTTGATCTTGGAAAAAGTCACCCAAAAGCCCAGAGGCTCTTTAGCCACAGGGCTCACAGCTCTTTCATTAGAGCCACTGCAGCAGTTCCATCTCTTACTGCTGCTTCTTTATTTAAAACCTTTTCATCTTTTAAAGGCTTGGGACACTCAGTCCAAAGGAATAAAGTGCTGATTTCAAGCATGAAAACATTGCTTAGGACAGTGGGCTTCCACATGTAAAGATTTTGTTTCATCTTAGAATCCTGGGCTATCCCTTGCTGTCTCTGTTTATTTTGTATTCACATTTGCATGGCTGATTATCCAGAAAGGATTTTCTGCCTATTTTACTTTATTGCTGTTTTATATCTGCTTCTATTTATCTCAGTGCAGAGTGACAGCAAACTGTACCACGAGTATATCAGAGCAGCACTGATTGCTGCATGCACAGGAGTACACAAGCACATACTGCTCATTGATTTACATAGTCAATTAAGCCCTTAAAAATAAAGATAATGAAAAACAGCACTGTAAGCTGTAGATAATCACTGCCTCCTTTAATAAGTGGAGGCATGGCTGCCAATTTGTTTTTTACACTTGATCAGTGTATCTCAGATTCCTCTGTAGGCAGTTCCCAGCCTGTGATATTCCTGGAAATCCATTCTATATTGTAGATGATGAGTACAGGTTTCAGGTGTAAAATCACACTTAAATTCACAAATAAGAAGTGCCATAGCTAGAACTCACACACAGTTCATAAACCTTCATCTGGGAGGCATGCTAGCCTCTCTGACACTGTACAAGTGCTAGGGATTTGCTGAAGAAAAGACTATCAGAGGCACAACTGCATGAGTGGCAGACAAGCCTGCACCTTCTCTTGTCAGTCCTAGCAGCAGCACCAAGTAGGTGAGATCAGCACAATGTGCAGGACTGGTTTCTTCTAGATATGCTTTAACATTCCACAGTGTGGATTTTCTGTGGTAAATATTCCTCCACTTGAGTCCTAAACCCCTCATTTCCTACTTCTGGGTGCTTTGTATCCTTAGGGATAGGTGCTTAATATTGTATTTAGGCCTCTGATCTGGGTCATCCTTCTTCTCCAGAGAGGGAGTATGGAGGGTACATACCACGAGGCATGCTGTGGTGTTACCTCTGTGAGTGACCACAGAGAGGACATGAGAAGTGGGATGGCCAGCCCACCTCAACCTTCCAAGCATGAGTAAACCATCTGTGAGGTACAACTGCACAAAGAGTTTCTGCCAGGAAGAATGCTGCACCTGTTATGTCTGATATGTCTGATCCTCTTGAGGGGATCTCTAAGTCTTTTATGCAACCAATGAACAGCAAATATGACCAGCAAGATTAGAGGGGCCCTGTCTCCAGCCAGGTGGAGGAGAGGGACAGCTGGCTTGTTTTGGACTGTGTGGATCCCATGGCCTGGCACGTCAGACCCCACAGGAGTCCAAGGCTCCAGTGGATACTGGTGCACAGTGCACTGATGCTGTTGAACCATGAAGGGGCAGAACCTGTTTGTATTTCTGGAGTGAGAAGGGGATCCCAAGAGTTGACTCTGCTAGAGGCTGAAGTGAGCCCAACTGGGAAGGACTGGGAGAAACAACCCATTGAGGTTGGCCCAGAGGCTCTGTACATCTTGGGTATAGATTATCCCCACAGAGGGTATTTTAAAGACCCAAAAGGGAACCTGTGGGCTTTTGGAATAGCTTCTCCAGAGACAGAAGAAATTAACAACTGTCCACTTTACCAGGACTCTCAGAGGACCCATCTGTGGTGGGGCTGCTGAAGGTTGAAGAACAACAGGTGCCAACTGCTACCATGACAGTTCACAGACAACAATATCATACCAACTGAGACTCCCTGATTCCCATTCAGGAACTGATTCATCAACTGGAGAGCCAGGGAGTGACCAGGAGAACCTGCTCACCTTTTAATGGTCTCATATGACCAGTATGGAAATGTCATGGAGGTTGACAGTAGACTATCATGGGCTCAGTGAGGTGACACCACCCATGAGCGCTGCTGTGCTGGACATACTAGAACTCCAGCATGAACTGGAGTCAAAGGCAGCCAAGTGGCTTGGTTTTACTTGGAGAGGTATCCAATACACATGGAATCACCTGCCCCAGGGTGGAAACACAGCCCCACCATGGGCTGATCCAGACTGCACTAGAAAAAGGTGACACCCCAGAGCACCTGCAGCACATTGATGACATCACTGTGTGGGGTGACACAGCGGAGGAAGGTTTTGGGAAATGGAAAAGGATAATCCAAATCCTTCTGAAAGTTGGTTTTGCTACAAAGCAAAGTCAAGGGGCCTGTGCAAGAGATCCAGGTTTTGGGAATAAAATGACAGGATGGACATCATCAGATCCTGATGGATGTTATCAACAGAAGAGCAACTATGTCTCCACCAACCAATAAAAAGGAAACAGAAGCTTTCTTAGGTGTTGTGGGTTTCTGGTGAATGCATATTCCAAACTATAATTTCATTGTGAGCCCCCCATGCCATGTAAACCAGAAGCAGAATGGTTTCCAGTGGGGCCCTGAGCAGCAACAAGCCTTCAAACAGATCAAACTAAGCAGTGCACCCACAGAGGCACTCAGCATCCTAAGTCATACAGAAGTGTCCTGGTAACCCAGCTCTTAATTTTATAGCTCTGGGATAAAAGTTTAAAGATTAAAGACAAGAAAGGTCTCAGTGGTGATTAGACAGCAGCAATTAGGAAACAGTCCAAAGAAGAACAAAAGAAGAAAGAAAAGAGAAAGCACAACAGAAAGACAGGGCTATTAAAGAGGTCCTTCCCACACAGGAGCACTGGGCAGAGGGTCTCCATTAATACCTCCCCATAACCAACCCCAAAAAAGCTTATGGATGAGCTTATGGAGATCTGCTCTCTGTATAGAGGAAGAGCACTGAGAAGTCCACAGTTGAGGTCTGAAGGGCTCACAAGAACTTCATGTCACACTGTAAGTGCCTAATTTGCATTGCACATTCAGCAGCAGGTTTGGGTGGCAGGTGGCAACCAGCAAGTCACTGCTGCTTCTCACTTTCAAGGCAACAGTACAGGCAACCATGTGCAGTTGTCCATGGGAAAAAGGAAAACAGATTTAGGTCAGAATTTCTGCAAATTAAGTGTGGGCACTGCTTTTTCAGTGCATTAACCCTCTCGCCCTTCAGTGCTCTGAACTATGGGCTCCCTCTCCTTACCCACCACTGTTACAGCAGATGGAGATGAAATAACCTCTGCAGTCACAGAGATGGCTTGCTCATACTTGCATGCTTATTCTTTGTAAATTCTTTCACATCCATGAAAAAAAAAAACCCTGCCAAAAATATGATTAAAAAAGCTTCAGCCCCACAACAATAAAAGCCCAGCATTTTCTTGGAGGGGTGGGGGTGGATGGGGAATAAACACCATGGAAACATGTAGACAGATATATTCTTAGAATCAGCTCACTCTCTTGTGTGGAGAGCCTTACTAATTCAAGCCTAAGTGCTGCAAGAATAAAAGGTTAGAAGGAAAAACACAGCTGGTGAAAATTGGGGGGTTGGAGTTCTGGGTTTAATGCCCTCTGCGTTCTTCCACTTTGTGGCCATATCTCTGTATTCCCCCACATCATCTTCCTCATTGACTGCAACAGGCTGTGGGGGGATGAAAAAACACTCACAAGACATGTCAATGCTGTCAGCAAAGTAAATGGTATCTGCTGCCCAGTTTGCTCTGTCTGGATTTCATGGTGGGAATTGTCAGGGTGACTGTAAGCTCCAGTTTTAGTCACTCCTAGAAACACCTCACGGATTCAGACATGAAAATCTCTTCCATACAGGACAGCATCTTGAACCCACTGCATCTACACCTGCTGCTCCTCACTGTCCTTGGGGATGTGATGCTTCTGAACGTTTCTGCTCATTCAATCTCACCAGGCTGTGGCTCTTACTCCTTTGTGGTGGTTCTGCTCACTGTCTTACATCACTAAAACATCTTCTTGCCTAGGGGCTGGGCAAGCACACCAAGGACTGTTAAATGTGAGGGAGTCAGCTTCTTATGTGTCAGCACAGGCATCTCTTCCAGGGACAGGTTAGTGCCCTGGACCTCATCCAGACCTGGCTTTGCTCCATATCTAATAATATCACACTTTGGTTTAGTTAGAGCCTTGAGGTAAACTGCCCCTGGAGGCACTGTGAGTTATTTTTGGAGGCTCAACCGAGTATTCTGAAGTGTTGTCCAAAAGACATGGGACAAAGCCAACACTCCAGAAATGTGGACAGGCTCAAGGCTGCTTGTTATTAATAATTATCAGGCAGATCAAGTAGAATTACTGGATTCTAGAATTCAAGCTGTAATGAGCATGCTGTATGCAGAACATCTCAGGACCAGGCTCTCCTCTACCCAGCACTATGAGTAGCCCAATGCAAGGCTGCACAGTTGTTTTTCCCACTGCTATGCACTGTGTTTTCATGTATATATATGACTGCTTAGATGCAGGGGAGTGGAGAGACCAGGCACAGAAAACTGAGGCTGCAGGGGACAGTCTTGCATGCAGTGTCACAGGGCTGCAGCTGCAGAAAGCACACTCCACACAAAGACGAAAGCCTTTCAAGAGACAGGGCATTTGGGAAACAAAATACCCCTTAAGGACAGTAAAAAACTGATAAAAATAATTAAAAAGAAGCCCCATTAGGGAAGGTTGGAAGAACTGAATCTGCTCAGATTAGATAGAGATTAAGGGAAGACAACAAATCCCTACCAATACTTCAAAAGGATGCTACAAACTGCACAGGGATTGATTTTCCTCCTCAGTCAACAAGACAGCAAGAAGTAAGAGAGTGCAGCAGAGACTGACTGCACATCACCAAATGATTCCATTTGTAATATTTGGATTTGCATCCGCTGCTGGACGTTTCCAAGACTGAGGGGTCTTTCAGAAATGGGCCTTGGTGCCTGTAGAAGACAACAAGGTGCTCAATGCTGGCTGACATACACTGAGGAGAGGTTTTGAGAACAATAAACTCCAACTTTCTACAATGCATCGGGAAATTAATGATGAAACACATCACAAGGGGTGTCTGTCTACTCAAATGAGTCCATGAACTGACTGCATATGAGACAAAGTCCCCTGTCAGTAAATCTCAGAAGACTGGGGCTGTGTAGGAGCTGTGCTCTTATAAACAGCTCTCCCTTCTTCAGTGAGGAGTCAACAAAGTTGTTTTGCATGGATTGCCATCCTGTCCAATGCAGTTATTTTCAATTAAAATTTGGCTTCTTGCAGGTAATCATCTTCCCTGCCACTACAGCAGTGTCAAACTGTTCTCTTTAACAATTTTTTTTTTCACATTTCAAAAGAAGCCAATTTACTCACAAGTCTTATCTGAGGAGTGAGAGAGGAGATTGGGAAGTGTATTGATCTTATTGATGGCAAGTCCTTCTAGGGAATAAAAAGTTTATTGCTTTCCTGTCTCTTGACCACCCTTTTGTTGATCACAGGCTGGGAAATAGTACTCAATGGGAGAGGAGACAGGCTTCACTGGTGAAAAGCTGCAGGAGGCACGAGGGGAAGCATGAAGAAGGCAGCAAGGAACCAAATGTAGAATTTGAACAGCTACTAAGTGGATTAGGAGTCTTGAGCTTGTGTGAGATCATACAGTTTTCTAATGTTTAAACATGCAGTTTTAACCTTGCCAAGTGACAGACATAGGCTAGGATATTTTTCAGGGCAACATGCTGAAATGTGCTAAGCTCCCTTCATTCCCACTGAGAGGAATGCAGAGATCTAGGCACTTTTCAAAAGCTATTTATCAGAAAAAAAAAGGAAGATATAAACTGAAAAGCACCTATAGAAAAGTTCAAACACAGGGAATTGCTCCATTGCCTAAACATTTCCAGCCAAATAATTCAGCCCAGAGCTTTATCTGTTGTTTTGCTGTATTTTAGGTCAGGTTCTTATTTTCAGATATGAGGGAGCAAAGAAAACTCCCCACATCCACATGTATGTCCTTGGAAGACTATCACCACAGGCACCAAGGCCCTGATTAGGCATCTGTAGGTCCTTGTGCTGTACACAAGTGCATGTGGAAAATCTCAGCAGCAAAAAAGAAAGTGAGATCCTGACCTTTTGAAATTCATTGGAACTTTGTCACTGACCTCAGCAGAACCCCAGATTCAGATTTTGGCATCTGTGTTGATTTGCAGAGGAGCTCACCCATTAGCTTACATCATTAAGCATAAGGAATGACCATCATCTAAAATTTTCAGCCACAAAATTGTCTTATTTGCAGACAACATCTTCTTATACCACTCTTTAATCTTTACTTTCCTTGTAAAATGTAACCTGGACACCACTTAACTCGGGATGTAGTTGGAGAGAGGGGATCTTTAAGCCTGGATTTCTAATTTAATTATCTATGCAGATTTATTTCCTAATACAGCACATTATAATTTGCATGACCTCACTGTGGATCCAGGAGATCTTTCCAAGTGTCATCTACTTGAGAAGAGGCTAGCCTCCTATCTTTGCAATCTCTTGGATGTGCAGCCACCACTGGGTGGTCTATGACAACTCCACTCTTCCTTGGCTTAAAAGGCAAAGGCCAGGGAGTAGAGTTGCATATAAGTCAGAATCACTGAAACAACAGCTCACACTAAGTTTAAAACATCTATTTATATCCTATCTCACTTACTAAAACTCTTCCTTCCTTCAGAATTTGAAATGCTGCATCTTACCTACTCTTTACTATCCAGAAGTACTCTTCCACTGGGTCTGGCTAGCTTAAGCCCTTTCCATGGGCTATAAATCTCACTGCATAAATCACAATAGGGATGGCTTGAAACACCTACATGTGAAATTACAGCGTGAATGTTTAGAGACTGCTCATACATGTAACCATTAAAGCCACAATGCTTCTCAGAGGTAGTAAGTGCCCATTCAAAACCTGCCCCCAGAGCAGTGCAGACCTCTCTGCAGAAGGAAATACACATCACATCTCAGATACCTTCTTTATCACGTGGCAAACACTGCTCAGGAGCTGACTTCTATCCACCTGGTCAATGTAACACACAGCAGCAACATTCATATGGGACAATAGTACTCTTAGGATATTTACAGCAGTTAACCAAGTATGGCTGTCAGCTCAGGAGTTCAGGCATTTACTCCAACTTTGTGTTTCACAGCCCTTAAATGCAGGTGAAACGGGTTTTTTCCAAACAAATGAAATTTCCTCCTCTTCAATTACTGAAATTTTATCTGCAGTGCTAGCCTTTATCTTTTACAGCCTTCTCTAGGAATAACTGGCAACTGGTGAAAAAAAAAAGCATTTATTTGTTGTTTCCAAAGCAAACAAAGCCATAATCTAAAATATTACCTGTATGGCTGCCCCTAACAATAATGACAAACAATCTGTATCTCAGATTGATGTATATCATCAATCTGGGTCTCAGATTATCATTCTGTCTCTGGAGCAAAAAAGGAAATCAGTGCAAAAAGCTGTCTGAAAATGAACCAAAAGCCAACAGCTAAAATCCAGGTTGCTGCAAGGATGCTGTAAAAAAAAAATCTGACCATCTGCAGCGTTCATGTACAAAATGATTTAACAGTGACTGTAGTTTTTTGGCTCTTGTTGTTAGATAACTGATCAGAGAGTTCTGAATGATTCACATCCAGTCATGCAAATGACACATGGACCCAAAAAGTGTGGGGATGGGCAGGGCTTTTCAAATGCCTGTGGAGAAAAAGATGAGAGCTTCACAATGCTAAATGGCACACACTGCCCAAACTGGTTTCATGTCTGTTCTGATATCTTTTGCTTTCTCCTATTTTCCCTGAACTGCCTAGAAGCTTAGCCACAGTCACACAGAGACTAGAGGAATGTGGGCTAAATGTGGTACAAAGACAGGTATATTATAGGTAGCCATAGTGAGATGTGGAGTAGTTTTGCCCAGTTCCTTTTCTGACTTAACTTCTTTATTATTTTATTAATCTCTACCATCTTTTCAAGTAAAGGCAATTTTTGTGCTCTGAGATCCAGACTCCCCTTGTGGTTTGATCTCTGCCCTTTATCTCAGGCACTAGAAGGAACTCAAGTCACAATCCTAATCTAAATTTACAAGGATAAACCAGGCAACTCCTTGCTGCTCCAGAGAGACTATGTACTGCAGATAAGCTAAATCTTCAAAGGGAAATTCTGTAAACTCCAGCTCACTGGTAGGTAGAAGGCAGCTTCAGGCTCATGTTTAAGAGAGAAACTGGTGTTGATTAACAGTGCAAGCTGCCTCGATCCAGATTATCTTTTTATGTGCTTTGGATCTTCTTGAGTTAATTTCCATTGCACATTGCAGCACATTCTATGATCTTGGAGAACCAGGTGTCATAATATGCCAGTCCTCAGAGTTATGCAGAGTCTGGATTAGCCTTATACAGATGTGACTGAGCTGTGTGTCAGTTAAAATCCCAGATCACAGTATACTGCTGCAAAAATTGATGGCCATAGCAGAATCCAGAAACATGTTTGTATCTGGCTTGCAGATCAAGGCTAAATCTGATTTTAACAGGTAACTATTATCAGTGAATTTGCCAACACATTATGAATTACGAGGTAGAAACTACAGCTAATGAAACTTCCAAAATTAGGGTAAAGGAGAAGATGAGACTGTGTTTAAATTGAAGATATACAAGGTTTTGGCTAAATATATAATAATGAAAAATACTAATATGAGAGTTAGCAGAATTTATTCTAATGTATTCTAATACTGTAATGATGAAAGCCATGATCAGGGGTAACAGTAGCATAAGAAGGACCTGTGGAGGCCTTCTTGAGCTGATCCTTTTAACTTGAATGCCATGGATAGAGGACACAGTTGCATGTCACAAATGCTTGTAACCTCAGTGATCTGGAGATGTATGAGATACTTCACTCCTGCAGAGAGGGTCTTCACATGACATTCTACTCAACAACAGCACATTGCAAACCTTCAAACCAACGAGCCGCTCGCCACCTTTCAACATTAAAACAGCAGCAGGAAGTCACCATTTACACTGAACTGCACCAGATAAACCCTCCCATTTCATCCAGTACCATCCCAGTTAGTTAAGGCTCCCTCCATGCTAGCAACCACACCTTCACCACCCAGAAGCAAGGGAGCTAAAGCCCTGGAGCTTCAGCTCAAGCACACGAGCAGGCCCTTGCAGCTCATCACTTTGGCATACGTACCCAGTAGAGCACATCTGTCCACCCCTCCATCGTGATGCACTGAAACACCGTCAGCATGGCAAAAGCAAAGTTGTCAAAGTTGGTGATGCCGTGCTTGGGGCCTTCCCAGCCTGCCTTGCACTCCGTGCCGTTCTGACACTGCCGCCCGTGCGCGGACTGGGGCGCGCAGGGAGACGGGTCGTCCTCCGCTGGCGTGTCTTCGAAGGGGAGGCAGAAAAAGGAAACAGAGAGCTCATTGCTATCTCATAATCAAGTGATTAATTGCTGGCTTTGACAAATGAGTTTTGCAGTGAGTTTGATGGATTTGACAGAGGAATGTGGAAGCAGGTGATTTCGTTTTAATGGGCAGAGGGATGTTTTGCTGTGTTTTGCATAAAAATAACATTCAAGCTGGCAAATTTTGCAGTCAAAACTGAGATGGACTCTCATATTTTTTTAAAGCATACCCTCCCATGAGGAAAAAACCCTACCTTTAAGCATGAGAAAGAACATTAGATCAAGTCTACTACATTTCTTTAGGCTGTGTGTTACGAGCGGCGTTTTCCTACCGCAGTCACCTGGCATCTGGGTTGGTCTTGCAGCACCGACTGACTCTCTGCTGAAAGAAGCTGAACCCTTGCAGCAGACAGGCTCCAGCATCAGCAGAGAGGGTGGTAGGGTGCTGCTGGGCCACTGCTGCATTACAGAAGGGTCTCTGGAGCTCTGCTAGTTTGGAGTTTAGATGCTGTGCTCATTTGGTGTTTAGATGCATCTTATTGATACCTGGGTGTGAGCCAGAAACTCTACAAGATCACTGCTTGATTACCCACTCCATATCCTGTACAGGTGTCTCCAAAAACCTCAAAACCCATACAATAAGCCTAAATGCTTTAGTATGTGAAAAATGATCATTTTTATAAGCACAAAAAAAAAAATCCTGCAATAGGATTTTTAGAAAAACATACAGGTTTCGGAGCTTATGCTACATTTATAACAGATGTAGGTATCTGTGTGTGGGGGAGAAGGTAATTATGTTCACTTCTCATCTTAGATGGCAAAAAAAAAATGAAATTTCCAAAAGTTATGATCACATTCTGAACATTAAAGCTTGCCAGAAACAGCAATATTAGAATTAGATGCTGTAATATAAATAATTCCAGGCAGTATGAAGAAGGATATATACACTTTAAAGATGTAAACCAGGCTGACAAATCATTACAGTTCTAGCATCACTTCCAGAAAATGAAATCTGTCAACATTATGTAAGCAGGAAACACAGAACTTCTGAAACAATTTCCTGCTGCACAATATTTTCTTAGTTACAAGCTGAACCAGGTCCTAGACACTGGCACCCACGACCACATGGGAAATCACTGCTGTTCAGGTTCAATAAATCAAATGAAAAAGAGCAGATGGCTAGATGACTGAGTGACAATACATTCTGATTTATTTTGAAATTTGGATGCTTCTTTCTGTAAATAATTGGGAAGTTCTTTTTTGATGCATTTGGTGCTAAAAGTTTCTTCCCATTAATAAAATTTTTCTTTGTTTAATGGCTGCACTTCTAACCATGGGCTCAGCCTGTAATTAAAAAAAAAAGGTACTGGGCCATGATTAGATTTTCTTCTGCATTGATACTTGTTTAAAATGAAGAAGTGTACAAGGTTAATAATGAAGTATAAGAGCTGTATATTTCCATGATGCCATCTCATTTGTAACTTGGTCAGCTAGTGGTGAAATCACCATTATTTTAGCATTGCTTGAGGCTCTGGGGGATTTGTTGAAGAGCTCAGGCTGGCTTGTTGTGCAAAAGGTCCATCTGAAAAGTCCACTACTCTGCTCAGCAGGAACTGACTGTTTTGCATGTTGCTGTTGCAGACAGGCCAACAACTGAGTGCCCAAAAGGAGCAAGCTAAACACTCACTGACAGAGACAGTCTCTCCACATCAAAGGTGACTCATACTCAAGAGCAGAGGAACCACCAGTGTGAAACCCCAAACAGCAGGGAGCCACAGCCCCCCCATCTCCTGTACCAGCCCAAACCTCCCCCAGAAAAATCTTTGCAGAAGACAGTGTTCTCCTTACCTATCAGTCCCCCTTGCACATGATAGCAGGTCTTATGCATCTTCCCCATGAATAACTCCAGTCCAATGATGGCATAGATAATAATGACAAACAGCACCAGCAGGGCAATATGCAACAAAGGGACCATGGCCTTGATAATTGAATTTAAAACCACCTGGAGACCTGCAGAGAGAACAGAAGGAAGCACTTATCAGCACAAGAACAAAAATAGAGAGGCTATAAATTGTATAATAATATGTCATCTTTATTTCCTCTCCCCTCACCTGAACTCATTATCTTGATGATGTAAAGATGTACATTTACAGATCACCTCCCTCCAGAAGATCCCTGACATTTCACAGATTTACCACCACAGCCTGGATCACAGACTAAAGTAAAACAGGTATTACCCTGCCTGTCACCCAAATACTACCACCCTGGGGAGGCAATGCATTAGCTGTTTTAACTGCTCTTGAATCCAGACCTAAGGTGTTCCCTGGACAGTACTGAGGAGAGTTGGAGCATGAGAAAAACCAAAGAACCTCCAGAACTGAAGCTGGAGAAGAGCAGTGAGACAAGAGGGCAAATGCTGGGGTGCAACAGCTGCACTTCAGAGCATGGGGAGAGATGACCAACTGAAATCATATTCTGATTCTGGGTTCTTCCAGATGCCAAACCAGTCTCAGGAAGAGTCTGAGCTGCTGAAGGACCACCAAACCCATACTGACTGAAAGCTTCCAGGCCTCTTAAGATCTCCCTTCATGCTACAGCCACTGTACCCTACATCAGTTTGAATAGAGTAGGAACCAGCAGTGCTGGCTGAGACCCAAGACTTGGGGAACAAGCTAACAGAGGTTGCCCAGGTCCCTAGAAAGGAGCATGAACAAGATATTACTTGGCTGTTATTAAGGCATAAGACTGGTATAGGGCCTAATTGTGAGCAAGTCAAATGTGGTTTACTAAGTAACACAAGTGGTAGGGAGATGGTTGGACTAGATGATCTTGGAGGTCTTTTCCAACCTTCATGATTCTATGATTTCCAGAGTGGGCTGGGGAAGGTGACTTGTAGCTGAGTTTGCTAAAGCACTAAGCACCTGTACCCTCAGATGCAGTTGAATCAAGGGGTGGGTTCATGGGCCTCTCTATTTCCTTCTCCTCATTTGTAAAACCAGAATAACAAAGACATCTTCATAAACCTGTGTTAAGAACTTGCCTTTACAAAGGTCTTGAAGTTATTACCACAGGTGGCAATGGTGGCAACCACTGTCACCAGAAAGTCATCAATCTTGGAAGCATTGCAGGACCTCTAGAACTCAGTAGTCTACAAATAGCCAGATCAGAACACTTATGAGCTCATGATTTTGCAATGACTGAGAGCCAGAAGCCATTAATGTCTCCTGCAAATACTGTCATCTCCTCAGAGAAGCTGATATTAGCTGTGATTTTGGAAAATGTGATTCATGAGTTGTAAATGTCTGTTATACATCTGCCAAGAGAGTTTGTGATAACGATTAACTTCTAAAATCTATCATCTAAGATCTCAGATTTTCATCTTTATTACTTTTTAAAGCTAATTTAAATACTTTCTAATGAGGATGACACATCTCTTGACAAGCACTTTCACTTGTAGGCAATCCACTTGTCAATTCACAGCTAAGGCTGAGGCTTTGCATTTGTTCCCCAGCCACAATGGGATGCCACAGAAGCAATCAGAGGTGGCAGCAGCTGCCAGGCCAGCAAGACCAGTCACTGCCTGCTCCTAATCCAAAGCCTGCTACCAGTATCACTCCAGTCTGAACTGTCAGGTGCCTGCAGGCAGTTCAGTTCTCTGATAATGGCTGTGCTACCACCCAAAGGGAGTGATATTCAGAGTGAAACGTTCTGGCTTTCACAGAGATCCTTACATCAAGTACAACACTGACAGGATCAAAACTCATCCTATACAAGAGTGGGATGTTCTGCTCACTCAGTTTCCTCTAGGTACTTTGGATAAGCAGGGTCTCTGGGGAAGAAACATGTTTCTTCACATTACTACCTCATGTAAACCTCTGTGTTTACATGAGGTAGCAAACCTTTTCCCCTAGATGCTCACCTCATTCAGTCTATTATTGGGTGGCCAGTAGGTCAAGAGAGGTCCTCCTCCCCCTCTTCTCTGCCCTGGTGAGACCTCACCTGGAGTATTGTGTCCAGTTCTGGGCCCCTCAGTTCCAGAAGGACACACAACTCCTTGAGAGAGTCCAGCACAGGGACACCAAGATGATGAAGGGAGTGGAACATCTTCCTGCTGAGGACAGGCTGAGGGAGCTGGGGCTCTTCAGCTTGGAGAAGAGGAGACTGAGGGGTGACCTCATTAATGTCTATAAATATGTCAAGGGTGAGTGTCAGGAGGATGGATCCAGGCTCTTCTCAGGGATGGCCAGTGATAGAACAAGGGGAAATGGTTCCAAACTGGAACAGAGAAAGTTCCATGTGAATATAAGGAGGAACTTTTTCCCTGTGAGGGTGACAGATCACTGGGCCAGGCTGCCCAGAGAGGTTGTGGAGTCTCCTTCTCTGGAGACATTCCAGACCCAGCTGGACACGTTCCTGTGTGATCTACTCTAGATGATCCTGCTCGGGCAGGGGGTTGGACTGGATGATCTTTCAAGGTCTCATCCAGCTCCTGATATTCTGTGATTCTGTGATGATTCTAAGTACATACAGAAAATGAATTGCAGTCCACATCAACAACATTCCAACAGTTTACAGCAGTTGAGAATGAAACATTCAGAAGATTCAATGTCACACCTTCTCCCCAAAAAGGTACAATACCAGAAAGTGAAAAGACTCGAGATGGCCATGAACCTGAGAACAGCCCACAGACTTTGCAGGTTGAAATATTTCTAGCTTCAAAGAAAACTATAGAACAGCAAATAAAGGTCTCAATTTTTAGTGTTTTAGGAGCCTTGGTAATCCAAACTGCAGCCAAGATGACAAGGTTAAGATTTCTAATATCAGGTCTTATGTAATTTGCCCTTAAGTAGTGTTATTACTTGATTCAATATTCATCATAGGATACACCCAGTGCTCTTGAGAGGGTACTGAGGAGAGACACAATAATGAATAAAAAGCTGATTTTAAATGTGACTTCATTATCACCCATGCCATGAAAATACTTCAGTGTACAATAAAAGTCCAGAGAAGATAATACCTGCACAAACCAAGGTGCTTTGTGTTAACAAAGCAGTGCTTGTGAAATCAAAGGCCTACACCATAAACAGGAGGTGACAAGGTGTTTGAACAGTCAAGAGGAACATGTATCACCAGAAGATTTACTTCAGTTAGCTTAATTAGAGAAAAGCTTCTTGAGGCTAATAAACCAACTTTGAAGAAGAGATGAGCTACTTGAGCACTGTTAACCGTGAATTGATGCCTGTGCTGTGCAGCAGCCCATTAGGGCACTCTGTTTTTAAATGCAGATGAATTTACTAATTAGCAATCTCACCTACATTACCATTAAAGCATCCAGAGAGGCTCTGAAAGTTTAAAGCCACTAACTGTGCAGCCACTTTAGATGTGTCCTCTCAGAGGGCTTGTAGATGGGCAAGGAGTACACGCACATTGCACCATGCTCCCTGCACTGATGTCTGGCTTATTGCAGCAATATTGAAGATGCTGCCAGGAGGATACTAAATTCCTGGTTCAGGCAGCCACCTGCAACATGAGTGGCATGAGGAGCCAGGGAATCAGAAAAGCTGGGGTAGTAGCAAGCAGGGACAAGAGGGATAAAGATTAAAGGCTTTGGAGATAACCGTAGGTAGGTGGAACAGAGGCACTTTTAAAATAACAAGGCCACATGCTTCCAAAGACATCAAATCTATGTTCTGAAATCTGAGAGGTGCAGAGCAGTGTCTGTGGCTGATCAGATACATTTCTGATCAGGGTAAACTGTGGGCAGTCATCCCCTTACACGTGGTCACAAAGCTTTTCTAACCAAAGGTGAGAACTTCCACACACTTTTACATGGACTTTCCCTGTGCAGAGGAAGAAGAGACAAATGAAATATCAAAAAAAAGGATTTTTCTGTCCCAACTCATGCAGGATCTTCATCTTTGCACGCTGTGACACATAGATATCACTCAACATGAGTGCTTACAACACAGTCCTGCTTGCATGATGCTCTCTCTAATCCTCTGGCATCTTCTCCCTTGTGGTGGTAAGTCTTGCACTCCGAGCAGTGAACCGTGCAGCTTATCATGATAATTAAATCAGAATGCCAACGACCTGATAAGACTGCAAAGTTGGCCTCTGGATTTCAAAGTGAGGGATGCCAGTAACTGCCTTCTCTCAGCAGAGTGAAGAGCTGTGCTTTTGCACTGCTTCACAGAGGCTGGCAATGCCACCGCTGCCCAGCCAGAAATGCAGAGTCCTGCACTTATGTCCTGGCAAATAAATATAAAACCAAATTGTATTCGATTATTTGGCATTTTCTATTATATTTATTCACATGTGGAAGCTCTCTCCATGTGCTAGACACTCCAGAGATCTGTGCAGTCACAGCATCTGCCTTGAGGAACTTGCTCCAGGCTGGACAAAGAGATCACCACACAGAAGTTGGGGAAAGTGCCACAAAAAGGATTATTTGCAGGTTTTCAGCCCACTTGTCTTCTGTTAATAATTGAAGACCTTAAACAGCTTTTAGTATTTATTTTAAAAGCACTTGAGTTTACCTTTAAAAAAACCCTTCTTGGCTGCATTCTGCTGGCTGACACTGGCTCCCATAAATGTTGCAGAAAGCAAAACACATTAATGCCATTCCCTGGGCTCACAGAGTTTTGCATTTATTTACACTGATAAAAAGTTTTAAATATTTACTGCATGGGAACAACATTGCTTTTTATCCAGGTCAAGCCCTTTTGAGCCTCTAGGGGACTGCATGGACCCAAAGGTTTCG
This sequence comes from Heliornis fulica, assembly GCA_013399135.1. NCBI lineage: Eukaryota > Metazoa > Chordata > Aves > Gruiformes > Heliornithidae > Heliornis > Heliornis fulica. The sequence goes on along the minus strand of VXBZ01000963.1, from coordinate 91,849 downwards.
GGCACAACTGGCAAGCTGGGGAAACAGGGAAGAAAGAAGGAAAAGAGCTTATACCAAGCAAATGGATCTTTCTCAGAGCTCTGGGAAATACACTTCTAGGAATGCTGAAAGTGTTTTCAGAGCTGTTATATGATGCTGCATCTTTCTTTCAGGAAGACAATCACAAGAGGGGATAGTTGCTGTCTCATCAATTCAGGCAGTTATTGAAGAACATGCTTATCTCAAAGCATGTAAGTGTCTGCACCTAAAGCAATGGGATTACTTACACATCCCATTGTGTACTTACAAGCTATTTTGGACTTCAATCAATGCTCAGCAAGATGACACAGAAAAGGAAGAAGAAATAAAAAGTGCACCAGACCCAGCTGCTAAAATGCACTTGGCATTGCTGAGCTGTGGAACATGTCCAAGGAAACTAATGGGAGGTTGGTCTCAGAGAAAAACATTTGGGCCTTTCCAAGCAGAGTATCTCACATTTTCAGATGTCTTTGATTTTGGATCAGACTTGGGTTGCTGGACAGGGTGGTTTCCTGTTCTCATCATATTAGTTCACATCTTCAGATGAAGTGTATCCTGAGTCTTCTCCTTCATTGGTTTCTCAGGGCTACTGCTTGCCTACACCACAGAACTGCCTGAACCAGGAGTATGAGCAGGCAGAGCCTCACACAAATGACCCTCTGGGAAAGTGCAGGAGTAAAATGAAAAGTAAAGGGCATTAAACTCCATCAATCCCTCCTTCCCATCCTGATAGACACACACAAACACACACACACAGATTTCCATGCTTAAGCCAGTGCCAAGGGTGTGGGAAGTAATTATTTTTCTGCTAATATAGTTCAGAAGAAAACTACTACTTTCTGCAAGCAGGGAGGAAGCAGAGGAGGATTTGTGACTCAGCACAGTGACTCAGTCACATCACTGCTGGGAACCACTCTCAGGTGGCAGAGTTTATGTGCCATCCCCAGCCACAAGCTAGGCCTATCCCCAAATCATAGTTATTTCTGATGGTATGCTAAAAGACTGCTGCTAGTTATCTCTGTTTCCAAAGCACAAGCAATATAACCAGTAATATTCCCCCAAATTGATGTTTGTAATTTAATAATCATAGGCATCAGCTAAGAAAATTGAAAAACATTAATTATTTATACATATGAAAGGTTTTATACCAATTTTAAAGGAAGCATGGAAAACAACAGATATTTTTACCACAAAATGGTCCACAGGCATGGCAAGATATCTTAGAGAAGTACATCTGTAATGATTTGTGAGAGAAAACAGTGAGGACTTTCTTCACCAGCATTGAAAAGGGAGCTCATATGGCACAGTTCAGTTGAGGACAAGCAGTACAGTAACTATTTGGGGAGGTAGTCCCTTACTGTCTTGCTGGAGTCTCAAAATATTAGTGGCAGATTGCTAGATAAAGCAAATTCTGTGGGTGTAGTGCAGCGTTCTTGGGGCTGCAGATGTCATTTCTATTTCAAGAATAATAGGGAAGGTCTTGAAATAGGAAAGAAAGACACGACACAGGAGAGAAAACTAGCTGAAGTGAAAGAAAAACTAGGAAAGACTTCTCAAGCTGAACAGTGACTATGCTGGAGTAGGCAATGCCCTTTGAACATACAATTCAAAACCATGGGCTGGAATGAATAGAAAAAAGAAAGTTCTGACATCTACTCCTAGTGTTATCTTCCATTTTCAAACCATGTTTTCATTGGCTTTTCAAACTGAAATACACACAGACAAACCCAAAAAGAGGACCATACAATTGGGCATGTGTATGTGAGCTCTGCTTGCCAGAGTGACCTAGGTTAGACAGTCAAACAATGCAGGTTTCCTCCAGCATGATGGCCACAAAGAACCAGCTTTTTGGGTGCCTGAGGAGGATGGTTGAATAAACATACTCACTGCCTTAAGTTCTTTGCCTCTCTGCTGGCAGAAAACCCTGCTACCACCCATAGAAGCATCCTTCTCCTCTCCTGGGGGGTGGGATTTAAGTTTTAAATATTTTTGTTCAAAGTATGTAAGTGTTCACTTATGACCTTGCTCATTTCTCCAGTCCCAACACAGTAGGTAGCTCCTACAAGCTCAACTTTATTCTCCAGACATGATGTTAGCTCAATTCAGCTGAGGATGGGGTCCAGGCATGTTCTACAGACTTTTGATATGAAAAAACCAAGAGTGTAAAGTGTGTAGTGTCCCTCTCATGCAGCTGCCTGCATATAGGGAAAGAAGGAACATGGAGAGAAAGGTGGCAACTACCTGCTACTGAAAAATGCATATTAGAGAAAAAAAGAAGATTATTTTGAGCCAAACCATAAACTAAGTTTGGGAAGTTAACTGAGGTGGTTTTGAACAAGGACCACAGTGAGCTGAAGTCTTATGCTGAGAGGAGGAAAGCTGAGGTCAAGCATTCACTTCCAGACTGGGATTGCCAAAGATGGGCTGAAAGTAAGGGAGTTAAAAAGCATTCAGGAGCACTGGCAGCTGATAGACCAGCAAGGATCAGCTGTCACTCTTTCCCAGGCAATAGCTTTGATCTTCTGCCAACAGGATGAACACAGACTAGCTGAGGAAACTGTTCTTGAGGTCAGCATAAAGGTTTTACCTATACTCAATCTCTGTGAAGGATCACAAATAGGAAGAACCTCTATTTGCTCAGAGCTATGCAAAACCAAAGGCAGTCTGGCCAGAAGATGACACCAGGTCCTGATGAAATGATCCATCACACTTCCACTCTTTCTCAAGCACAGCTCTGAAAGAACAGTCTTTCAAGCTCCACCACAGAAACAAACATTCTCATGATAGAAAAAGATGGTATAAAATACTGGAAAAATCCTAAAATATTCTCTTTATATAGATATCTACATAGAAGTGGAGCATCATATAGTACAATCATGTTTTACACACACACACACAGAGCCCCAGAGAAGAAAACTTTATCTCTTAATTTGAACTTGGCCAGTGCTTAATGGGTGTAGTTGGGACTAAGCTCTGGAGAGACACAACATGATATTTTCAAAATCACTGGTATAGAGGGGTTTTAGGAGTATTTAAATAACCTAAAAATAGAAAGTTACCTGATTAGGTAATGAAAGGATTTATGTGAACCACACAATGTGTCCCCTCCCATGTCACTGTCTTCATGCACTCGTGGAATTTGTTTTCTCTCTTTTTCAAGTACAAAACCTGCTGTTAATGAACATGCACAGTACAATGCCCAAATCCTTGGAAAGACATGGTCAGACAAATCCCATCAACTCTGCCTCCTAGTTTTAAGAAGAGAGTTTGGATTTAGGGACTCATCCCTTCAGTGGTTAATCAGTCTGTCTCAGAACACCAAAGACTCCAGTTATTTTTCTTTTCCACAATAGTAAGACTCATGTTTTTGATTTTCATAAATCTGATTAGGCTTAAAATTCTGCTTGCAGACATCAGATAATAAAACAGCTTTAGGGAAAAAATACCTTCTGGTATAATAAGGAAAACCTCCTTTAGCTCACTGGGTAGCTCCAGTATGTTTGGACAGAAAAATGAATGGTTGCAGCTTTCTCAAAGATGTATTTGTCAGATGAAAGAATGGTTCTCCACTGATATTTGCTTTCTTTGTAACTTTCTAGATGACTTACACAATTCAAAAATTTTTGTACAACCCATGTATGTATTGCTGAAGTGCATTGGAACTAGGCATTTATTTATTTTGTATTTCTTTTTACACATAATAAACTGTCTACAGGGAATCACAAGGCTCTCCTGCTGCAATCTGAGCAGCTAAATTATATATAAATCTACAAATCTGAGTGGAATTGGGCCCCCTCCAAAGTAAAGAGTGAAAAAATTTCAACACTGGAATGTGAAAAAGAAAAGATAGGTTTATGTTTGAGTGTAAATTTTCCATCAATATTGTTTGGGCAAGGGTGAGACTCAACCCTAAACTCTTTCATTGAGCACTTTTAATATTTAGATTTAAAGCAGGACTGTGTAAAGCTTGTGTGTATAGATGTGTGGACATGTTGGTTTCATTTCTGACCAAGACCAAATAAACCTGATTAATGCAAATGTTTTGTTTTGGCAACTTCCAATACATCTTGAAAACAGTTGCACTGCAACAGCTTAGGAGAAAACATCAATTGCAGGAATGTGCTGAACAGTGAGGACCAACAGTTACTGCAGGAACCCATCAGCCAATGCAAAACAAACCAGAAATGTCAGCAAGGCTACAAGTTTAGTGTGTTAACACTAATATAAAAGAAAATAAACCAACATATTCTTGTCCCAGTTCTCACACTGGGTATGTACTACTGCTTCCCAACAAGGGAGTCCTCTGCAAGAGCAGCATCAGATTGAGAGATGAGAAGCTTGAAGAAAATACACAGAGAAGATCTTTTTCTAATCAGATAATGAATTTTAATTTCTATAGAAATTTTCTATAGGACTGGAGAGTCCTTGAGAAAATAAAAATTTAGTGTATAGAGTGAAATAAGTGAAAAAAATATTTTTAACAATTTCTTAATTTCTTCTATTTCATGACTTTCTCTCTGTAAAAAATGCTTCTGATATAAAAATGCTGAGCAGCCTTAGCATTACTGAAGTTGAAAACCACAAAAGATTAAAGATTCTCTGCAGAGGGCTAGCAGATGTTTTCTGAATTGTGATTGATGTGGCAGGGTAAACCAGGAGATAATCTAAATCTGGAAAAAGTAAGAGGCACAGAGATTCAGACAACTGAAATAAAATAGTTGCAACAAAGGGCAAACCCCCATATGGGATAGGTTATTGTGACATGTGTTCAACAGGAATTGGATTTGCTTCTGGGAAAAAGGGATGTCTGATCTCCTTCCCTTTTCTCTCCCAGAGAGAAAACTTAGATAAAAAGTTGAGAGACTAGGCAGGTTAAGTGGGCTGTAGTTTGCCTTTGGTTAATACTTCCCCAATATCAGAACAGCAAATTATTTGTTCCATCAGTGAACATGTCAATCATGGAGAAGTTTACCAGTTGTTCATGCCAGCCCATATTCCTCTGTCCTCACCAAGCACAATAATATGAAGCAGACACAACCCAGAAGGCAGTAGCTGAGTTTTGAGCAGCTGAGTTCAAGAGAAAAGGGAAGATCACCAACAGATTTGTGTTGCCACTGAAATTTTAAAGTGTATTTTCTCAGATTTGCCTCCTCTTGGTCAGTGTTCTTAGATGTTTTTGTCCTATACACTTGTACAAGATTCAATATTGTTACAAATTCAAATATTAATTTAAAAAAATAATATTTGTAGCCTTAATGTATTCCCTGGTTGAGAGGACTGGTCCATTGTGCTTTGCTGAAATTTTGATAATTGCAGAAGTCACAACAACGACCACAGGCCAGTGTTTTTGGAAGTCTAGGACAAGCAGAATTCATTTAAATGATGCCAGAGTCACAGAGCATCATGTTTTGTCCTGACCAAAACATTTTTTATGTGAACTTCTGAGAAGAATGGTACCCAGTGGTGGCAGCCACCTCTTCCAGAGGGGATGGGAAAGTTTCAGTCATGTTAAAAAGTCCTGAGTGTTCAGTGACAAATTCATACACATACATTCATTTCAAAGAAAATGAATGCAGGACTTCAAATCAAGCCTTAAAAGTTCTTAATCAGCAACACAAAATCTAGCCAGTTGGAATCAAAGTATGAAATGACATCTGATGTAATCTTGGAATGACAAGAGAGGTCATCTGAGAGAGAATATTAGAAGAAAGAGTAGATCACATCCTTACTAATCTGATCTAGAACTCCAGCATCTTCCCTCACCCATCATGGACACAACAACAGCCAGCAAAGCTGGGAGCAGCAACTGGGAACCCAACACACCACCAGTTAGCTACAATCTGAATGGACACTCCTGACTCTTCGTGGTCCAGACACCACCACAAAGTGTTCTTAGGAGACAGGAGATGGCATTCTTAGATTTTCAGATGCTTAAGGACAAGCATCTTGATGGCATGGGTCTCCCAGAGCTGTGCCCTGTGGTCATTCTGAATAACTCTGGGCAGTACTTGAAGAATGTAAAAAAAGGTGCTAGAAAAAAAGTCTGCTACACCCTGAGCACTTCTAAAAAACCTCTTCCTAAGCCCAGATAAGATTTTTTTACTATCTCCATGTCTGCTCTTTGATGTCAGCATGGGTTTTATTTTCTTCATTTCGAAGGGCCTGTCTACACCCTGATGTGGTCCCACATTAGAGCACTGGGGTTTTTTTTACAGGGTTTTTTGTTTTGTTCTGTTGTGAAGGCATGGTGAATAACCATGCCAGCATTCATAGTAACTGGTAGGATGAAGGCTGACACAGTTATTGGGTACATTTGTAGTCAGTGCTATTTTTGAAAGAGCTACATAGCCAAGATTAAATAATAAATATTTCCCTGTTTTCATTGGCATTCCTTAAATATGAGGGAAATCTTTATTACCACAAGAAGCCTGTGCCTCTGTGAGTAATCTTTACTAAAACAACCCCCTTTTTGCTACACCAAGTTAACCTCTTCTACCATAAATTACATCATTCTGAAGGTTGTACCACCCAGGAAACACTTTATAGGTCCTGGTTCTGTATGCTGTACTCACAGGAGTGATCTTTACCTCCAGGAGATGCCACACTGGAATCAAATTACTCCCTTGAGTAGCAGTGACCTAAGTAAAGAACTTGCAAGCATGTGTAGAGTCTTAACTATGAAATAAGTGTAATGAGGACATTGGGTTCAGAGTGTTCTCTCCTTTTTTTCCCCCATTCTCCACTCCCTTCCCATTTGTTGAAAGCTAAACAAATGGGCTGCTGGAGAGTAAAACCAGTTAGGCAGTGACATGGGAAAGGTGGTGCAACTTGTCCTCACACAGTGCTGTATGGAGAGATGGCACATATGGTGGAGAGGTCTTGGTCAAGAATGAAGGAGGACATAAGAAAGCTGCTTGAGAGCACGTTTCCTACAGCTTTTAGAGCCCATGAGGAAAGAAAGGAGCTGGACTTGGCAAAACCTGACATCATTAAATGCAACAACAACAAAGTTTAGGGCAGAATTAAGATTTGGAAGCCAAATTTTGTCCAAATATATTTGCAACAATCCTTTATACACTTAGGTTTGGTGGCATTAAACTGCTAAGTATATTGTCTACTTCAGCTTACTCTACTCTTGTGCCTACACACAGCCCCTTCACACACTGGAAGCTTTCATCAGGCTCCTTCTCCTGTGTCCTCACACTGGAACAGGACAGAGTTCTCCACCTGTATGGTCTTCATACCATAACCTCACATGCCTCAGGAGGGTAAATTTAAGTCCCCAGCTCCATCAGTAACTGTGTATAAATGTAAACCATGTGCAAACCAGATGACTGTTCACTATACTTTATCAGAAGCACACAAATTTTGAAAAAAAAAAGAAAGATAAAATTGTCCTTCTGACTGCCAGTTGGTATTTGTTTAAAACTTAAGACTTCATATATGCTATTGATCATATAGAAGCAAGAATGGCTAACATTTATTTGCCATATTCCAAAAATGCATGTCTCTTAGAAGAGGTGTCAATTTGGGCTGCTTGAGTTTTCTGGTTATTACCTCAATTACCTTGTTTTCTCCACTATATAAATCAGTGTTAATTTTCTTGGACTGTGCAGAAAACAATGAGAAATTACAGTTGAATTTTTTTTAAGTTGCACTAAAAAAAAAAGCCTTAAATGCAAGACAAATTGGGTGTGTTTGCATTGGGTGTGTTTGTTTCAATGCTGCAAAAGGGAATGGCTGCACCAGATTGAGCTGTGCTGTCTCAGTGTCTGGGAAGGGCATCACAAGCTCCAGCAGGAGAGACATCCACAGTGGTGCTGGGGAAGGAAGAAGGTGAAAGTCACCTCTGCACACAGAGATGCCTATGGCATCCTGGGATGTATCAAGAGTAGTGTGGTCATCAGGTTGAGGGAGGTTCTCCTGCCCCTCTACTCTGCATTGTTGAGACCTCATCTGGAATATTAGGTGCAGTTCTGGGCTCCTGGTTCAAGAAGGAAAAGGAGCTACTGGAGAGGATGCAAAAAAGATTATTAGGGGACCAGAACATCTCTTGTGAAGAGAGGCTGAAGGACTTGGGACTTTTTAGCCTGGAGAAGAGAAGACAGAAGGGGATATCTGTGCTTATAAATATTTAAGGAGTGGGTGCCAGGAGGATGGGGTCAGTCTCTTTTCAGTGGTGCCCAGTGACAGGACAAGGGGCTATGGGCACAAATTTGCATACAGAAAGTTCCACCTAACCACGAGAACCCTTCATTACTTTGAGGGTGGCAGAGTACTGGAGGCTGCTCAAAGCAGTTGTGGAGTCTCCATCTCTGGAGATATTCAAAACCTGCTGGATTTTGTCCTGTGCAGCCTGCTCTTGGTAATCCTGTGATACAGAAAGAACTAAAACCATGTACAGTTGCTCTAGGTCACATCCTCACTCTCCAGTAGTTTGTCACACTCGAGCTGACATGGTGCTACAAATGAGAACAGTGAATTTCCCCTGAGAGAGAGCATTTGAGGGTAGGTAAAAATCATTACACTTGCACTGCTTTATACAGTACAGGCAGAGCATAAGGTTTCAGAAGCAGCAACTGGGCTCTCTGCATGGAGCTTGATGCTTATTTAGTGGCCTAGCCTTCTGCACACACCAGGTAGGGTGACTCTGGGTATGCTTTTACTCCACTGGACCTCAAGCTGTCCTCTAGACAAACTCAGCTTTACAAGGATTACACAAGAGAGAAAACATTACATCTGTTCTTCCTTCTTAGGTACCCTACCTCCACATCAGGTGTAGTTGAAGACAATGTCTTTAGTACAGAACCAGTTTCTAGCTCATAGCACTAAGAGATCTCCTGATAGGCAACAAGCATCAGGCCCCTCCTTATAAAGAATTCAAGAGCAAGTTAAGAGTCCTGGAATCAAACATGAGATAGAGGATTTGTTTAGTCTTACTTTAGGTGGATTACCAGAGTGAATCTGACATCTACTGTCTTAAACTCTCTAAGTTACTCTTTATTTCACTATAAAAGTGCCCTCAGATTTTTCTTTCAGCAGGAGGTATCTCTGAATTTTGAGATCATACAGAATTCTCCTATGATTTGAAATGAGATTAGATAATATTCTTTTTAAAAAGGATAAAAGGAGTACTGCAAGAGAGTTAAGAATGATCTCCTTCATTGGAAAATGTAGACTGTAGCCTCAACACCTTGTAAGTATTTGAAAGCCATTTTCTCCTACTTCTACCCCCAAAAAAACCCTGACTGCAATTGAGTATGCACAAAGTCTTTAGGCAGTGTCCCACAATGACAAAGCCTAGACAGCAAAGAAATCCAGTCCTATCACCCCTGGGATTTCTCTGCTGTACCTACCTGCAGCAAAATGCCAAATTGACAGACTGAGCAGGGTGACTTTGCCAACCCTGGATCTTTCAAATGGGTGAAACTTTCTTCGTGCATTACTCTTCTCACAGAGTCCTCAGGGGCTTTTTTACTTTCTGTCTTCATTGCTGTATGTGGTCAGTGTAAAATCTGGGTCAGATCTATGAGGACATTGCAGTAAATACAGGACACCTTTCCACATATTACCAAGAATTTATCTGATTAGTGCCAGAGAGTTTGGGTAGAGGATGGAGAATGACTAGGGCAACCAGGCTGGTGAGGGCAAATCTTATGAGGAGTGACTGGGGGAGCTGGGGATTAGTCTGGAGAAGAGGAGGTTGAGGGGAGACCTTGTCACTACCTAAAATGACCTGAAAGGAGTCTGTTTAGAGGTGGGTGATGGTCTTTTTTGCCAAGTGACAGGTGACAAGGGGAAATAGCCTCAGGCTGCACAAAGACAGGTTCAGATTAGATGTCAGAAAGAAATACTTCACTAGAAGAGATGTCAGAGTGTGGAACAGGCTGCCGAGGGAGGTGGTTGAGTCACCATCCCTGGGTGTATTTAAAAGATGGGTTGATGAGGTGCTCAGGGGGATGGTTTAGGAGAGGTCAGGGACTGTTGGACTCTATGATCTTAATGGTCTTTTCCAACCTAGTGATTCTGTGAGTGTGGTAATGAGAAAACACTGCAATGAATCCAGGGTGGAGAACATTGCTGGGACTGAGAAATCACTGTAAAATTTTAATAGAGAATGAGAATTCTGTAGCAAATTCCTGATCATAACAAGACAGGCAAAAAAATCTAAAAATGTCTGTGCTTTTCATTAACTTTGTCTGACAGTGCCAAATTTTCACACAACTCAGAGGAATGATGGACATCAGCAGCAGGACCCTTATAAAAGATTAGTTGTTTTAACTAGTTATTTAATTACATGTAAAGTTAGTCATCTCTGGGCATTCATACATGACAGTTCTGGTAATATTTCATTTTAGATAAATAAATAACCAACCAACCAAATAAATAAATAAATGGAATTTAAACATACTCAGCCAGTTACATGCTGTTGTTTCACTGACAGAAAGATTGCCATGAGAAGGACCTGGTCTAGGTTCTTGCCCTCTGCTTCCCAGTTATGCAGTGGGTTTATCTCCAGTAGACCATGTAAGTACTGGTGCTAGAGATGTGGCCACACTGTTTTTGAGTAACTCTCTCCAGCTAGGAGACTCCAGTAAAGTTTGAACATATCACATGTGTAGCTTTTTGTAGTTTTTTTTTTTAATAATAAAGAAAATATGGCAAGTTATTGTTCTAGTGGAGGATCTCATTGAAGACACAAGTGTGGAGCACAGCCTCTACTCAATTTATATGACTTTCAAGTTATCTCAAAGATCTTATAAATTAAACGTGGCAGATATCAGATATGCAGCAACTAGTGGCAATAATTTAGGTACATGAAGATGAAGTACAACATGAGGAGGATGAACAGAATGTATGAAGCAGATAATTGAGCAGCACGGATAAAGGTGATAGAAATGGAATTTAATGAGTTCAATGGGTGTGAGTGAGCATGTGTAGGAGTAATTGATTGCCCTTTCCAATAAACAGGAGTGATTTCCAACTGGATCATGCCTCCTCATCGCTGAATTGGATGCTTCTTTTTGCTCTCCTCAAGTACAAAATGTTTAAAACACATTGTAGTATGCACTACAAGATTATGTGAGTATGACAGTAAGACAATATCTGAACAGTAAAGTCTCTCCTACATATCAATGACACAAAATGCTTATGTCTGATGTTTGCAAGTGAATCAGGACTGCAAAATCCAAATCATCTGTGTGCTTTTGAAAATATGCACCCCATTTACAAGTTAATGACAGGCTTAACAGACTGGGAGTGGACAATTTTTCAGTAGTATGACTTCAAAAAGAGTTAGAAATAATTTAAAAGAGTTTGCTTAATTATCCCTTATAAATTTTATTTTATTTCACAAAGCAACTATCTGCACTGGGATGAGAGCTGTGGGAAGCATCTAACCTACTGCTCTGTCATGCCCCTTAGTCACAACAGAAACTGTACTCAAAAAGAGGTTTTCAAAACAGGAACTCAAACTATTTTTTAAAAGATCAATCAGCCAATCAATCAATCAATCAATCCTATGGTACCACTTGGAAATGTGTAACTGCTTGACACCAATTTTTGAAGGTGAAGGGAAGCCAAGGACATGAAGTTCAGTGCCCCTGAAGGTTTCTCCCATGATGCTACAATTGTTTTTGTGGCATGGGTAAAACATGCCTGTCTCATCTTTTAAACAAAATGTTGTCTGTGTCCTTCCCTATGACAAGTGGTCTTGTGAAACCCACATAACCACAATAGATAGGAGCACATCATCTGTTCTCTTAAAGGCTATGAAATATTTATGTGCCCATGACAGTCATCCAGATGTACTCTTCAGGCTTTGCTGAATTCATGACCTCAAACCTCTTTTAGGATGCACTGAAGTAATTTGGGGGCTGTGAGCCTTTGATCCTGACAAAGACTGCCAGAGGTACCTTTGTTTGCCTGTGAGAAAACCAAGTTTGTGTGCAGATGAATCACTCCTGCACTGAAGAGGCCCATAACTCTTTCCTACACAGCTGAGAGACTTTCTGGCAGGAGACCCAAGGAACTAAGGATGCATGGGACTTAGAGGAAAGGGATTCTCAGGTTGGGGGCTAATATACTCTACCTGTTTGTTGGAGGCTTTCAGATACTCATGCTGTGTCTAGCACAGGTAGCTCATATGAGACACAGAACTAGAAGCCAATTCTGCAAGTGTTAAGCCTCAAAACTTTTGCATCAGTATCTCCATCTGCAAAATGCAGACTACTAATTTACTTTAGAGGGTAATTTATATGTTTTTCTCCTGCTTCTAATCATACTTATGTGGAAACTCTACATTCTGAAACAGGTCTTCAAAAGCTCAAACCTGAATACAAAACATGTCCCTCTTTAATTGGATTATTTCCTATGGATTTAGCCAGAAAGAAAAAAAAAAAATCCATGCAAACCCCTTTTGACTCAGAAAAAAATTATTCCATGCTGCAAGCCAATCTCTCCACCTCAGACAACCTATTTCCCAACTGCAATCCTGAGGAGTTTAACATTTGCATGCAAAAATTCACCACGTGCTTCATAAATTTGGTTTATAAGAATCATTGTGCTTTACACTTCTTTTTTTTTTCCCCCCAAATAGTGATAGTTAGATATGGACCTCAAGCCAAGCAACAGATGTTGGGCTTTCCATGCAGAAGGCGGCTGCCAATGACCTAGAGGATCCCCTCTCTCTAATGAGATGCTGCTTCCATACACTCACAGAGTCTTTTAAGTGAGAAGAACCTGCACTGTGTGTTACATTCATGCAAATTCAGGACAAATCTGTGGGGGTCATCTCCTCACAGTGGAAAAGTCTACCACATTTTCAGAGGGGAAGGAAACAAAAGGCATTTTTTTTTTAAATGGTTGGAAGGATGGCAAAACACAGCAAGTGCAATGTTAGTAACTCACCCACTGGTGTTTATCTCAGGGATAAAACTTGAATGGGACCCAAAGATTTGCCTTCCAAACCTCTGCAGTAGCTTATTATGTAATAATGCAATCCCATAATGTACCAGTTGTGGTTGGCTTGGTCTATCTTATCTAAAAGGCCTCATGAGAAAAGTTATGCTCTAATACATATGGATGTGATACCATCTATCTAGGCTAATCAACAGGCATTTGCACAGTGAAGACTGAGGCTGTGTTAGCTACAGACCTCAGGGTGTTTTCTGAAAGCCACACCAGCCCCAGAGAAGCCTGGTTCAATAAACATACCCCTAGTCAGGACCATAAAGGCTGAGAGAGGTTGTCTGTCATGTCAAGTTGATGGTTTGCCTCCTTCACACTGGACCAGCATTTCATTTCCTAGATCAAATATTTGTTAGCACACATCAGGCTGCCTTGCTCTGTTCTCATGCAAATTAAATACTTCTCTTGATTAGAAACCCCACAAATGGACTATTTAATAGTCTACACTGGGAACAAGGTCATATATGCATCTGGGTAGGAACTTTGTCAGATTTAGCTCCCTGAGCTTCCTCTTGTCCTCTAAGACCACCAGTCAAGAGACTTGAACAGAAGTAAGAAAACCCCTTTGTCTTGAGGAACATATGCTGTTCTCTAAAAAAGCAAGAGTGATAAAACCAGTAAGCTCAGCCTATGTCAGAACAACTCCTAACACACCCCAGCATAAGCAGCATCTCACCAGGAATGCTTCAGTTCACACTTCAAGTACCTTCCCCTTACCATACAGTGGGCACACAACAGAAAGCACCCAAAGACTTAGATCGCAGAAGTGCCAGGAAACAACAACAAAACCCTAATTTACAGCCAGGAATTGAGTGGGAGCCGCTGCAGGCTGAACACTGCAGACAGAACATGCTTCATGAGGCAGACCTGGCCAAAAGCTGGGCTATATTCTGTGTGGACTGAAGGTATTGCATGGTGCATGACTGTCTGCATGAATCAACACACTGAAGTAATCCTCAATAGAGGTGGAATGAACAGTGGATGTTAGTTCAGTATCAGAGAGGAAAATCCTTAGTTGCCTGATAGGCAGCATTTGCTTTTCAATATTTTTTGCTGACCAAAGTAACCCCAAGCTGGGTACAAGATGAAGCCTTTTTGTGAGACCAGAGAGTAGTGATGTCAACTGTCTCTGCATTTTTTGCTTCAGCTCCTCCCATAAAGATTCTCACCTTCCACTGAAAAATTGTCTACCTTTTGCAGTTGTGGAGTGTCAGGGAGGTTGGATCTTTAAGGCCCCTTTAAACCCAAACAATTCTGTGAGTCTATGACTCTAAGTATACAAACATGGCTCTGATATAACCTAGTGGGTCAGAAAACCAGACAAAGAACCTCACATGTTTGATTTTTCTCTGACAAATAAATCGTGATTTTTAAGCTGTACCTCTCAGAGTTTATGATAACTTGACTCGAGGTTTTTGAATAACTAAGATTGGAAGTACTTTAAGATAACAAACTAGCAAGTTCCCCAAATAAAAATAATGCAAAATAACTCTCTCCACAGCTACTCTGGAGCAGATTAACTTCCTTCCTGCTAACTACATCTCTTGTTGCTTTAAACATGGAAAGCAATCACAGCTTTCAACTAACCCTGTCTTCAGAAGGCCAATATATCTATAACAAACTCTCAAACCAAACAATATAACTTCCCACACTGTGATGTCCATATTCTACCTCACAATAAAATTACCAGAATTCCAAGTTACTCATACCTTCACTGTAAATAAGAAAATGGATATTAGACTACCAAAAGCTGCTTGAGGTCTTTCTCAGAGGCATTCCAAATAATCTGAGCAAATAAGACTAAGAGAGAACACGAGTCTGTTGCTGCTCTATGTCCTGTTGATTCTAAATTGTTCCCAGCACTCTTGATCAGAACATCACGTGCAAAGGAGCAAATGCAGTTTTAATGAAAAAGCTTCTCTCCATCCAAGACTAATGCAAATGACCATATAGTATTTCCATCAAGGGCCAGTATTTGTTATGCCAACAATGCACTGGGACTTCACAATCATTTAAACGATTTAAATGATTGTGAAGTCACAGTCATTTAAACGATCTTCTGCTTGAAATAACAAAACCCTTGGATCTCCCACTTCCATTGTTTATGAAGGCTGAACAATCAGACTGACATACCATGAAACTTCCATTCTACTTCAGTTCTGGTTTGGTCACCTTTGATTAATATCACGTTTATCACAAATCTGAATTAATGTGAAAAAAGACACCCCCACCATCCCCTTACCCCAATAATGTTAATCACACTCCATCTTCAAATTTCTTACACAAATTACCCCTGCCCCATGCCACTTCACAGACATACAGAAGAGAAAAACAATTCCATTACTTACTAGGAACTCCAGACACCAGCCGTAACGGCCTTAATACTCGGAAAGCCCGCAGCGCTTTAACATCAAATCCGGCACCTTTTCCTCCTATTGAATTCCCCCCATCTGCTTTGGTTGCTTGTTCTAAAATTGCACTAAAAAGCCTGCAAAAAGAAAGAGGAAACAATCTGTAGGCAGACAGCAAGGCTTGGGCTAAACAGGAACAGAGATCATCACCGTCATATCACTCAAACTATCTCACAGACCCGGGAGGGGTGTCACACATCTCAGGCGGCGTTCGCATATGGTGAAGAGACAGACTCTTCCCATATGCCATAGGCTAATGGTGATGTCTATACCGTTTGCAAAACACTTGTTTTCTGGAGCAGACATAAACACAGAGTGCTCCTCCTTCAGCCTAATGGCCCCTCAGAGCCAGCCTGGGACTCCCCCTGTGACCTGCCTGCCTGGTGGCATGCTAAGGAGTGCTCCCTGCGCTGCTGGGTGCTTCAAAATGCCCCACTCTGGCAATGCCCTGAGCTGAATTTAAAGGGTGTCTGACAGCAGAGCATGTTGAAGTCAGTCTCTTACCAGACAGACTGGACATACTCAGTGGGACTTGAGCAGAAAACTAAGGAACCATCAGTTTTAGCTTTTGTCCTTTCTGCTGCCAATACTTTGCCATCTATACTAACCAAAAAACTCTTTGGGGGAAAAAAAATCATCCATAATTTATCCAATAACTACTTATTGGTTACCCCTTTTGCTAGCAATTAATATTCACCAAGACCAGTGCAACTATAACTTGCTGTAAAACACAGGGATGCTTCAAGGTGCATGTTTTCAGATAAGGGAGTATGCTCACATTATATACTTGTATATCCATTTGTAAATCCCCTGATGCATTAGCTAAGGAAAGTGCAAAACTGTAGGAGTCTTATTATTATAATGTTTTATTATATCAGCCTTAATGTTTTATCTTGGCTAGTAGGAGTTGCTGCTTTAAGATGTCTCATTCTGAATGCATTTGAAAAGGCAGAGCAAGACAGAAAAGACAATGTTCTGTGAACGAGCTGAAGGCTCACCCTATGTCTTAATAAAAACTTGATTTAATAAATTAGTTTTCAGGAAGCAGCTTCCATTTTTCTGGTAAAACATTAGTACCTTTGGGGGAGGGTGTATTCCTCATGAATTTGCTAATGACATTGCTTTCAGCCTTGAAGTCATCAGCTTGAACCCAGCCAAATTCAGCAGAGGTTAAAAGCTGATCTAGTCTAAATGGATGTCTGCATAGGAAAAGCTTGCCTGTGAGTGACAGAGACCCTCTGGCCTGTAGTGTGCCATGGAGGTACCAGAGAGAACTTCAAAGAAGCTGCACAAGTTGCCACAAACAGCATAGTTGGAGTGGCCTGAACTCAGCACCAGCTGATTTCTCATTCAGACTTCGAGGTCTGCAGTGCCTCTGTCAGGATCTCATCTATAGGCTCTGACTGACACGTTCCAGAGAGAGCCCCCAAACTGCAGATCGAGCAGAGGCTGAGCTGCCTGGTTGCTTTAAAAGGAGCTCTAATCCCTGCAGTTCACTGTTAAAACTGACTGGTAGGGCCACAGACATAGGGAGCTTGCCCTGAGTAGAAGAAGGAACATTCATTTCCCGAAGCATCTAAGCCAACACATTTCCCCAGCACTAAATCCGCACAAAAACGTGGATTAGGGGAGTGCAAATGTGAAATTAGTTTCTTAAGCAGTTAAAAAAGAAAAAAAATCATATCAAGAGTCTTATAAAACTTGTCAGCTGTGACTGAGGAACTCCAAACTGGATCTATTCAAAGCTTCAACTTCAAGGACTGCAGAGAGATTTAACAACTAGGTAACGAGCGTGGGAAAAGCTGCGTGCGTGGAGGTTGGATGCTGAGTTTGTAGGTGTTGCAGACTGAGAAGCAGGATGCAGAGAAGACAAAAACAGAGCCTGTGAGAAATACTGCATTGACTACAGATATCACAGAGAGAAACAAGGGCTGAAGCAAAGAACATGAATTATTGGAATGTATGTATTTCTTGAGCTGTGTACACAAATTATACAGTTGCAATTTTCTGCTGTTCTTCATAATAGAAACACCACAGGTCAAATTGGGTCTAATGTGTTATCAGTAAACTAGTGATTAAGCTCAATAAATGCATTCATTTTTTTATTTGAATGTTTTTATCTTCCTAGTCAACAGAATTCCCATACTGGATGATGAGTGACATACCTATACAACAGCCACAGTCTCCTGGGATCCTCTGGAGGAAAAAGAATTCACTGCAAAAGGTTTCTCATGCTGTTTTTCAGCTCTCTTGGAATGCTCAAGACAAGAAATCTCATGGAACTGAGTCAGCAATTGTTTAAAGCTGAGGGTCACTTCTTCTGGTGTTCATTACCACTGGCTGCATAATTACCAAACAGCAGCTCTGGGCAGCTGGCACCAAGGGCATTTCTCTTGATACTCATGTGATGAGCAAATCATGGGCTGCTTTGGAACTGTGCATGCTAAGAAAATCTATACAAATCCTGAATTAATTCATGGGGAGCAGGAACACAACCAGTACACAGCTCACTGCACTGGAGCTAGGACCTGCCTCTCCAGACTAATGCAGCTCCACTGCAGTTAGCTCTGTGTGCTCTAGCATTGATGTGCTAAACATGCTGTCCTGAGGTACCTACTGTACCTCAGGAATAATTTGCAGTAATTCCTGCTGCCACTCATTTAAAAACCTACATTTAAACTCGAATTGCGTTACTCCTGCTAATCCTGCTTTAATGCATTTACACCATGCTTAATATCTCCCCCTCTCCTAATCCCCCTTTCTTCTAATACAATACAATTTTTCATTTCTCTCATTTATTTCACTCTCTCCCTTTTCCTATTGGGGTCTAGACTGTGTCCAGTCCAGCCTGATGAATCTCTACTTCACTCTTCAAAATAATTGTTTATCTCCCCAATACCTACTTACAGTGTATCTACTCAACTCCTACTTCACTGCACCTATTGCACCCAGATTTAAGGCATGGGCATATATTTATGACTCAGGCTACAACTACCAGATGCTTCTTTGGCTGTAACTAATAAACCAGAGGAAAGAAAAAAAAAAATACCATACTAATATGTCCTGTTCAGAAGTAGCACCAATGATAAGACACAGAAGAAAGTTGAGGCTTCTGATACCCCCTTCCATTATCCTCTACTAAGAAAAATATCCACAACCCAATTTGTACTTTCTGTGGTCTCTACAGACTTCAGTGTTTCCACTAATTATTTTCCAATCCTAAAAGAGATGGATAGATGTTTAGCTACTGATAGAAAACAGGAGGCCAGAGTCCTTCTATATTTAAAAGTGAAAAATCTGCTTTTTGATGGGAAAAGCTTACAGTAGGTATGGTGGAGTGAGGTGAGGTTCTTTCCTTCTCTTTTCAGTAGGTGAATTAGCTGAAATGTCCATGAGAGAACACTGTGCTGACAGAGAAATCAAAGTTTGGATGGTATAAAAACATCTAATCTCCTGTGGCCACCTAAAACCTCACCACAAAGACGAAAAAAACCCTCAAAACCAAACAAACCAATAATCCTACAGATATCAATCTTATTTCCTTTCAGCTAACTACTTCCTCCCTAAATTCATGCCCTGTTTTCATTTTGATGTAGTACTTTCCAGCAATAAAATACAATTAGCAGCATCTTGGTTTCAGAATTTCATTTGTGAAATTACTGCACCTAGTATGGACACTTAGTGTGGATTCATTCCACTTTTTCTTTAGCATTTACTTGTGAGGTATGATTTCTTATGGGTTTTTTTTGTTTCCTTTTTGGCATCTGAAATATCAGAAAGGTTTTCTCTTTGCTAGATGACCCCAACAGCAGCATAATAAGCCTATAACCTGCTCTACAGCTCTTCACCTCTTCCTCTGTAGGGAGGGCACATTGATTTTCATAGCATAAAAAAAGAACTCATCAAGGGCCTCCAGAATACAAAGAAAATACAGAGGGTTTGGCATTTCTAAGGCAAAAAATTAGCAGAAAAACACAGCTGAAAGTTTCCTCACAGGTATATAAAAAAGTAAAATACAATGACTTTTTTTTCACCATGTTTTATAGTTCAACTGTAATTTGTGAGTGTGAAAGTGTTTGGGTCTGCCCTTTAGGAACACCCCAGGGTGTTCCTAAAGACATACACTGTTACTGTGTTTTCCAGTCTGCTCTGAATTTCACATCCTTTCCAGATACTTCCACTGCTTACCTTCCCAAGTAAGGCTGCCTTTCAGATCATGCCACCTTTTTCCTGGCAGAAGCTATGGGCCCTTGGAGAATGCCTGTGCTTGGCAGACAAACCACAGCACTGCCAGGAAAAGACAGATATTCTAGCACAACATTGTCAAAAGTTAGTCCCCTCTCAAGAGAAATCTCCCTCAACAGCTCAGTATTAAAGGACATTAATGTTACATCTGAAAGTTTAATGCTTTCCAAAAGAGGAACAGTAAAACTGAGGGAAACAGGATAGAGTTTGACTAATCTTTAGTGTTTGTGGGTTGTGCCTCATTAGGCAGCTTAGGGGTGTGATTTCTACCCTTAACTAATAATGTTCTTATCCAGAGAGCCTCTGATGGATACTCCCATACAGATATTTTTCTTCAAAGCAGCATATAGCAGGGTCATAGACTATTTAAAGATAAGCTAGAATGAAGCTTTGAAAGACTTAGCTGATGAATAAGCAGATCCCCCACACTGCTCCAATGATAAGCTGCTACAAGCCTACAGGTCTGTACTGCAGTGGTGCTCAGTGCTCCCCTCAGCTGCTGCATGATCCTGAGGCCTTGCTAGAGCCAGACTCTCAGGTCCCTGTGGATACCACAGGACCAGGGCAAAGGGAAAGTACACAGGCACATTTTTATTAAAAAAAAATATAATTCAAAGACTAAAATCTGAGACTTCCATCTAGAATTTATGCTTAGTCCTCCTCTTTCTCTGCTGATGTATCTGTTTTAGCATAGAGGAAGCCAGTTGTGCTGTATTATCTCTTCAATATCTATGTGATAAGCAGAGTGCACTAGGTGGGTGTAGAGACAATCAAAGGATCTAAAACCTGGTGCTTTTTTCTCCTTTAACATCTAACAGTACTAGAAGAAACACTTCCCACGTTGCTTTACTGATTTTTTTTCATAGCAAGGACAATCATTATTGAAATTGAGGATTATTCTTAAGGCACAAATGTCAGTGGCCACACTCATTTTGGGACTTGATGCTTCCAGTGTAAGTCCTACACCATCTTTTACTCCACACCCCAGTTAAATCCCTCTGCCCAGTGCTACTGCTGTGTCCAAATCACTGGGCTTTCTCCAACAGCTCCTGATGGAGCTGTTGGAGAAAGCCCAGTGATTTGGACACAGCCAGGAAAAGGCACCACAAGGAAATGCTGTTCCCAGCTTGCTTTCTCCTCTCTTTAAACTTATTTTAAACCTTTTCCACAAGACTTCCTCCCTGACAAAATAATCAAATACACCGAAATTTAAACATAGTGTCCATTGAGGGGTTTCAGGCAGCCCCTAGGAAAAGAAGACAGGGGCAGAATGGGAACAGATGGTGTCACCACGTGGATTTTGTGGAGGGTTTCTGGAGAGAAAAAGCAGTGCTGTGGTACTGCACCAGTGAGTTTAAACAGATAAACATCAAAGGAACCCATCTGGCCTTGAAGTGGAATCTGTCACTTGAGATTGTTACTATTTAACAGAGACCTTGGGGTCTTGGCCATGTTTATTATACTCATGTAATCTCTCCCTGGTTACATTTTTTGTTCCCTATCTAGTGACTGAGAGGTGCTGGAGGCAACAACAGATAGAAGAGCTGAGAGCTGCAGCTTCTGTCATTGGCAAGGGAATTAATTTCAGGCTGAATATCATCTTACTGATTAACTGCCCTAGTAGGAAAATTGAAAAGGACTATACTTAAACTAGATATAATGCTGCCCTGTGATATTTTGTTTGAGCCTTACTCTTCTGCATTCCAATGGGAAAAGAAAGAGGTAATATGTCCTCCCCTTAAAAAGTCTCTCACTCATAAAAATGCAAAGAAAATAATCACATTCACAAAACTTTTGTTCTTCAGTCTTTCTTGAAGTTAAGGAGTGATCCCCACACTGGCAGGTGAACTATCTGAGGGCATCCAAAGGCAGAACCAGCTAAAGAACTGGACATCAATACCAGGGGAGACATTGGGGATTTTACAATTTCCAGTCAGTTACAAATTTGCTGTGGGATCCTTTGGCTGTGGGTGGGAACAAAGGGGAAAGACAATTGGCCCTGTTGTATTATGCTAACATAGAGGCAGGGAGGTTTTGGGATTAAGAATAGGTTCCAGATTGTCCTCCCTCCTCCACCCTGAGAATCCTCCTTCCATTCACTTTTCCCCATGATAAGGAACTGGGTAACAAACAGTAGTTGGTTGATGTCATTTTTTTAGGGGCCACCAGAAAAACAGTTAAGAAGCTTTGCTTTTGGGTGGATATTATAACTGGGCTTTGACATTTTCCCTGGGAGCTGATGCAGGGTTTCCTTCCTAAAGAGGTAAAGACAGCAAATTTTGGTGGGTGATTAAACTCTTTTAACAATGGAGTGGTGGGAGGATGGGAAAAATTACTCAGGCAAAGAAATACTTGTTCTCTTCTTCTTTGGGGGTAGTTTATCCTTCACCTCTTCCCTTCAACAGCTACAATTCAACTCCCTTGCTTATTGTTTATCCTTAGGTAGAAAAAAAACCCAGAAGGTGTTCTATTTTGCTCTTATTCAAATAAATTGAATTGCCAAGCTTGAACAACATGGAGAGGAATAAGGGGATTAAAAAGGTTGCAGCTCAAAGTGGCAATTTGATCCACAGTACTAAAGTTAGTCTTAAAAAAGCTTAAAACATTAAAAAGGGCAAAACCAAAAAGTGTTGAGATCTCCAGCAGAACAGTGGTATCGAACTGAAGAACTTATATTTGATTTTAAGTAGGAAAACTTGGGATTTAATTCTTTAAATTCTCTATAAGAGTTGTGGAGCACTGGAACAGGTTGCCCAGGGAGGTGGTGGATGCCCCTGGATCCCTGGAGACGTTCAAGGCCAGGTTGGATGAGGCCCTGAGCAACCTGCTCTAGTTGGGGGTGTCCCTGCTTCTTGCAGGGGGGTTGGACTGGATGTCCTCTGGGGGTCCCTTCCAACCCTAATCATTCTATGATTCCATGATTCTATGATTCTTCATCCATCTGTGAGAATGAGAAAAATCAGTAAAAGTTCCCACAATGTCAGAATTTGTTGTCCAGCTCTAAACTTAGAGGTTCCCATCTAGATATTCTTTTTAAATATTCAGATTTATGAAAGGATTTTCTTTGAGTTCAGCATATTCAGGCATTTGACTCTGTCCAATAGCTTTGCACTCCTCCCTCTTTTTATCCCTGTTAATGAAGAACAGTTTCACTTCCATGTCTTGCAATCCATTAAAGGCCTTGGGAAAGGCTAAGCAGCAAGGGAAATGAGACAGAAAATGTACATTAACTGCTTGTCAATCCTTAATATTTACTTCAAGATAAACCCACTGCTATACAGTGAGATTAGCATGAATCAACTTATGCCTGCAAAAGAGCAGTGAGTTAACTATATTTTTACACAGTAAAACCTGGTAAAACATGGAATTTGTAGGGAGCCAACACAGGGAGAGACAAATGGTGCTTGTAGGATGAACATGATGGACAGCAACCCCTAACATCACCCACAAAGTGATCCAGCAAGCATTGACCCCCCCCATGCCCCCAAGGGTTGTTGGCATCCCCGTGAGCGCAAGAGAAAAGGTTGTACTCACCCTACTACCACAATTATAAAATCTAGTAAATTCCAGCCATTGCGGAGGTAAGCATTGGGGTGAAAGAGAAGTCCATATGCTATTACTTTTAAAAATGCTTCCACTGTAAAAATTATGAGAAAGAGATATTCCACTCGTTCCTGGGGAAGACAAGAGAACAAGAGAGACACCAGTTAGCGCGAGGGACGGACCGCGGATAAGGATGTTTTCGGCTGTCACAGCCCACCCATGCAGCCTCCAGCTCACTGATTAGACACTTGGGTACATCTAACACAGTGGCTTGCCAGAGGGCTTCTCTTCTGACACCTGAACACTGTGACAGGGAAGTGGCAGCAACTTTTCCTTAGGCTCTGCAATGTGCTGCCCTTGGACTGACTGCGGCTCAGGCCTGTGTAAAGGAGGAGGGGGGTGTCAAGGGGCATTTCCAGCACTCAGGTCTCTAGCAGAGGGGGTTGGCCATCAGAATAAACTGCATCCAGCCCTTTCCTACTTGTAGGGAGGGAATGTTGTGGATGCAACATTGTGGAGAGAGGTGGTGAGAAACAGAGGGGCCCACCTGAGAGTGATGCATGTGTCAAACTGTGCCTTCTTTGGGATTCCCTTTTTTGTTACCTTTTTTTTTTTGTTTTTTTTTTTTTTTTTTTT
>VXBZ01000963.1:55320-67037 GCA_013399135.1 Heliornis fulica | reverse complement strand
CCAGGCTGCTCTCCAGCCACTCCTGCCCAGGCCTGTGACGCTGCCTGCTAACGTTTCCAGAGCAAGCTCTCTTTCCCTCTCACAAAAAGGGTCACAGTGAATCCAAGACCACTCTCTCTCTCAGATTCAAGCAGTGTTGCAATCTGTAAGCAGAGACATGGGCTCATGAAGAAATGCTGTAGGCCCTAAAAACGGACATCCCCCAAAACCCTCTCTGAGTCAGAGCTGAGACTGATCCCAGAGGGATGTTGAGAAGTGTACCCTCTTGTTTAATAAACCCAGCTCCAATTTGAAGCAGGCTGGCCAAAAAAAACGAAGAGGAAGGCCAAAAGCTGACCCCATGCCCTGTGATTTAACAGTAAACACTGTCCTTGACCTCTGGGTGCCTGGGGACAGAGGCTGCTGCCAGCACCACCTGACTACGTGCTGCTTCTGCGGCCACAGTGCTGTGACACGGCTGTGCTGTCCAGCCAGGGGAGCCTTTCCACTCCATGAATTTAATGGAAATACCTGTACTTAGGCAAACAGAACTCCAAGAAAGTAAATACTTGAGAAAATTCTGGAACACCTTTGTTGGGTTTTTTATTTTTGGTTGTTGTTTTGGAGATTTTTTTTAGCATATTTATTACTGCACAAAGCAACTAGTATTTCAACATCTAACAGGTTTGGTTTAGGAGCTTCACACCTTTTTGTCTCTAAAGAAGCCTATGAGACTACAGACTCCTGTTTTGCTATTGTAATAATGTTGTTTGTTGAACCATGTTATTGATGTAATAATTTCCCCCAAAATCTTATGCATACATGCATATATATATACCTATACATAGATATATGCATAGACACAAACACAAGCTATTTGAATAAATTGCTTACAACGCTCTGGTTAAGGTGGAAAGATCGATAAAAAATAAAATTCCATAAAAGCCTCTGAAAATGAACACAAGATACAAAATTCTGAGCAGAGGAGAGAGATTTTATGATCCTCTGCACTTAATTTAATGATTTCAGGATCTAAAACTGAAGGAAAAATACTGCTGAGATTAAACAACGCAACTACTCCAAGACTGCTTCAAGAATTCCTGCTTACACATAAAGAAGAATTTATAAAGCCTTGTAATTAATCTGTGTTCCCTTCTTTCCTCATACTATAAAACTGAAGAGCTTTTATGAACACAGCATAACCCAGTAATGACATAACTGGTCTCCCAGGATCCTCCATGGCAGTCCCAGTTCTGATGCTGCCTTGACTTCTGAACTCACAGCCATGACTCAACCACCCCTTACCTCAGGTTGGAAAGGAGAAGAGGACATATTAATGGTTATTTGCCTCTACTAAATGAGCATTTGACACTTTGCTCTCACAGCTTAGGCAGATCTGGCCTCAGTGTTTCAAGCTCCCAAGGGACATAGCACCACAAAAGTATCCCAAAACCCACCCACTCCTCTGAGAAGGCAATTTGGTGCCATTTTCAAAGAAACCAAGCTAGGCAAATGTTGGCATTTCTCTTTGAGAGAGGTCCCTGCTGACTGGGAGGGAGGCTACTTTCATGGGAAGGAAAGGAGANGTTGCTCAGGGCCTCATCCAACCTGGCCTTGAACGTCTCCAGGGATCCAGGGGCATCCACCACCTCCCTGGGCAACCTGTTCCAGTGCTCCACCACTCTCACAGCAAAGAACTTTTTCCTAATCTCCAATCTAAATCTCCTTCCCTCTATTTTGAAACCCTTTATCACCCCTTGTCCTGTCACAACAGGCCCTACTGAACAGCCTCTCCCCATCTTTATTTGTACCTTAGAAATGGGATCCAGGCTGCTGTGGCAGAATTACAAAGCAGGAGCTTCCTGCTTTGGCAATAGTGATGGAAATGTTTCAAAAACCAGAGAGAAAAAAAAACCCAAAACAACCAAAAATATATGAGTGGAAGAAGAGGAAGGTCAAAAGTTTTAGGAAACTGTCCTGTGTTTGGAGTGTGCACAGAGGTTCTGGGGTTGGGTCTACCAGTGTTGTAATTTTTTTTTTTGCATTTGTTTTGTGTTTTCATAAATACAGGGCATGAGCATCAGCTACCCTAACAGATAGATTAGCCAGCACTAACATGGCCAAGAAACAAACTGTAATCATCATACTCTTAACAAAGAAACAAACATTAGCTCACTATTAAGGCTCTAAAATGCATTTCCAAAAGAGGATTACTGTATTAAGTACGAAACCCCTCTAATCCCATGTGCCTTCCGAAGACGTCACAGGCTTGGGCTTGTTTATCATTTTTGAACTGGACCTAATGACATCCTGGGTTCATATAAGGAGCCTGAAAACAGGAAATCCAAGGAAATTATTCTAGGGTGTCTTGAAGTTTTTCTCCTGTCAGGAAAGGAGTGAGGAGACCAGGGCTGTTTCTGAGAAATGGTCCTCAGAGTGATTCACTAAGCAGCTCTCCAAGCCCCATCCACCCAGCACTACCAGGTTATAACATTTCCTTTGCAAGAGTTACTCAAGGCTCAAATCACAGTCAAGACCTCACATCTCAAACTCTGAAGAGTTTACAACTCAAAATTCAGTCACTGAAGGGTTTCTCAGACTTTGCTGTGTCTCTCTGCTTGTGCTTTGCTCAGCTTGTTACAAATCACATTTGAAAAACAAGAATTTACATATTTGAAGCGATGTGCACCAAACCCTGAACATCTAGAACCTTCATGAAGTTGCCTGGTTGACCTCAGACCTCATTACATCAGTGTCTGCATTACTACTCCCTAGTGCTTCCTCAAACCTAAGAGGACACATTTCCTCAGCAATGCAAATAAAGAGTGGTCCAAGGAAAACAGCAGTATTTTAGGGCTCTCTGTCATATAGGATGTTTTGGCATTAATTGCATAAATAGACTCTGGGAGATACAGACTGGAAGCACTCAGGCTTTTTCCTAGTAGGGAAAACATTCTTTTCTGATGGGCAAGGAGACTCAACTGCAGTGCTGGGAAGGTTTTATAGTCTGGAGACTTTATAAAAGCAAAAAAAGGTTCTGTGTTTTTGGGTTACAAGTTATCATCACACCCAAGACATGGATATCCTCACTGTGTGAATATGTTGACCTGGGGGCTACTGTTAGCACCAATAACTTCAACCTCTGGTGAGGAAGAGCCACATGTGTGCACTTAAAGGATCAATTTAATAAACCAGACGCTAAGACAGCAAAAGAACACTACCTGATTTTACCAAAAAAGGATAAAATAAGCCCAAAGAAGGAAATGGGTGACTAGCATTCAACCAAAGATAACCCACTGGGTTGGTAAGCAGAAGTCAGACCAGCTTCTGAAAGGTTAGATTTCCAAAGATGGTCAGCACTGCCTTTCTCTCCACTTCAACCAAAGACAATGCCTACATAATTATGACATTATGTACCAATTATGAAATGGGAATGCAGTGCAAGCCAGCCTTTGTACTTTACAACTCCTAACCTGCCCAGGATGCATAGAACCTCCACTGAAATGAATAGAAGAGAGAATATTAATAGGTTTGAATGATTACAGACCTCACACATGTGCCCAATACTCAACAGTTGGTTGGCAAATCAATGAATACCTCATGCACAGTGCTCTTGTGGCATCTAGTATAAGCTCCTTATTTTTCTGTCCTAGTTTTGGCTGAGATAGAGGTAATTTTCTTTCTAGTAGCTGGTAGAGTGCTGTGTTTTGGATTTACTATGAGATTAATATTAGTAACACACTGATGTTTTTAGCTGTAAGGAGGTAGTTGTAGTGTCTACACCAAGACAAGGACTTCCCAGCTTCCCAGGCCCTGCCAGGTGCACAAGGAGCTGGGAGAGCACAGCCAGACTGGCCAAAGGGACAGTCCCTGGCATATGACATCATACTCCACATGTAAGCAGGGAAGAGAGCCTGGCAGTGGGACTGCTGCTCAGAAACAGCCCAGGCATCTGGTTTGGGCTTTTTCCTGCATGTGCTGAGCAACTGCATTGTGCATCACTTCTATTACCTATTGTTATTACTGCTATTACTCTTCCTTTGTTATCCTATCTTTTATCTCAACCCTCAACATCTTTTTCCTTCTCCTCTCCATCCCCTTTGAGGGGGTGTGGATGAGCCAGCTGATACATGGTGGTCAGTTACCAACAGGGGTTAAACAAGTTTCCAACAGCACTTTGGCAAGGATCAAACTGAATGATATATTTGCATATTCAGTCAAATTACATTTTGTGTGAGTCCAACTGTAATACAAGCCTTGAACATCTCCAGGGATCCAGGGGCATCCACTACCTCCCTGGGCAACCTGTTCCAGTGCTCCACCACTCTCACAGCAAAGAACTTTTTCCTCATATCCAATCTAAATCTCCCTCCCTCTATTTTAAACCCTTTATCACCCCTTGTCCTGTGACAACAGGCCCTACTGAACAGCCTCGCCCCAGCTTTCTTGTAGGCCCCCTTGCTTTGAGTGGAATTTGGACTAGACAAACACAGAAGTCCCTTTCAACATATGTTTTTTTATGCATCCTTTGTCATTCTAAATGAACCTTTAATCCTTGGAATAATCAAAGAAACTAATTATTTCCTTTTATTGCATATCAATGCTTCCCAGTGGGATGCCTCATTCTCCACAACAGGGATGGTCAAAGCATGCACCTTACTGGATTCATATAAAGGATTATGTTTCTGTTTGGACTTCAAATTTGGACTCTGGTACCCAGCAGATAATGTCTCATCTATATAATATTTTTCTTTATGGTCTTTGGCTACAAGCAGCAGAAAACTCTTGGGTACTGTTGCTCAAAATTTCTTTTTTTCTTTTTTTTGTGACTGAAATAGATCAGCAGGAACTTGCTTTTATATGAATTAAATCCAAATTATATGTTCTTATTGAGCTAGGTTTTTCTTTGGCATGACCAAGAATTGAAGCCATCCAAAGTGGCCATATAGAACCATTCCACCTTGAATATCTCTGAAGAATTAAAGAATCCTGTAGCCTAGTTTCTTCTGATTTGGTTGACTACTCTGATTAAATTGAAATAAACTGTCACTCTGTATTCTGATCAGACCAATATTACCCTTCTAAAAGGAAGCAACACTCTGGAAAGCATCATAAGGTTGATGGCTGAGAGAACCTCATTAGGATCTCTAGATAGAAATTAAAAGCTGGCTAGGTGTTGTGTGCTGTTACCAAACCCAGGAATTAAATTCACCCCTAAAAGAAAGCAGTTACTAGTTTCTTTTATATAGTTCCAGAGTCAGTCCAGTGTCTTTATCCAAGGTTAGCATGGCCATCTGAAAGAGCACAGTCAATTGTCCATCTACAAACTGCTGATTAAGGACAGGGTACCAGGAACATCCCTTTAAATCAGAGCAGCTCCAGTATGGCAGCTGTATCTAAGAGATCATCACAAGGCACATTGCATCTCATCCAGCTCACAAAGTGACTCAAATAAGTTAGAAAGTGGCTACTCATCATGCTCAGGTGTTTGAACCCAGTAATATATGCAATTAGGTATGCAAGTTTATCAGCCATAAAACACCTCAGTGCTCCATTTGTAATAATAATAATAACCATCATCATCATCTACTGCCTCAGGAAAACCCCATGGGACAGGGTATTGGAAGGAAAAGGAGCCCAAGATAGTTGGTCCATATTCAAGGATTGCTTCTTACAAGCTCAAGATCAGAGCAGCCCAATAGGGAAAAAAACCAAGAGGAAGAGCCAGGAGACCTGTGTGGATAAACAGGAGACTTTTGGGCAAACATAAGTGGAAGAAGAGAATCTCCAGGTCATGGAAAGAGGGAATGGCTACATGGGAGGAATACAAGAATATTGTCAAAGAATGTAGGATGGCAATTAGGAAAGCTGAAGCCCCCTTGGAGTTAAATCTTGCAAGGGAGGTTAAGGATAACAGGACGGGTTTCTTTAAACACAGAGCTGACAAAACTGATCTTAGAGGCAGTGTGGGACCACTGAGGAATGAGGAAGGTGCCCTGGTGACTGAGGACAGTAAGAAGGAAGAGTTATTGAATGTCTTCTTTGCCTCTGTCTACAGTGTTGGAGACAGGAGCCACAGATGACAGAAGTCCCAAAGGAAGGCAGGATAAATCAGGACAGTTTCTGAAAAGTCCTCTTTACAGTCCACCATCTAAGCAGGATACACAAGCACCCTTGCTTTGGGAAACAAAGAACATGACCTCAGCAGTAGCTGTTCTAATGCTTCTAATGTTCTGCACTACATATGGGCTGGTTCCTAACATCTCACTGTATTGGTTTCATCTGATCATCATTACACAACCAGTGCTTTCAGTACACTGTCTTTCAATAAATCTCTAAACTTCTTAGTGGTAGGAAAAAAAGCTTAACAAAGGTGAATCCCAAGAGTCTAACTACTGAAAAGAAGGAACTCTGTCCCCTTGAGATCTATTATCTATTAATTTCAAGTCAATCACATGATTCCAGGAGCTGACAATCTCTTAACTGGTTGGAATCAACATTATGACATCTGCCATTTTCCTGCCTTCGTGAGCCTAGACTGCTGTCACACGGCCAAGGCACACTGAGGAACACTCATGATCATCTCCAGGTATCTTCTCTAAGAGATTAACAAAAATCAGGCCCCAAGATGGAGAAATGACTTTCCAACAGACCTCAACATATGGATAGTGAGTTCCTTTGGAAATATACCCCTAATGAGACTGTGTGCCAAGGGTTTCTACAACCCCCTCAAGGATAAGGGGTGTGGAGGAGTGGTGTGCTTCACAATTCAGTGAAGCATCTCTTCTCTCAGAAGGTTTTTTTCTCTGTCCTTTCTGCTTTTTAAAACTAATCTGATCCTACAAGGTTTTGGGTAATGCTGGTGTATGTCAGGTTAGACTAAAATATAGCCTAAATTGGGGAGAACTTTGCTACTAATTTTAATGTGGAAAGTAATATCTTCTTACTGGGTAAATCACTGTCTATGGGCTGAATTCCCCACTTCTCTTCATCCTCTTTATAACTTCTCAGGCAACACTAAAGTGTTAGAAACCTTCCTTAAATCACCTTAAAGGGGGAATTCCAACTTGAAGTGGGAATCAACATTTACTGATCTGACAGAATGACTGGCATTGCCTCTCTCCTGCAAGCCCCTGGCACAGGGTGTGTTCTAGAATTAAAGGGAGCTAATAGGGTAAAGATGAGAACAACCAAAGCATTTGAGCAGTCAGCATGGGATGTCAGCAAACACAGCTCCTCAAGAAACCATAGACACATCCAGCACAATTTAGACCCTCTGTGAATTACTTTCAACTACTGAGCTGAGAACTGGAGAACCACAAGAGGCTCCCTGCAGAAATGTGGCCTTGACTCTGTTTTAATAGGCTGCTGAGCACAGGCTTTGCTCTGACTGACCACCCAGAAGAGCTCATCAAATCCCACTTTTAAAATTCTGTCAAATGCATTTTAATCCAATCACTCTTGTGCATTTTATGATGCTCTAATTTATGGTTTTAATCTACTACAATTCTTTTATAATTGTCTGTGGAGTGCAGTGACGCCTGACAGGGAATGCTTTATAAATAAATTGAATTTATGACTATTTATAACCTCAACTCTCTTGAAATTTCTTAGCAAATACATTGGTCCCACAGTTTAGTGTTTGAGGGTTGGGGTATCTCTGCACACATTCCAACAAACACACAATATACACATATGCATGAGAGAAAGAGAGATGGAGCATGTACATGTATGCGACCTTTTCACGAGTAACTTAAGGGCATATTTAACATTCTGTTCACACTGCTCATGGCAGACAGGAAAAACACAACTGAAGGGAATGAAAATATGAAAAGCCCTTTGCCACTTCTCCATCTCAGCTTCTCCCTCTCCTTCTGTGGGGCAAACATTTACTGGTTTTCTTTCTTACCCCTGAGTAAGGTTCTATTTGCTTGCTGATCGAACAGACAGGGCACGTGAAAGGAGGCAGCTGTAAGGACCTTTGACAACTGGCACATAAAACTCGTTTTATTACCTTAATGTAAGTCTAATTGGTAATTAAAAGCATGGCTGTCACCTGTGCAGTACCCAGAGAATAGAAATGGGCTTCATTTTAAACAGATAAAGCTCACAAAGCTGCAGCTCTGTGGAGTAGCAAGATTTGTTCTGGGCGAGAAGTAAGAGAAGTGCTTTAGTTTTTAGGTGAATTTTTAGCTAATTCAGGTGAACCAAAATCTCCAGACAACTGATACTCTTTACCTGTTCTTCTGTCCCTTGATTGAATCCCACCACCCATTCTGCCCACCCCCACTGTAGTGGCTGCTTTGAAACAGACCCAGGGACAAGAAGCTGGAAAATGGAATTTGGATTCTTGTCTCCCCATTGCCCCCCACCCACCCCAGCCAGACTGGGCCATGTTGTTCCTTGTAAGGCAAGTTTCAGCCTCCTATACACACACTTTGCAGGGATAAAGGGGTAAACTCATAATATTGCCCAGACCACCATCCAGTCAGGCTGGGGCTGGGTGTCAGGTTAGAGCACCCTCAGCCTCTGGGACACTGGATCAGCCTCTCAAAGCCCACAGTGGGTACAGAGTGACACGAGGTCACGTCATAACAAAATGTTTGGGTTTGCTTCCAGCAGGCCAAGCATGTGGATCTAGGAATGTTAAAGCATTTAAGTTCAATAAAAATGTTTAAACATAATGCTCTGTTATTTCTGCAGTAAATCTCTCTGAGAATTTTGCTTTAGGGGCAAGAGAAGGGGGAGTAGGGGTGGGAATATCACATCTAGAACACTTCAAACTTTGCACTGTAATTTTCAACAAAACCAAGTTTTGAAACATTGTCATTTCCCAGACAATGTCCAGATTTCCACTGGCCTGACTGGCAAACCAGCAGGAGGGGAAACAGAAGAGAAATAGCTCCAAAACGGGTTAATGCACTCTAGTGCAGTTAACTCATTAAAAACAAGGAAGAAGGATTTCTAACAAAGTTTAGGCATTAATAAGGAATGAACACTGCACTCACATCACTTTTTGTGAGTAAAAAGTCTGGAAAGAACTATAGTGAGCTACTAATTCCTGTAACAGAGGAGAGATGGGGCAGCCAACATACCTGTGTTTTCTTACTATGATAAACCCTCAAACCAATATTTAATCTCACGTAGATAAACTTAAAAACTAAGAAAAATCATAGAATCATAGAGTGGCTAGAGTTGGAAGGGACCCCCAGAGGTCATCTAGTCCAACCCCCCTGCAAGAAGCAGGGACACCCCCAACTAGATCACGTTGCTCAGGGCCTCATCCAACCTGGCCTTGAACGTCTCCAGGGATCCGGGGCATCCACCACCTCCCTGGGCAACCTGTTCCAGTGCTCCACCACTCTCACAGCAAAGAACTTTTTCCTAATCTCCAATCTAAATCTCCCTCCCTCTATTTTGAAACCATCACCCCTTGTCCTGTCACAACAGGCCCTACTGAACAGATATTGGGTTCTGGACTGGACAGGAATGTTATTCATATCCTATAATTCCCTTTATTAAACTCAGCTTGATTAGCTGCTGGCTAGTTTGCAAGAAGGCAGAGTAATTCTGATTCTAAACCCATCAGCTCTGCCTTGCTGCTGGCCAAGCCCAAGCTCACACCACAGAAACAAAAGGAGCTGATGGCTGTACTTGAACCCCAGTGGGGCAAATGTTTTCTCTGGTGCTCAGTCCATACTCCTCACAGCCTGGAGGATTCTGTGCAGTGTCATCCTGTGACACAGGCTGGCTTTGTACCCCTCCATCCCCCCACTCTGCTTTCTGTACATTTTAGGTCGTGCTTAGTAAAGTGCAAAAGTGGCAGGAGCTGGATGAACTGGGTGATGTTTTAAGGCAGCTTTTCTCCTATCATACTGCTACCTCTAAGTCAAACCAGCAATGATTACTGTGCCTAACTGAAGAGTACCACATTAAACACTAAATCAAACTACGGATTTAATACTGCAAAAAGTACCTGAAATGGATGGCATGGCATTGCAGGGAAAGCTTTCAAGATACATTTTATCATAAATTTAGCTTCAATTTAAAAAAATAATTGTGCAGAAGTAGAGATGGATGTTGCAAACACTTAAAATATCTCTCATGTAACAGCTTTTAAGTGAAGTCCTTATTTGGACATAATTTCCACCAACTTCTAGGTCTGCATGAGCAAGAACTGAGTAAAAACTGCTTGAGTACAGCGAGCTTTGCCCCAGTAACACCAGAAATATTCTTCTGGAGTAACATTAAAACAAATCTCACAGACTTGGGCGAATTTTAGTGTTTTCTTTTAATTGTCTACAAACTATGCCAAGGCAGCGTTGAGCTAATGTTTGAAAACTCCAATGGTGGAACTGATTAAAAGCTATAATTAAATGGAATAAGCTGCTACTATTTACAGAACAATGAAAAGGGTGTAAAAAGGAGTAAACAGAGAAATGGTTAAAAAGGATTTAGATATTACTCTCACTCCATTTTGACTATCTTTGGTACCACTAGTAGCACACAGGTGGAAAGAGAACAAGTTTCAGAGGCAATAAGCATCACTCAGTCCACAGTTTCTTCTGGTCCCTTGAAAGAATGCAAGAACAAACACAGGAAACATCTTTTTTAATAGCACATTTTATGGGCAGAAAGTGGCTTTGTGGTTACATTTTTGCAATTTTTTTTTTATATTTTGCTGAACTTGTCCCATTTTAGTTAATAAGTCTAAACTGAAATTTTCCAAAATTTTATTTTTTCACTCATAACCGTTCCCTCCTTATAAGATCCCTCTTTATAGGATCCATCAGGATTCCCAAACAGACATTAGTAAGACAGTGTGTCACCAGGACTTGTCTCAAGACCCCGAGCACGACTCCACAAGCTCTTTCCACAACTTTCAGCCACATCTGCCCCTTGCACGTCCTCTGTTCCACTCTCCTGTGCTGTCTCACTCTGCTTTATTGCAAACTCAATTTGTTTTCCCAAGGAGATGGAACAAAATAAGCAAGGAGGACTATGAAGCCACTGGCCTATGGCACAGGCCATAAAATAAAACAATTAAGAAAAATGCTTAGATTTTAATTACCTTCCTTTCTGCAGTCATTCCCTTCATGTAAAGTTCAATTACCAAGAAGAGTTGCCATTAGGTTCACTGCACTATATTCTGTTTAGTTGGGCTGTTACACAGAAAAGAGGGAAATGACAGTAAAATCTCTGGGATAACTTCCCAGACACAAAACTAGTTGGGCTAAATCATCCTGCAAGTCTTCTAGGGCTCACTGAGAGGATGAGAGTGCTAGGGATGGGTTTGGCTCATCACCTTAGTGTTTTAGATCACCAGAAAAGCCTCCAGGGGTTACAGTCTGTAACTGAAGTTCAGTGAATGAAGGACTATGTGGATGGACCAGTTTGGGACCAGGGGAGAGCCATGGGGATCTTCTGAAGCCTAAGGAAAAAAGAAACCTGAGAGGAAAGGTTGTAGTGAGGCTATTTGGCTGGACAAGGCTACAGATCACTGTGGAGGTGGTGAATAACCCATTGGCCTGCATCCACTTTGGATGTGGAAGGAAGCAATGGCTTTACACTGCACAAGGAAGGATTAGGACAGACAACAAGGAAAGTTTTCCTTGGGATGCCAGTATTGGTTCTAGGGCTGTGCCAGAATACACTGCCTGGGAAGTTACAGACACAATGGGTTTGAGGATGGACCACTCCCTGGATAAGGAACTGGCTGGATGGCCTCACTCAGAGAG
>VXBZ01000963.1:0-54843 GCA_013399135.1 Heliornis fulica | reverse complement strand
CCCTTCCAACTCTAGCCAGTCTCTGTGATTCTATGATCACTGGAGCTCAAAGCCTCCTGCAGAGCAGAATGAGTAAAAGGACCCCCAGGGTGCCTTCTAGCCCTAGATTTTGCATTCCTGAGTCTCTAACAGATGTTCATGGCCACAAGATCCAGCCAGACTTCTCTCCTCAGGGAGGCAGCTGATTGGTTTGACCAGAAAGACACCATGGGACAGCCCTTGTGTATTTGAGTGAAAAGCCTTTCAAAATGTCTCTGACACCCTTGCAGCTAAGGCAGATGTAGGCAAGAAGTCTGTAAGTCATTTGGAGATTTCAAGGAATGCCTCCACATGTCATCATTTGGAAGAAGCAGCTCAATAGCTCTCTTGGGGGAAACAGAATCCAAGCTTCTCCCCAGGGCTGATCAGTTTGGAAATGTCACAGCAATCCCACTGCAATGGCATTGCTGTGACATGTTTTTCTGTCCTTATGATGTAGTTTCAGGGTTTCCTAAGATTAAACTGTGGAGGTTGGGTTAAGTGGAGGGATTTTCCCTCCCTGAGAAGACTGAAGCATTATCCTTTTGACCAATTCTCAGCTGGGCTGGTGATATTTATGGTGGAAGTTTCTCTTCCTCAGTGGATCAGCCTCTGAAGGGCATTTGGGAACATGACCTTGAGAAAATTTAGTCTTCTTTTGATCTCTCTTGCTTTGGGTCCACAGAGCCCCTGTAGTAGAAATCTATGAGCTTTGCTGAGCATATATTTAATTAATCCTGGACTTAAAGAAGTTTGGGAATTAGTGGATTGATGAAGTCCTTATGTCTCTGGAGCGATGCTGGAGTTTTCCTTGCTACAAGGAGCAGAGAAAGAGTCAACATTTGTTGAGAATTTGGTTTGGGCCACAAAATCTACTGATTTCCATAGATCAGAGAAGTCTTCAAGGCAGCAGTACTACTAGCTTGAATAAATACTGTCTCCTCCATCCAAAGGTTGCCACAGACTTCACAGACAGTAAGGAATGAATTAAAATATAAATCACACCACACAGACACAAGAGAAACTGCCTCTGTTTAACAAGTGGGAAAATTGAGAAATACATAGGATAAAGGCATGTGAAGATCTGAGTTTCTAAGTACCCATTTTAGGACAATGACAGCCTGATTTTTTTTTTTATTTTTTTTTCAGAGACACCAAGTGGCTTGTTGACTAATTGGAGTGACAATGCCTCTAGGGATGGGAGCTTGGCACACTGACTTGGCTGACTTAACCAGCTAAAGGGCTAACAGCAATTTAGAGAAGACAAACCTCTGACAAGCGTGAAAAGACCTTGTCTAAGCATTTAGAAACCTTTGATTAAATCTTAGTGAAGGAAAACTGAAATGCTGCTGTCTGTATCCCTCTTTGTCCCACTCTGTTGCTTCCACCTGATTTTTTTTTTTATGCTTCTGCCACCTTTCTAACATTTTGTCTCCTTTTTTTCCTGTTGCTTTGGTTTGCACTCCATCTTTCTTGCCCTTGCATAAAGAGTTTTCTAGAAGTTCAGCAGAAATTGCAGGTGTTTGGCTCTCCATCTTCAAGCTGCTCAAAACACTCAGCACCACTTTCAAAACTTGTCCCTATCTCACCATCACCTTATGAAAAAAATCAGTAGCAGGATGGTTGTTAGACCCTGCACATCAACCTGCTGCCCTTCCTACCCACAGCTACAGGTTTTTCTCTCCACAAAACCAAAAACATCCATTACTAAGTTGTGTTTCACTCTGACTAAAGATTAAACCAGTATGTGAGAGGATGTGCTCTCCAGGGGCTGCAACACAGCGATGTGGTGGGTCTCTGCTCTTTATAACACAGGACAAGACCCAGCTGTATAAAAAGACAGGGGACCTACAGCAGTACACAACACAATGTACATCTCTAGGGCTGCTCTGTAAAACAGACATGGTATAATAACTGCCAAAGCCATGGCACTGCTTGAAGGCAATCAGAAGAACTCATGCTGTGGGAAGGTTGAGGAGAAGAGAGACCCAAGATCATACTCTGAGCAGGTCATAAATAAAAGGAGGCAATATTGGCTTTCTGTTGGCAGTAAGTGCTCTTCCCTAACACAAACTCACTGGTACATATTTGTAAAGAGTGTGGTAAGCTTCTGGGAAGGCTGGTGCCCTGGGGTGGTGTTGCTTAAAGAGGGAAGACCTCCAGGAGGAAGGAAAACACGATCTTATAACCAGCCATGGGTGCACCTGGAAGACCAATGGGTGCCCAGAGACAGGGATGTAGTGTCATCATTCCAGCCTCTGCTGTGCCCACAATGTCCTTCCTCCACCAGGGCTCCTACTCTGCACTCTTCCAAGGAGAGCTTGAGAGCTTTCCAAAATAGTCATTATGGGGCTGTGTCTTACTAGGCAGTAGTTTCTAAGAGGAATACTACAGTTCTCATGGTTATTTTGTACCATTTAAGAATATTCTGGTGTTTAGGAAAAAAGAATACAAGAGTAGCAGGTACTACCAATTCCTGGTCCTCACTAGCATTGAAATTCAGCCCAGTTAGGAAGAAAAATTGTAATATATGCTGTCACACACACACACAAGCCTAAGAACATCAATATATTTTAATGGATACATTATATCTAGCCTCTGAGTTTTTCTACCTCCATGCAACACCTATAAACATACCATGCTCTCCCTGCTACTCCATAACTTTGAACCCCAAAACCCCTTAGGAAATGCTCCTTTGGGAACAATTTAATAATGGGCAGATTCCAGCTGTTGATCTCTGTTTAGTGAGCAGTGATAGAGCCCCAGGGAATGGCATGAAGCTGAGGCAGGGGAGGTTTAGGTTGGATATTAGGAAGATGCTTTGTACTGAGAGGGTGGTCAGGCACTGGAATGGGCTCCCCAGGGAGGTGGTCACAGCACTTGGGGTCAAGCAGCCTCTGGAGGATGCACTCAGTGACACACTCTGACTTGTCTGGCCCTGTGTGGAGCCAGGAGTTGGACTTGATGATCCTTCAAGTGGGTCCCTTCTAACTGAGGGTATTCTGTGATAATGTGATATTAACATCCCAATGGCATTTCCCTCGTGAATTAAAAGTGTCTCTCTGTTTTGACTAATTTCTGTAGATAAATACAGCCAACCTCCAGGGAAATTCCCATGTTCTGCCTTTTTTTGACTGGTGAGGCTTTCCTTACTTCGTACCCCGAGGTCTTCAGTGGCTTTACCTCGTTTAAACGCTGCATCTGAGCCCCCAGCATGCCTGCATTCCTGTGGAGAGTTGCTTAATCCCTCTGCATACTCCCAATCCGCCTGCAAGGAATGCAGAGCATTCCCAGATCTCTAAATGGAGGCGACACAAAACTATTTTCTTTTGCTAATGAATAAGAATGCCAGTACTAATTAAAAATATATATAAAAAAAGGCAAGCAAGACCCTTTCTTTTCTGTATTATCCTTTTTCTTTCCCCTGCTTTCCTCAATTATAGCTGATTGGTTATTAACTGCCATGACATATGAGTCAGGCAGGATCTAGGACACAGGACACAGTGTTCAGAGTTGCTTAATCATCTTCTAATGTTTAACGTGGACACTTGTTTATTAGGTAAGAGTGCTGTGCATGATATTTACATTGTGCATGATATTTACATTGTGCTATATTCATTGGGGCTGTCAATGCTTGGAAGGGCTAGAGGATGACAAAAAATAAGGGAAAATGAGGAGGAAGAAAGAAAAGCTAAATCAAAATACAATGAGAAACAGAATCCCAGAATACCTGCTCCAATTACATATGGGGCATCCTATATAAAAATATAGGTTTTTTCTCTCTTCCCTCTCATTCCAGCAGTGAGCTCTCAGTGAGAACAGCAGACATGGCCTTGGGAAGAGCACACAGAAAGAATCTCTGCTGTCTGGAGGTGAAGCAGATGGTCACAGCATTGTACTCAGTTGTGGTGCATGAATGTAGGTGAAAACACAATCTAGCCTGAGGGTTCCACTCTAAAGAGTCACTACCTTTTTCATGGGTAAAGACAATAAAAACGTAAATAAGATTGCTTGGCTGTGAAATTTATCAAGCAGTGACAAAGCTATGGAGACAAGATAGAGGAAGAGAAAAGAAATAAGATGCACTTAATATATACAAGGGTATTTGAACCCAGGATACTTAAGTAAGGAATATGTGAAAATAAAAAAAAAAAAGAAAAAAATTTATCTATTTTCTTGAGGAAGCACTTGACAGATGCACATGGTTTTGAAAGGCCTGAAGGCTGTTTACCACAGGGACTCAGTCAAGGCAGCTTTGCATGAGAGAGGATGGTGGCATTCTGCTGCACACAGAGGGTTGATGCCTGTTTTAGGGAGATGGGTTGCTGTCTCCAGAGACCATGGATGTGGATAGAAGACAGCATGGAGGATGGCAGCAAGAGCAGTCATAGAAGCTGGGTTTAGCTTGGAAACTGTATTACAATTTAATTGCTTGTTACTTCTTTGTTTTTCTTCCTCACACTTGATGGCTTTTGTCTCTTGCCCTCCTTCCTGTGATCTCTCCCATTTTCATCCCACTATCACCCCTATTTAAATGCTTCCCCCCAGTTCTGTAGCACTCTATCAGTATTCCCAAGCCACTGATAAAACACTACAAATGCCCTGTGGTAACACCATAATCCTTAGACTAATTTCTAAAATGCAATCCTAAAAGAAAAATACATTCCTTAGCAATCATCAGATGCCAACAAGGAGGCATGAAAAGTCCAAACAAGACACCACCAGGAAAACATAAAGTAGGAAGTTAAACTCAACATGGAGAGAAAACAAGAGGTCTGAGAATCAGTGGTCCTCTGGCTCTTCTCTACCAGCAGACATTGAGACACTGCTGATGGTGGCCCCATGGCTCACTCACAGCTCCTCTCCCACTTGCAGAGACATGCTGTGATACCATGTTACTGGTCACCAAGGCATATGGACATTGAAGTTTTCTGGGCTTCTGGTCCAGTAAGAGATGCCAATGTAACCTGTATTATGTACAAAATGACCCCTGGATTAATTCCTAAGAAACAAGGCCCAGCACTCCCCAAAAACATGTTTCCTCCTACCATTTCTAGCCTGGCAATGGGCACCACAGTGAATCAGATACAATATTGAAAAACCACCTGTCCACATTTTGGCTTTTCAGTACCAAAGTATCTACCAGCATCTCCTGAGAAATTTAGGAGTCTCATTGTCTTCAGTGGGAAAAGGACAGGGTTTTACAAGTAAACAAGGAGCTTTGTACTTTATACACTAAATTTTACTATTATTGTGTTTGTGGCAGATATGAATCTTATTATTTTCAATTCCCCCTCATGCCTCATTTCCAGTAGCAGTCCCAGATTAGCCCAGCAGGTCTTCAACCCAACTGTCCAGAAGGACCTACTTTCTGAGTGCCTTGGGGTAGACTGATCAATTCTGAAGGCATCCCTCATGTATGCTCCCTGTTCCTAGGCTTCATTTCCACTTTTCCTGTTGGTTATTTTTTTTTCCTTTAGGCATCAAGATTTCTTGTTAAGTAGTCTCTAAACACAATAAGCATTCCCCCTTCCAAGATTATAAACATCTCAGTGACGTGGCAGAAAAGATAAAACACGCAGTGATTAAGATATCACTTTGATTTATTGCCAAATTCAAGTTATTGAGAACCTAGACCCTCCAGATATTTCACTCAGAAAACAGAATCTGAAGGACACAAAACTCATACCTCATCTCAGCAGTGTCCATCTAGAAATGTTACCCCTTTATACATCACAAGTGAAAATAAAAAAACAGGATCCCCGATACCAAAATACAGAGAAGAGCCTTATAAAAATTGACTAGATTTAAGGGAGGAAAGACAACCAACAGATCTATGTCCTTCACCAATCTGCTAAAGGAAAAATAAGAGAAAGCAGACTGGTTTACACCACTGGAAAATAATTAATCTGCCTCATACAATTACTAAAGAACATGTGTCTGCATAACCCGATTGGCACCTGCATTTTTCATCCTGTTGAACAGGATTTCCAACTTTTGCTTTCTTTGCCTTGTTAACAAATAGCCTTTTTTTTTTCTTGCTGCTTTTTAGCTGTTATTCTACTAAAAAAAAAAGAGAAATATGAAATAACCAGAACATCCATGTAGGATATTTGCTACATGGGATAGGTCATGGGGGTAAGCCACTGAAAACTCCTCAGTCTGGTTCCTGCAGGGAAAGGGGAGAGAAAAACTATTATCTTGAAGCTGAACAGCAATCTTCAGGTACAAGAGTGGCAAGGGCCATGGAAACACAGAAAAGATGCAGAAATTAAGGAGTTTCACTTATCTTTGGTATGCCTA
Organism: Heliornis fulica; assembly: GCA_013399135.1. Lineage (NCBI taxonomy): Eukaryota > Metazoa > Chordata > Aves > Gruiformes > Heliornithidae > Heliornis > Heliornis fulica. The sequence goes on along the minus strand of VXBZ01000963.1, from coordinate 48,522 downwards.
CAGGAATCTGAATTAAAGCTACACACTATTTTGAGGTCAACAGACCACCTTGCAACAAAACACGTGTGTTTTAAGAACATCACAAGTGGATTGATCACACCCAAATGAACAAATTTGTCTATAGGAAGTTAGAAGTTGGCTGGTTTGCCTGAACATGAGAATTAATGTCATGAAAAACTCAGTATTGACACCCAGTCACCAGGGAGAGATGAGCTTTTTTTTTTAACCAGTTCTTACCCATTTGCACAAGAGATACCACAGTGTGGTTTCACTGTAACAGCTACTTTAAGCAAAACATTAAGATCTTTCATAACCTCAAAGATTTCCCAAGTTACATGAAAAAGGAGGGAGGAAGAAGGATTTCTTCAGACTTTGGCTACAGATGGGTGAAGGCTCATCAGGTACAACAGTATTTTAAATGGGCCACTCAGCCCACAGCAACACTGAATTAGGGCAACTACCCCGTCTAGGGAAGAGCAGCGCAAGGCTGCGCTTGCAAGTGCCACTTCTGCAGACTTTCAGACCCACTCAAAAGCTCTGCACAAACATGGAATGTATTTAAAAGTGGGCATTCAAAGATTAAAAACTCCAGCTTATGTTATTTACCCAAATTGTATGCAGCCAGAGGGCACAACCCTGTCAGTCCCCTGCTCTGCCAACAGCACCTGCAACGGGCCCTGCGAAAGTGCTGAGAAAGAGGTAAACGTCTTCTCACCCGTGGTCTTCCCTCAGCAAAACAAACACACTGGTGGGCTTCAACCTGCAGATATTGTCGAGTTAATTATTGCTGTCAAGTTAATTATTGCTGCTGGTTTTATTGTTTTCCACCCAGCATCTCTCCTGTAACGATTCACTGGTCTCCTTGGAGAGGGAAGTGTGTCTGTGGGTAATGATTTCACCGCTTTTCCTCCTCTGCCCGCCTCTCCATCGCTCTTTTCTATTGAATAATCATTTATATGGTAGTTTAATTAGCTAATTATGAACGTGTTTGGGTATTTTAAGGAGGAAGAATCATTGTTTATTTGCCAGTAATTAAGTAGGTTGCATTTGATTTCGGTGTCAGGAAATTTATGGGTATTATTTTTCCGTGTGACAGTACCAAATATTAAAAACATAATTATTTGCTTATATCCTGGTACACTGAATAGGGAAGTAAATTTCTGTGACTGGAGGCTTTGGGTTTCTGGTGGATTATCATCAGTATAACTGCTCTGGCTGTACTTATTAGGATGTATAGAGAGCAGCTGAGAAAGGGACAGCAGTTACAGGCAGAAAGCCTCGTTGCATTTTGAAGGCTTTGCAGAATACTCAATTGGCCTGTCTGCCATCAATGCCAGCACAAACAGCTTCCATCTCCCTCCTCCCCCTTCAAGGATATAGGCAGGAGCAATCATCTGAACAGGTCTCCCATGGTCCTTGTGATCTGTATGCAGGAGCTGTACTTGAAAGTCAACATCCATCTTGTGAGCTCTAGAGAAGCTCTATGTGCAGGAAGGCTCTGCCTGATCCTCCTGACACTAACGAACAAGACAGGTTGCCAGAAAACAGCAGCAGGCCTGGGAGGGAGGAATGGGTGAGAGCAGTGGAGGCACACACACTGACACTCCAGTCTTCCCTCTCCTCATCCTCCTGAGAGTGGGAGGCAGCACTGCATCCACAGCAGCTCTGCTCTGCCATGAAGGACAAGCCATCAGGTGTCAGCAGCCCCAGGAAGACATTTCATAGCACAGACTGTGAAGAAAACCACATGAACCTAGTCACAAGGTACCTCTGAATATTGCTATTCATCAGGATCAGGTCCTACTTGTGGCACTCATCCTTCCTTTTTAATATGGGACAGCATGGAATGAGATGAATGAAGCAGAAAATATACAGCATGAAGCCTACTCAGACTTCTACTCCATTTTTCAACCCCTCAACTTCAGAAACATGCATTAGTCATCCACTCTAGCTTAACTGAGCATGATTTTAAGACTTCCATTTACCAGTTGCAGGGACAGCAGAGTGACACTCCTGTCACAGGTGAAGCCCCTTCCATCATCCCTACCCCATAGGTCACAGCATGAAAGCACTTAGAAAACAGGGACAGGGGAAGTATTAAGTCCTTGATGCTGCAAAACAAGGAGCAAAACATTTAAGGCATTGACTCAAGGAGAGGCTGACAACATATTTCTGCCAGCATACTTAATGAGAGAGAGTCTAAAAACAAGAGATGCCTGCAGGATATCTACAGTTAGGTTCCCTCCCAAAGGCTGATTTCTGTTCCCAGTGGTGAGAAAACCAGCATAGCTCCTATAGTTTTCAGTAGCATTCCTTCCAGCTTCATTAATGCATAAGAAGGATTAGTTTTAAGAAAACAAAACCAACAATAACAAAAAAAATTCCCCAAAATGAACCAACCAAAAAAAAAAACCCTCAAATTGCCTTGTAATATGTTCCCTATTTTGTTCCTTTTCAAGCAAATTTTAGGCTAGACTATAAATCTGCTCTTCCACACTCCATTTTGCACTTGCATGCTGCTCATTGCTCTTTCCAAATGTATTTCTACTATGAACTATTTCAAACTAGGATATACTATAAAGGCAAATAAATATGGAAATCCTGAATTTGCCTTAAGACTTTACCTATTAAGAAAAGCACCAGTGTGTTCATAGTTCTTTTTCTTTGTTTTATGGTTTCTGAGGCTTTAACACACACTTTCAAATTTACTAGGCAAGATATACAGGCTTGAATTTTACCATTTTTCAGACCAAATCTGAGACAGACATAACTTCAGAAGACCAGACTATCAAAAAAACCCCAAACTACTATGAAACTCAAGGTAAAATTGTGAAATTTAGCAAGGTATGCAGATCAGACTAAGCACATAAACAATGCCCATCATAGCCCACCAGAATTAATCCTCATCCAATTCCTATTTCCAAAGGCTACCAAAATTAAATCCATCTTGCAACATGAAGATCTTAGAGATAGTGGAGTGAGTCCTGAAGTCAAGGACCTGAGCTAAATATAACCTGCCAGCAGGTTCATCCTGCCTTAACCTTGAGGCTACTATCAAAGCATTCCAGTGAAATTCAAGTGCCTTAGTATCATATCAGAAGAAAGTTGCTCTCAGATGTTCATATCACTGCAATTCACAGCTTCACATATGTGCAGTGATCTTAGATGTATCAGCCTCAAGCCTCTGCATCCTTACATCACTTTCTCATAGGAATGATTTTTTTTAACCTGGAGTGATTAGAAATTGAGAGCAGAGTCCACTTCCATCACCTCATGATTAATTAATATCTTGGTAGTACACACATTTTCCTGCTTAAACACTTTTAAAATCTAGTTTATATACATTTTCATAATCTAATTATCAATAATTGGCCTTCCCTCAGTCATACAAACATCTGCACTAATGAATATTAAAAGCTTATACTTTATCAAACATCTTGAGGCCATATATCATCACGATCTACAGCACCATGACAGCTGCTAAAGTACATGAACATCCACATACATCCAAAAACTTGGAGGTATTTAGGGGTTGGTCAGATTTCAGAGCCACAGAAGACTGCTGCAAGTGTACAGGTGATATTTCATTCGCAGCTGAGAAAATCCTCCAAATTTTAGGATTCCTTGGAATCATATAATGATATTTACCTTGTGCAGAGCCTCCCTCTCTGCAGGTTCACTGTTTTAAGTCAGTAACAGAATCACAGAATCATAGACTGGCTCAAGTTGGAAGGGACTCACAGAGGTCATCTAGTCCAACCCCCCTGCAAGAAGCAGGGACACCCCCAACTAGATCACGTTGCTCAGGGCCTCATCCAACCTGGCCTTGAACGTCTCCAGGGATCCAGGGGCATCCACCACCTCCCTGGGCAACCTGTTCCAGTGCTCCACCACTCTCACAGTGAAGAACCTTTTTCTAATCTCCAATCTAAATCTCCCTCCCTCTATTTTGAAACCATCACCCCTTGTCCTGTCACAACAGGCCCTACTGAACAGCCTCTCCCCATCTTTCTTGTAGGCCCCCTTGAGGTACTGGCAGAGCGCTAGAAGGTCTCCCCGGAGCCTCCTCTTCTCCAGGAATAACACCTCTATGTTTGAAAAAAAATAAAACAAACCCACTTTGGAGCAAGAAAAACAATATTATAACCTCTCCTAACAACATATATATATGATCAAAAGTCAAGAAGACTCTTATGTTTCAAGATACAAATTTTAAAAAGTTTCACCTTCGTTAGTAAAGTTTATTCTGCCTATTCAACACAGCCACAGTGTCCCTCATGTTTCAGTTCAGGTATTACAGTCATTAAGACTTAAGATTTCTGAATTCCTCTTGAATTTGATTCCTTACAAATATTAACATTGGCAGCAAAAGTCAGAGAAATTTCCATAATGCCCCATTAACCATTGTTTTCCAGCCTCAAAACCACGAGAGAATGTGCTGTGGAGCACTGAGGCCCCACAAACACTATGAATAAAACTTCCATTTCTGTTCCTACTGTTGACAAAGAGCAGGTGAGAAGGAATGAGCGAGGGATGGTGAAACAGGACTGAGCTCTACAGCATGAAATGTGCAGTCTACTTTTATTATGCTTATACAAAAAGAGCTGCAACTATTTCTTTTCCAAACCTGTTCTATAAGCCAGGCAGCCTCACAGAATGTCTCCTAATACTCAAGTCATCACTGTCAATTGCTGCTAGGTTTTGCTCCATTTCCTTCCTCCAAATGAGTTTCCAAACCCAAGGAGTTCTCTTCTTACTCTTCTGGGGAAAATCCCAACAAACCACTAACCAAATGCTTTAGAAGTGTAGAATTATTTTATTTTTCCACTAAGAAATCAACCCTTTATTACTGAATGCTTAGGAGCAAAAAGAAGTCTACCAAAATAAAGATCAGAATGTTTTTTAAACCAGGGTGGGAAAGGGAGAACAGGTACATCCCCAGGGTATGCAAAACCAAAACGAGATTGAAAAGTGAATTAGGCCCAGATAAAGTCACCTTGATTCCAAACACACAACCCCACACCGCAGCAGCGGTGGAGACGCGGCCTTGCGAGGCCTAACTGGAAGTTACCGTCCCCTTACCAGCACAACACGCTGCCCTGTGAAATAAAAGTATAATAATCAGTTTCTGGTTATAGGCTTATGTACTAATGTGTCCAGAGCAGTGTCCACACAGGGAAGCTGCAACCCACAGAGCACTGGTAACTCTGTAGGCCAGCCCAAGTTCTACCAACCCGAGTTAGTCAGTGAATCCTGACTCAAGGTTCATCAGGGGGGTGTAAAGACTTAATCACTAACAGGATAAGCCAAACCCAAACACAAGTGGTTTTGTTCCTGCAGCTGGAAGAAGCTAAGAACCCTTCAAACACAGGGTTGCAATTGAGACAGGATGGAACACATAAGTTTTGATCCCTGGGCTATAACTAAACTGGAATGCACTATGCCTCAAGCCTTCTTGTCCCCCATTATCCACATCAGAGCATGTCACCAGTGCTCTCAGCCCCTGAGCCTGGATTTCCTACTCAGGGAATCACCACATGCCTCCAGTCATATGCTTTGGAAGCAGCCAGGAAATACATTTAGATCCAAACAGCACAAAGCACACTTGAACCTCAGTGTTTGTTTATAGCTGGAGTGAATGCAGAGATGGATGTGCATTAAGCAATGTGTTCAGGACTGGGATTCTGCCCAATGCACTTCCCTTCTTCCTTCAATTCCCAAAAGGAAAAAAAACAATCCTTTGGAACAAGGCACACTCTGGAGCAATTGTTATTCTAGAAAGTATTTCTCTGTACTTTTGCACACTAAGAACTAGTTATTTTGGATTATTCCTAAGTGGAAAACACATGAAGCTGCAAATAAACCTTGCTATGTACAACTTAAAAGACTTGTTTGTTTTGGGTTTTTTTTTTTTCAGTGTACAGACAAACCCAGTAGTTTATAGGTAAGTGCATCAACCTTTTCCTTCTGAAGCCAATCCCTCCTCTTGAAAGACTACAGGAACCCAGGCCTGGAAGATAATAATTGTATTCTCGGTTTGGGCATTGGGAGCATTTCAAAATTTGAATCAATCCCAGGTACACATCTCACAGCTTCTACAAAGCAGGACATAAGACACTCAGTCCATAAAAGAAGTCTCTTCCATGCAGCCATTCATCACAAATTTATATTAAATCAATTTAATTTGGGACCTGAAGATCATGGGGTTGGAGAAAGTTAAACAACTAACCACAGTGTTTTGAGGACTGCTACTACTGGGTTGGAAGGAGATGAGAAAGGGGCAGGGTTTGGTTATTCAGTTTGTCTTTAGCCCCTCCAAACTGGACTGTTGAGGATGCTGAGTTATCAAAGGAAGTGAGAAGCTGGATTTAAAGTCAATAAGGCTTCCAGATAGGGGTAAAATGAACCAGAGAAGATCATCATGTGTCATTTGCACACTTGCAGCAATGAAATTTGGTGCACTTATCAAAGGAGCTCAGTTTCCCATGACAAGCTGAGGCATCTTTTACACAACTCTGAAAATGGGTTTTGCCTCAGGGTTAAAGTTTTTGTTTTCAGCTGAAACATTGCTTGTGGTTTTTCAAGGTTAGAAGAAGAGACTGTGTGGAGTCCCACATGTGAGGTCTCACTTAACCTAAGGACTGCCAGAGAGGCTGGAAACTGCTGGTGTCTCTGTGGTCACATTGTCTGAAATGCCTTCCATGCAAGTAAGCATCCCCATTAACTGTCTCACCAGCTTCTGTAAGTGGTTGGTGGCACTCACTGGCCAAAACTGTCTGTTGGGGGATCTGAAGCACAGTCACACCGTTTGCTTAATAGGGAGCTGACAGGCAGGAAGATTATTTCTAATAACCTGGCTTATCATCACAGCTCCTGATGATATAAAGTGACCCATATGGAGGACAGCATGTTCATCATCGACCTTCACCTACATCAGCAGGAGGAAGGACAACACAGACAGCAACATGCAATATGCAGTGTCTCTAACTTCAGAAAGGTGCAGCTTTCAGGGATGGACCTCAGGTGATCTAAACAAAGCAGCACAGACAACCTGGATGTTCCTCTGGCTCATTGTTCATGCAGAGAGTGCCAGCAATTTAATCCTGGGAAAGCTCCAAGCTGGGCCTCACAACAAGAGATACCAGACCCAACAGCTGCACTGGCAGAACACGCTGGCACGCTGTTCTCCTGCTGTCCCAAGGTGCCTGGGTGAATGCAGTCAATCTTGTAACAGAGTGAATTTTCTCAGGACTGTTCAAATAGGACATTTCACAAGCCAAGTTAACTCCTACTTTCCTGATCCAAAGCCAGTGTGTGACCTTCTTTGCAAGTAAATTGAGACAACCTGGCCATGTCCAATGTTGGAAGGTTGCAGATCAGCCTTTAGATAGTACAGACAGGGCATCTGCTTGACCAGAGTTAGGTGCACTTCAGAGAGTATCAGTTATCCCTTCATCCCCAAATCCTGACTGGCATGATGGGAAACCAGCTAGTACAGGGGTACAAGTACCTTATGAGGCAGCACATAAGCAAATCAAAGTTTGTTTTTGACTGCAGATCATCTTGGTCTGTTTCTCTTTTGCTCCCTCTTGTCTCACAAAACACCCCATTTCTGCCCTTCCCATAACATCACACCCCTACCATTCACCATCCTTCTCTGCAGCTTCAGCCAGCTGGAAGAGGTACAGAAGAGGATATCCAGTATCTCTCTACTTTATCAACTCCCTGCAAGTCACAGCTCAGTGAAATACGTGCATGAAACAGCGAAAGTTGGGGAGAGTGGAAAAATTGATATTTAAACAAATAACTGGACAAATAACTGCACTTGCTGGTGTAGAAATGGCAGACAAGGACAATTTCTTCCTTTGATGGAGCTTAAGCAAATGGGGCAGCTGCCAGCTAAATGCAACCTGGGCAAGCATGGCTCTCTCCATCATTGGGATCTCAGCAGGAGTTAGAGGTTCAAGAGGAGAGGACACTAATGTGCACTAGATAAATCTCTTAGGATTACAGTAACAGGAGCAATAATACAAAATTAGAGATACTAGCAGGTGAATAATTTGCTTTGAAAAACACAGGCCAGCAAAAAATAAGACAAAGGCCTCCTGGTTCCCAGCTGAGGACAGCTAACTGGGTCAGAGCCATATAAAGAAATTCTTTGTGTGGCTATCTTATCTGCCTTCACTTGTGAAAGAATTTGTGCATTACTGATATTAATGGAAGACAAAGATATGCTAACAAATAGTTTTCTCCATGTCCCCAAATTTATCATCATGGTAGAAGTTGTGGGGTTTTTGCTTATCAAAATTATTTTTACAACAGTTTTCCTAGGTCAAGTCACTGATATTTTCCAAAACAGAGATTTAAATAATTAATGTGTAGAGTGAGTTTCACTGACTGTTCTTGTGAGGTTACTTGATGAAGAAAATGAGGTATTACAAAGTAAAACAAATCTTATATTTCACTTGGGTAAAATGGAATACCTACTACAAACATGGATATTAGAAGGAGGGGGAGAAAAGGCAATATATTTATGTTCTGCAATGTTAAGAATTTAAAGACAGAAATAAAATGTATTAAAAAATTGCAGAGCATGTGAGAAAGGTGTGAGAAAGGTATGAGAAAGTAAAACTTCCAGTGCCTGAAGTTTCTTGTATTGCTTTCTGGAATAGGTAGAAAAAGGATCAGATATTCCAAAGGATATCATATTCCAGCTTCCTTGCTTTATTAAGGGAAGCTTTTGATTGAGTGAGCATTCCATAGCTTGAAGCAGCATTTTGGACTAAATGTATTGATCTAGGAGGAACCCAGACAGAGAATGGGTTCAAGTAAAAAATATGTGGTGAATAGTTACAGGAGACTCCACGTTTTAGTGTGACAAGAATTGTCTCCAGATCAGAAAATTCCAGAAGCAGAGTCAGTATTTCCTTCCCTCTACCTGCCTCTCATCAAGGGATCATAACATTGACTCTCTGCAAGGCTTCACTCTTGTGTCCATGATGAAACAGGATCGAGAGGGAAGAAGAAGAATGTATGAAGCAGGTAAGTGTTTTGAGGGATATGAGATCCTCTCCATGCAGAGGAGCAGAGGGCACAAGAAGGTAAGAATAAAGCTGTGGGCCTCTGCTCTGAAGGAAGGAATGCCTGGAGGGACTAAAGGAACAGCCTGGCCTCTGAGGGTAACCTGGGCTGCAAATCTACAGACACAGGGAGAAAGGGTAAAGATGCACAGAGCCCATGGGAAAGAGGGAACAAAGAGACAGACAAGTAACACAGGGTGCTCACCAGGGCCAGAAAACAGAAGAATACAAGAAACCTTTTGTGCATGTGACACTTACACACCTGTACAGCACAAGCTGTGTAACATGCTGCACTGCCAACCACTCTGGTTTGTTCTGGAGAGCAACACATGGGAACAGGGAGTCTCAACCAAGGGGAAACAAGAGCCACAAGGACTTGTCTCAGCAGGGAACATGCAGCAAGGAGAACTCAAGGAGGGAGGTATTCCAGGACCAATTAGCAGGAGGCCAGTCCAGTGCTCTGTGTTACACTTTACTCTCTGGTCCCCAGAGAAGGATACAGAAGCCTGGCAACACACAGAAGGAGAAATCCCTCCATGCTCAGGAGAACTGGATCTTCAATGACTCCCAGCTGAAGCAGTGGGTTTGAAATGTGTGGAAGAGTCCTCTGTAGCTTCCCATGTACATCTTCAAAGGCCAAAGAGATGCTGAGGTAACCAGAGGTAAAAAAAACCTTCCTCAGGGAGGTCAACAGTTTAATGCAAACTAATTAAGACACAAGACACTTCCCTCTTGCTGTTATACAGATTACTTTCCCTTTTAGTGGTGATCACAGTCCTGGAGCAAATAGAAGAACTTATATACATCACTAGTATTAAGAAATGCATTTAATGTACTCTTAACTCTCTGTAACGAAATTTAGTGTCTAAGGGAAGAGACTGCACTTTGTGACCAGACAATTCTTTGCAGACCACATGAAACACAAAACTGGGGTTTGCAGACCACAGGCAGCTCTAATCTACAGCACAATAGAACAACTTTTTCAGCTGCACTAGTTTCTAAAGAGTAAGGACTGCCAAAAAACCTGAGTATCTCTTACAGATAAAATTAGTGGCTGTAGGGAATAAAGAATACATGATGTATCTAAATTACGAGCAGCTCAGGAAATATTACTCACAGAATTAATTCACTTCAATCTCAATAGGAACAAAATCATCCAAAGCAAAACCAGACTGAATGGGAGTAAACAAAATTCAGGTTTTGGGATGACATCATGTTTACACACTTAGATTATTGGAATGTTAGAGGGAAATAGGTTAGTTTGCTATTTGCACAGAACCTTCCTCATTGCTCCTGAAAATAAATTGTCCATTAATAGTGACATGAATATAAAGTAAAAAATAGTTTAAAATATTAGGAAAGAAGGGATGCTTTAAAGGCTGGGGCCACAACTTGAAGAAATAAACCAGAACTCTACACATCAGCTACTGCTTCAGATCTGGTGTTGTGGGTTGCAACAGTGCAAAAACCTCACTGCCAGGTTGTGTTCCTCACACCTCCAAAGAGTGTTACCATCCCTCTAACAACCTTGAAAAACAGCTTCAGGTCTCAAGATGTGCAAAGTAACCCCAGCAGAGCTGAGGATAAGGTAGGGTTGCCTTAAGGATCTTGGTGGCACAGGACACAACTGTGATTAAAGATCTCTGCAGCTCCAGACATGTGCAGACAGTGTGTCTGGCTGTGATCCCACAGGTCAGACCAGCCTCCACACTGAATTCCACACACCAGACTGGCTCTGCAGGCACAGGTACATCAGCAGCTTTTGCAAGCTCTGACTGCTGGCTTCCCCAGAAACAGAGGAAAACCATGTCCAGTGCCTTACTACACAAAATAGTTTACATTTATGGAAAATCCTGTAATAAATGGGATATCAGGGATTCCCTGCAGTGGTTTGGGGATCTTATGACCTCACAACCCTGTGCATTCAGATGGTCTTGCATTGGGGTCCAGTGTATCAGAGAACTGGGAGACTCAGTTCCTATTTCTAGAACACTCAGAGATGCTTCATTCACTTTGAGCCACCTCATTAACTAAAACAAAAATTTAGCTCAATCAGAAGCAGAGGAGAAACAAGAACATCCAGGGGCCGATTTAAAGGGAGATGCTCAGAAAATGAAACACACAGACTTTGGCTCAGAGACATGAGGAGAAAGAATATAACAAGGAATGACAAATACTTGAAGGCTATAAACACCAAGAAAGGAGAGGAATTTTGGGTTGTGCAAGAAGTAGTGAAGCTGTGAGTAATGACATTAAATTAAGGAAAGATAAACTTGCATTGAAACATCAATTTGTCTTTACAAGTAGTTCTAGTATGATATCAAGCAGCCTTCCAACAGAAAGCTTAGAAGATCCATGGCTTTGGGTATTTAGGAAGATTTTGGACAAACTGAAAATGCTCTGTTGGGAATATATTCCATACTGGGAGCCAGAAAAGTTGCATGATTTACTAAGTTTCTTTCTTACAGTGACTTCTCTGAATCTCTCCTTTGAAACAAAACACTAGAATGAGAATTTCTAGCTCATCAAGATGGTGAAGGTTAATTTGTCTTCTACATTTCTTACTGCATAGTGTTTACACCACTGCATTTAACCTGTCACCAATATAAAAGGAAAGACTAAGAAAAAGATAAATATACAGAGACAATGAAGAAGGATAAATTAACAGATATATCTGCTTCATATATGAAGGATATAAACCACAAAGAATCAGAGCCAAAACCACACTGGAGCAAGGGCAGCTTAAATGACTTCCTTGGCACGGAGAACTAGACAGTGAGGAAGCAAGAATTGATCCAGGGGTCTCCTGAGAAGCTGGATACTCTGGATTCCCTTCTTCAATCAATGGGACATGCATCTGCTCATCTCATGACTAAATGCTCATCCCCTCTAAAAGAAACACTCTCTGTGTGAATCTGAGCTGTGAGAGGTACTAAGAAGCATGCTGGCAATCAGAGAAAATGAAAGGCATGTTCACTGCCAAACCACTCACAGGGTGGAATGGACACATTTAACTGTGTTAATGAAATGTGACAGCTGAAGCACAGGACATCTTTGTGTTAAAAGTAATAACAGCACCTTTCAGATGAGCAGGACCTTTCCAGCCTGAAGGGTCAAAAGTAAAAGAATTGTACCTGTTACACATGACCAAGCTTGAATCTGTGAAGCATGTTCTTGCTTAGCTATTGAAAATATTTGTGTGATTTCTATACCTGCTAGAGAATTGAACAGAGACCTTTTTGACTTTAAATGAGGTAACTTTTGCTTTGTACAAGTGAAAACCCAGCATAGCTAAAAACTTCCCAAACTTTACTCTCATAGAGAAGAGATACCACACCTGCATGTACAGCTTGAACATCAACCATGTCCCATCCTGCTGAAGGTTCTCCTGCCAGCAGCAGCAGCAGCTGCAGATAATCCAGGCAGCTAGACTTGGAAAATCTTCTTTAAAAGCTTAATGATTAATCAAGTCTGGTTTTACAGTATTAGTGCTGTCAGAGGTCATGAACAGGCTGATGAGAAGAGCCCAATCCCCCAGAAATTAATTCAAGTCCTTCTAAAGGGATGAAGTAATTGCATCACCAATGGAAATAGAAAGCATCAGTTAGAAGTCACTGCTCAAGGATGGCAATGAAGGGCAGCAGCTGGATCCTACTGGATCACTTTGTAGTTGCCTGCAGCTCTCAGGCAGCTCTGAGGCCCCTGGGGTAAACACAGCAAACCACATCTCATGCAGCCAGAGGAACTCACTGGAAACGTGCAGCTGCAGGAACCTCCCTCCAATGCAGANCTGAGGCCCCTGGGGTAAACACAGTGCTGTGGAAGGACCACTGCTGGACACCACTGAAGCCATGGCAGCTTACAGCAGCAGAAAATGCATGATCCTAAGGAAAGGTGGGCCAGAGTAGATAGGATCCAACTGTATTCTCACTTAGGGGGTAAAACTGAGTGCCTGTGTCTGTAACAGCCAAGCAGTGCTGTGCTGTGCTCACACTGGGGTGAGCACAGCACTGTGCTGTCACTGTGCCTGGTACCTGGGGGGTACCAGGCACAGTGACAGGGCTGCCAGCTCACCGTTTGCCATATGCATTCCCATAGGATGAGACTTCTCTGATGGCTTCTCCAGTGAAAACACCAGAATAGGGGCAATGCCTGTCCTTGCCACCTGAGAGATAGAACACAGTGACATCCCACAGGCAGGCACAGCTCCCTGGCCCTTCTGCCCAGGTGTCACACTAAGATTACAGAGGAATTACAGCTTGGTTGTGCCGGCTGTTGGCTGACCCGGCAGCTTCCCCAGAGCCCATCCTCACAGGATGATCCCTGCTGTAAGAGGGGAGCTCTCCCAGGCAAAGAAGCTCTGGCCTTGAGTTCACAGGTTTATGGTCTGTGCCAAACCTGTCTTTTTCCTTCAGTGTAGCACTTTTTACAGGGAAGCTGAAAGTATGGAGGGTGGAGAGAGTGCCATTATTTGCCTCTAGTGCATAAAACCAACAGAAAAGGAAGCATCTTCCCAGCTCGTTTATCCTTTTGTCTTGTGCTCACTGTCAGTTTCTCTTCCTCAGCATGTGCAATCATACATATTCTTTAGAGTGCCATGGGGCCAGGAGGCCACCATGCTGAGTCCACATCTCATGCAGCCAGAGGAACTCACTGAAAACGTGCAGCCACAGGAACCTCCTGACTGGGACAGCCACACTCCAGTACATCTCCTGGCAGCCCATCAGGATGCATTCAAAGCCACCTCAGGCAGCAGAAGGGGAAGCAAGATCATGGAAGAGAGACCTGAAGGTGGTCATGGCTCTGAGATGAGCCTGTGGGCAGAGCATGGAGTACCTGCCTCTTTCCCCCTGGGGACATGAGGTTAAATGAGAAGCTGTGGCCTCTGACTTGGCTGGGGAGATGGAAGGGGCTGTCTTTGTCACTCTGTGGGAGGATGCTGGGAAAAGACTGGGCAGGTCTAATTGCACTCATCTGCCACTCCCCATGTCCTGACTTGCTTTTCCTCCTGTCCCTGTGCACCAGCACAACATGCAGCACTGCACCAGCTGAGGCAGACAGCAGGAACAATTGCAGAGAATCACTTCTCATTTGACAGTTGTACCAGGGAAATGCAACAGTCTTTTTAATGAAAAAAAAACCCTGTAAAAGGCTTAAGACCAAGCCTCAGCCAAAACATGAATCACCATAAAACTACACTTAGAGAGATCCCCATATAAGGAGATTTAAATAACCACCCCAAGCCCCCTGCACTTACAGATACACTTGAGCTAAGGGGCAGGTCAGCTGTCCTGAGCTGATGTATGGCTGGGAAGACACACACACATGCATCCCCCTGCTTGGAAAGCAGCAGGAGGAAAAAAAAGTCAGAAGAATATAATTTTGGGCAGCAGTGCTAGAGCAAATCTATTATAGTACTATAGTCAAGCAGTGGGTCTTGGAAAAAATCTGTAAAAAAGTATAGATCATAGTCCCCAGGTTTCTGTAACTGCTCTGTACTAAGAGCAGTAATATGTGAGGTGACACCCTGACCCCCTGCTCCCAAGGAAGCCTGTAGTGAGCTCTGTGAACCTGTAAAGCAGTGACAGTGCTGTGCACACAGAGACTGAACACAGGCACGGTTCAGTTTGTGACCACTTTCCTCTGAAAAGAAGATCCCCATATAAGGACATTAAGAGTTGCCCTTTGGGGCTCTGTGGAGGGATCACACACAAGCTCAGTCTTTCAGTTCTACAACTTTTTAACCCATTCCTTGGTGACATGGATTTGGAACTGCTTTGCTGTTGTGGTTCCCAGGTTTGAGGAGGCTGGGGAAGATGGTGAGCAAGGAAGGGGTGGCTGCTGAGGCTGCTTCATAGGAGGCTCCTCCTGCCTTCTCGAAGACCACAGGCTGCCCTGACTTGGCTTGTGGCAGGGATGAAGATTCAACACATTTGACACAGCCACCTCATGCACCCTCCACCATGTAACAGAGTTTACACAGAGCTTAACCCTCTACCTACCCATTTGTCTGGATGTTCCTGAAGGAAATACAGAAGGAAACATTCAAGCCAGTTACCACAACAGCACATTCAAGGTGGAATATGTGAATTATACCAGGGATTTGCCTTTCCTGTACACCCCTTCCTAGAGAACCACCAGGAAGGAGCAGGGTATTTCTTGTGGAAATAGAAGAGCACAAGATGGGACACGAAAACATGAACATGAAGAGAGAGAAGAAAAAGAAAGGAAGGTGAAGGAGACTGAAGAATAGAAGTGGAGAGAGGATGGTTGCTCATGTGATGCAGCACAGCAAGTATTTTTAATTGGGCCAGCTGTAGGGGAAGGCAAATGACAGTCTGGTTTTACTGGGTAGTTTTGAACTTACATAACCTCAGCCTGCTCCCTTATTACAATACATTTTATTGCTAATCATTTCCATCTGCACAACAATATCTTACTGAGGCAGCACTCTGGGGCTGGAGCTACAGGCATTGATTTGGCAACTGAATCTGGATTTTCTTGGGATTAGATGAATTGATTGGGTTTTTTGCACTACTAGGAAGAGAAATTCATGACTTTTAATCACTTTAAAAACATCCATCTAGAGTTCAGTGCCTATATTCAAAGTTTGTAGAGGTGCAGTAGAAGGTAATGGCTTTAGGCCAAGGCTGTATGTGAACACACAGAAACATAAATATCGTTGAGTTATAAAATGATACAAAACTCTATTGTTATGCATGCACAAATACATATGTGCATAAAGGGCAAGACTCCCCAGGAGACCCTGATATAACTGTAGTCAGCTACTACTGGCAATATAAACAAAAAACAAACACACATCAACCACTCTGTGGGAGACCTTCTCAAATCATTACATATGCATGCAACAGTCTAACAATCCATGTGAGCATCAAGTTTAGATTTTGATTTCCACAGTTGTGGAAAGATCTGGCTTATTGGCTTTCTGTGAAGCTGCTGGCCCTTGTAAAGGTATAAACCAATCTGGAATGCTCACCACAGTTGTGGGAGATATGAGGGATGAAGAAAAGTACATGAAGATATACTTCTACCATTGAAGTCCTTAACCTACAACTAACATTCCAACCTGTTTTGTTGTGGCTCAACAAGTACATTCAGTTCCATGGGCATTATTGTCAGACTCCTGTATGTCCCATCTGCACTTATGTCCTACCTGCACTTATGTCCTCTTGCCCAAAGTGAAGCATTCTTGAAATAGCTGTGACAAGAAGAAAAAATGAACCCACAGCACATGACATGTGACTATAGGTTGGTGTTTTACACCAAGAAGAGTAAGAATGAAAGGGATCTTCTCATTCTAAGGCAGTTTTCCTACAGATCTCCCTTGGGCAATGTTTATTCCTACATATCACACAATTTACAGCAACTTTGAACATCATTTTGGTAGTAAACCATGTCAGGTCTCTCCCTGGATGCAACCTGAGTGGCACCTGTTCATTTCCTGATGGGTGATAAACTGATGTGTGTTGTGTTTAAGAGTGCCAACACACAGAGCCAAACTTACCTAGAAATATTGAAAAAAAACCACCAAAACCCTCATGTTTTCCACCAGATTGCCTGTAGAATCTATGAAATCTCACAGCAGCTTATGCAGCACAACTCAAAAACACAGTTCTGTGACTGAATGCAGCTGGCCACCCAAATTACAGATTACCTCCTTTTGCAGGAATATGGAAAGCCAAGCTGTGGCAGCACACATGGCCAGGCCCAGCAACTGAAAAGTATTTTCTCTTGTGGGAATATGCTATTGATATGTGAGGGGAGAAGGCAAGCAACACCCTAGATGGGGATCTGCAGGTAGATCCTAAAACTGAGCCCCAGGGCCTGAGGCTTTGGGGTTTAGGCTGCTTCTAGCCATGGTAGGAAATATGCTTAGTTAAAGACTGCAACAGGGAATTCTTGGTCAAGTCTACCTAACTTCAGGTAGAAAAATAGAAAAAGAAATATCCCTGACCTGATGACAAGGTCTCATCTGACACTAACAAAGCTGTAGGTGATCAAGTCTTCAGTAATAGAAGTTTCCAGAGAGCCTCACTCCATATCTCATACTACTTGGACTAGCATAGTGCTTTGCAAAACAGCTGCCTCAAAGTGAAATGCAATAAAATAATAATAATAAAAATAAAATCAGAATGGTCTGAGTGAAATATTTTTTGTTAAAATGCAGAGAGGGACATTTGTTTGCTTCCTGCAAAGAAGCTGCATTCCTCTGTATCTTAAGCACTAGCAATAAAGCTGTTAGTCAAAGTCTAATTGTGCCTCAGAACAATACACTGTACTTGAACCAAGAAGAGCCCAGTTTGGCTCTCACATCACATTTTCAGAACTGGCTGTTATGTCAGAAACAAACACACACATTTCTCCACTTGGAAGATCTGAACTTAAGTAGGGACAGTATAGAACCCACACAGTACAACTTTTAATCCTTTCATTTTATATGTAAATACCACCCAGTGTTTCTCTTCAAAATACAGTACAAAGCATCAGCAGAATGGGGACTGAATGTTACTTACTGGGAACCAGTAAATCCTAATGACTCTGGAGAAATCACTACTGGCACATACTGGGCCTGAGTCAGTTCTCAAATCTATATCACACATTATGTGCAAAACCTGTGCCAGAAGGCAGCAACAATGGTAAATTCACAACAGAACTTGGATCCCTTCCATTTTCCCAATGGGATTTCACTTGCAGCCTACCCTAGGAAGCCTCCAGCAGAGCTAGAGTTCACTACCAGCCCTCAAAGAAATGAGGGTCTTGTCTTAAATATTTTAAAACAAGGCAGCAGTAGGGAAAATGAGGTGCATTGGATTATTAATTAGTGATGAAGGGACTGAAACTGAGAGTAAGAACTGGTTTGGGCTCTGGGATCAGCCCTCTCATTGAGCAGCCAAGGCAAATTTTGCCTCTGCTTAATACAGGGAATAACAGAGCTTCCCAGTACAACCTCCTAAACAGGAGCAAAGATATCCAGAGATCTGGAATAAGTAAATTCTCACTAAGATTCCATGAAGGCAGAAGATGTAAACTCAGCTTAAAGGTGATGCTGTCTTAATAAGGTAACCAAGATAACATTTCCTAATAGCCTCCAGAAAATCCACTTTCCCCACTATTTTTAAATGCTCTCAGCTCATGTGTGCAGAAATTGTCACTTGTTCACACCTACCTAGTACCTGGAGAGACAGCTATAGCCTCTTCACATGCAAATGTGCACTTAAATGCACTCAGGCATTGCTCTGCAAGGTGTTCAGCCACTGACTTGTCCACAGTTGGGATGACTACCTCCAAATCTGACTTAAAAAAATATAAATCACTGCCAAAAGCAAAAAGCAACTTGGATCAAAAGGCCCAGATTTGCATATATCCTTATTTTGTGTCCTGGTTTGTCTGATTTGAGGGGTGATTATACATTAAAGGGAAATGAATAACTGTTGAAGTGTATCCAGAACTCCAGGAGTACACAGATTTTTAAACCCATGAGCGTGATGGTGACTGATGCCCACTATAAACTCAATAGTTGGGACTGAATTAATTCCTCTCTTCACAAAAGAAAAGGGCCCATCAGTATGAGACACCTGAAAGGGTTAAAACATCCTCCTTACTATGCCTGCTTTGTAAGTAGCATGCCCTCTGGAAAGCACACCCTTTCCAACTCATTTGCTCTCATGTGGCAGTTGTGTTTTAATTCCAGTCTCCTGGGATTCAGGATGTGAAGTACCTCCCAGAACTTCTGTCAACACACCCACAGTCTCCCCTCAAGCAGGGATGGCCCAGCATCCCAGCGTCTCTAGGAAACACACTGCAACATCAGCAGCAGCAAAGCAAAAACCTGAAGACACTCACAGAAGATCAGGAGCTGGAAGAGACCTCGAAAGATCCTACAAGTCCAACCCCCTGCCCGAGCAGGATCATCTAGTGGAGATCACACAGGAACGTGTCCAGATGGGTCTGGAATGTCTCCAGAGAAGGAGACTCCACAACCTCTCTGGGCAGCCTGGCCCAGTGATCTGTCACCCTCACAGGGAAAAAGTTCCTCCTTATATTAAGATGGAACTTTCTATGTTCTGGTTTGGACCCATTTCCCCTTGTCCTGTCCCTGGCCATCCCTGAGAAGAGCCTGGATCCATCCTCCTGACACTCACCCTTTACATATTGATAGACAGTAATGAGAGTGGTGGAGCACTGGAACAGGTTGCCCAGGGAGGTGGTGGATGCCCCTGGATCCCTGGAAACGTTCAAGGCCAGGTTGGATGAGGCCCTGAGCAACGTGATCTAGTTGGGGGTGTCCCTGCTTCTTGCAGGGGGGTTGGACTGGATGACCTCTGGGAGTCCCTTCCAACTCCAGCCAGTCTGTGATTCTATGATTCGATGACCTCTCGAGGTCCCTCCCAACCCCTCCAATGCTGTGATTCTGTGATGTCTTCCCATGCAGGTGCACAGAAAGCTCTGATTTCTCAAACAGTAAAAGTGACACAGATCCATTGAAGTAATTTCTGGCTGCCCCGTTCTCTTCCCTGTAACAAGCTGATGAATCCTGCTGCCCAGTTCTGTGCCTGCAAACTAGGGGAGATTATTGACAAGACTGAACAGCAGAGGTCTAAAGATATTCTGAGCACGGTCCAAAACATAAGGTTACTTGATCCAAGAGAGAGCTCCAGCTGCTCCTATCTAGGAGGAAAAATAATGCATTAGCATTTCACAAAGAAATTAATCTAATTTATGAGTCAGTGTGAATGCACTGTAATGGCAGCACCCTGGATTTATGCAAGGCAGCTCGGGTGACTTTTGTAGCTGTCCACAGATGAACATGTATGGCCATATAAAATAATCCTTTCATGAAATTACAGTCTTCTATTACCATATCTTTAAAAAAAACTAAAACAAAACAACCCACAAACCCTCATATTCTTTGATTGGCATTAGTATTTTATTTCTCTTCAAGCCCCTATTCAAATACAGACCTATTTATCAATTTAAATAAGGAAACCTGCTTGCTTATCTCAGGCTTAAAAACCTGAGACAAATAACCCAATAGAAGAGTAATAGAACAGCTTTTTTTCCATTTTTTTTCCTCACACTGAAGGAAATCAGTATGATGTATGTAAAACAAAAGTGAGAACAGGAATAAAACCCCTCCAAGCATCTCTCATGAGGCATGAGAAGACTCAAGACTTGTTCTTATAACTGACTACCTAAAGAGATCTACACACATCTCCAACATTCACCCCTGGGAGAGCAAAACGAGTGTCAGAGTGCAAAGAGATCATACACTGAGGGAGTTGCACCAGGAAAGAAAGGGACAGGGTCTGCTCAGAATACTACCAGAGAAGGTAACATGTTTGGGCTTTGAGTCTTGGGAATGTAAAGTGTTCCTAAATCTTACTATTTGCCCTGGGCTAGTAGTTTGAAGGCTGGGAGCACAGCTGCTGGAGAGCACCAAGAGCTTCTACTAGTCCATTATCAGCCCCTTATGTGATGATTCACTGACCAGGCCCCGTTATGTGCATCAACAGCAGCCACTACTGAAGTGACTCTTTCATCCTTCCTTCTCAGCACTTGGTTGAAATACCTATCAAAACACCATGCTGGGACCTGAGCACTTCACATTACTGCCTCTCCAGAGGAGTTACTGCATCCAAATATCATTTTGTAAGTTACTGAAACATCACATCACCCCAGAGACTCTCTGGCTCATCTTGGGCATCCTTCAGCTTGTTCCCATGGGACATGGCTGATAGTGCTGATCCTACCTGCAGTTTCCAGAAACATAACACCACCATATCCTCAGCAAGCCCAAAACTCTTGAATCTTCACACACAAAACTGACAAAAAAATTTCTCCTAAAAGCAATTAAACCATTTCACTGCAATTTCCCCCTTATGTTTTTACATTGTGTAACATCAATATGGCTGTTGAAAGCAAAGCAAACATTTCAGAGTGAAAAAATCAAAATATTCTGCTCCAAAAAATCTGGAAATAAATGTTAGAATGTCCTGCCTCTGTTTTTTTTTCTACACTTTATTTGTTTAGTCTAAGTTAACAGACATACTTCAAGCATTTTAAGTGTGCTGAGATACTTTTGAGAAGTGAAATACTTGCTGAAAAAGTCTAACCAATTCTAGCAGCTGTGTCAATCACCCCTACTTGTCTGCCTCTGCACAGTTGGGTTAAACACCCAGTGAGGGGCTGGAAGTAATGAGTTTGAAATAGTTACATTGGTAGCTGGAGATTAATTGCTATTGATTAACCAGAGCGTGACATCTAATCCTCATCTGATTTGGCACAAGATGGAAGCACCAAAAGAGCTGTTTGAACTAACTTTCCCTTTTTTTTTATCTAGTTAGCTCAGATTTTACAGAATGTAGAGCAAATTTCACAGTGATATTAAATACCTTGGTTTTTGTGTGCATTGTTGCATGGCAGCAGTTATTCTTGAGAGGTACACACAGTATTAGATTGCTCAACAAACAAATAAAATACATTTCTGTAAGTGAAAACAGCATGAACCCTGAGCTTTGGAGGAGGAGCTGTTTAAATTTCAAAATAAATAACTCTCATTTGTTATTTACTGTGCTTATCCTAATCATATAATGCCAATGCATCTATAAATTGCCTTGTCAGAGAGTAACTGCTGAAAAGTGATGAAGGCTGTCACTTAATCAAAAAACCTAAATTCATCAAATGGAAAAAAAAAAAAAGGAAAGCAGACCCAGCACTATCATTAATGCTTTTTCCTGCTCCACCAGGGATGACAGACATGACTGCAAAGTTACCAGACAAAAGCACAACAGAAGGAAGATGAAACCTCATACACTGAAGTGGCTCTCCCAGAACCTCCTCCAAGACACTGGAGTCTGCTCCAAAACACCCTGCAGCTTTAAGCAAATTTGATCTTCGCCTCATTTGCTCTTATGGTGCTAATAAAACACTCTGTTAAGAAACTGCTGCACCCCACCACAGAGAGAAGGACAAGGAGTCTTCCTATCTAGTCGAAACACTGTTTTGCAAACTGCTTTTGGGTTCATCAGGATGAGCAGCACTACAGAAGGGACAATATTTCTTCAGAAATTATCCTCTCCTAGAAGCTGCTGACAGGACACAGGACTGGGGCTGCACAGAAAAATGACTCATCACTTCTGATTAGAGGAATGAAATAAACATGGGCTTTATCAACACTGGAACTTTGACCATCCCAAAGTCTTTAAACACACAGTGCCAAATTATAGGGCTACATGATTTTCTCGTGGAAGGGAAAGCATTTTTACTAGTGCTGGGGATGGTTTGGTATGTGCTCTCACCACCTGAGGCAGGCCAGTAAGAACATCATACTGGGGCAGACATCACCTGCTGTCTACACAGATCCTGGGCAATACCAGGGGTGAAGATCTATTTAACCTAAAGGACACACTGGCTGAAGAAACAGCACATACCCATGTTTCACACAGGAATGAGAAGACTTCTAACCAGAAGTGAGCTCCTAGGACATCTTCTTAATTATGGTTTGACCAGAGAAAACTATTGTAAGATGGGGTTTGATGGGTTTATAAAAGAGATAATTCCATGGTTTGCCTGCAGCAGTGGGAGATTTGGCTTCAGTGATCAGGGAGGTCTGTGACATTCCCAAATTTGGCTTTCAGTTCTCCTTCCCAAGAAAGATAATTAAATCAATACAGGCAGAAACTCTCCAATGATAAGGTCAGCTTCTCCATATGTGAATGCAATAAAAGAGCTATAGAAACCCCAAATAAGTACTTGACCTCCACAAGGCTTTGACTGTCTTGGTACTGCACACATTGCCAGCTACACACAGGCATGATGTCTTACTGATGCCAGCTGGAATTTCCTTCAAACACAGCAAGCTGACATGCTTGCAATCTTACCCAAACCAGATTAATCACTATTTTTATTTAAATACAAGTCCAGTCTTCTCTTCATAACCCATTTGCCCATTTGTAACACATGTCAAACTGCATATTGCACAGAAAAGTATCTTGCTTTAGCATATTAGATTTCCCTCTTCATATTTGAGCCAGGACAGCCATGCTCAAGCCTTTCTGACACCAAACCAAGTATTTTTTTTAATTCAGGCTGGCAGTGATGATGCTGCCATGTGATGCCCTGTGCCACAGAGAGCCAGCCTGTGTTTCAGGGTCCTGAGAACGGGCTAAGCTTAATTAAACCAGAAAGGAATCCAAACCAAACCTTCACTGCTCACCCCTTAAAGGATGCTGTGTCTTACCCAAAATGATGGCAGGGGTGGGCCAGCTCCATGTGACACCTATCTGCACATGACACTATTGATTGTATGGTTAACCCAGTACTCCACTGCTTTAAACAATAATATATCTTAAACTCCCTCCAATAAATATAGTAACAGACAAAATTATTAATGAATTAACTGTCCATCACACGAATAACCAAGGGTGTGCTAACCTATTTCTCCTATTTCAGTGCAGCATCTTATCTCCCCTAGCTGTTCATACTCTTCTGCTTCATTCTGTCACAGCTTTAAACCAGAAGACCCTTTTCCTGGAGCTGTCTCAGTTACTCACCTACCTCCTTCACACAGCCCAGGCTCACATGCTCTATTTCTACCCACCCTGCAGGCTCCACCCTCTGCCTCTCATTATTTCTCAATGAGGTAGTGATGACAGCACATAAAGAACACTTGTTTTTTTTCTCCTCACACGAGCCAAATACACACTTTGCCACCATAAACCTTGCAAGAGACTGATTTTGAATCCCACTAGTACAGAGAAAATCTGTTCACTATTCTCTGCTTTCTAAAGGTGTCACCAATAACAAACAACGTGGCATCTGCCATGTGTTTGTTGCTAACAAGGCCAATGGGCTACTGGAGCTCAGCAACTTCTCTGTAGAGTATTACAAATTACAAATTCTTCCTTTTCCACTGATAACTGATAGAGAACCAAGGTTTTTTGTCTACTTTCTCTTCAGGGTATGCTACCAAGTCATTCAGTGATATCATTTATGGTGTCCATTCCACATCTACAGGCTTGTGCTTGTTCCCATTACAAAAACTGGGAAAAAAAACCTTCTACCTGTAAAAAGCTGCTGCAGTTTTCAAGCCTCAATTATGGCACTTCTCTGCTGAATGTGTAAGAAAACTCATATTGCTGAAGAGAAAAAGGAAACTCTCATTCCCTTATGGTTACCTTGTCATTTGCTTTAAGTTTCCTTGACAGGCAACCTCCCTGTCAAGTGTCTGAAGCCGTGTTTTAGATGAAATCAAAGAGCTTCCTAAGGAATTCTTAGAACTTCCATTGTGTCTTGTAACCAAGTTAAAAGGATCCTCTGGATTAAAGGGAATTTATTACAAGTTGTCTCTCCGTGTTGCTGAAGTAGAAAGTCCTGTTACTAGAATGGTGCTGACAAGAGAAGATAATTTCTGATAGCTGAGCTTGATGCCTGAAACACCCAAACAGCCCCTCTCAGGAGTGATGATGAAGCACTGCATGACTCTTCACATGCCTTGAAATCTACCTCTCAAACCCCATTCTCCCTTTATGAGAGGAAAGACTGAAAAAACCACAATTTCTAAAACTGATCCTCCACCCTGATCTGGTTTACCAGATTTATTCCTTTCTCCTCAGAAAGACAGAGATGTTACAGAGACCCCACACCCCTGGAAATACCAACTGCTTAACCATAAACTTTCATTGTGGACTAGAAATAACTTACAAAGTTAAAGGGATTTGAATTTATTTTTGCAATTTGTTCCTTTTTTGAGAACATATTTGTCAGAAATATCTGCAAACATTTGGAGGCAACGTTGTTTTCTGTCTGCAATAAGGCAGCTATATGAGACAACAAGAATTCAGATCTCTTTGAGAAGCTCTCTAACTCTGCTGAGCAACTGAGACATCCAGGGAAGGAGGATAAAAGAGGTGGGTTAGCTGAATAAAATCATCTAAATACTGGAAGCAGTCAAGGCCAGACTGGGGAGATTCTCAGTGTAGAGAAGCAGGTTTGGAATAGGTAGCAGGGAGATCAAGGCCCAGGGCATAGGAACACTCTCTGGCTGCAGGTGACCATTAAAAATTATAATTTTGATCAGCCAAAATGTCAGTGAGCAGTTTTTCTGTTACTTGTACTATCTGCATGGAAAATAAACAATGCATGAATATACATGGAACAAATAAACCCCCAAACAGATTGAAAATCCTCTTCAAGAAAGACACAATTACACCTGGTTCTCTCTTCTCCCAAATCTACTACTGCATGGCAAGACATGAAAAAAAGTACAGAACAAGAAGGCCACTTCCACATGGAGCAACCAGATAGTACATGCACCAGGACTCAAAAAACTGTTAAATATTCCATGTGTATTTATTAAAGAGAACTGGGAGTTCTGCAGCTGGTGCAATACACAAACACACTTAACACCAAAACCATGCCCTGAGGTAGCAAACTTTGGTAACATACATGAAAAACTGTTTTTCAGTCAAAGAGCAAATATTTTTTGACTAATAATTGTTGACAGAAGTCAGAGACTCTGCCAAAATATTTACACTCCATTTGATTACAACAATGATCATTGTTGAAGTTACTATGTGGATTCAGTTTTGACATCGACACAAATATGGAGCAATCCTGTCTCTGAAGATCTTTTACATGTATTTATACACATTGATTGATGTATTTATGAGTTTGCAGAGCCACTTACATTTCCATACATCACAGGATCACAGAATATCAGGAGCTGGAAGAGACCTTGAGAGACCATTCAGTCCAACCCCCTGCCCGAGCAGGATCATCTAGAGTAGATCACACAGGAACGTGTCCAGATGGGTCTGAAATGTCTCCAGAGAAGGAGACTCCACAACCTCTCTGGGCATATTCCAGTTTGTTAAACCTTTTAATTTAGCAAAGACAGAATCTTCTCCAACGTTTCTGGTGTAGCAAGCACTTGGGGTAAGCTAGCAGCCCTGCACCCCCACTGAGCTGGCACTAACCAGATCTGCACACAGCCCATGGCTTTGGCTCCTGCCCTGAGAAATCACTCAATATTACAAAATCTACAAAAATATTACTATGTGGATCTGTTTCAGAGTTCTCTTGTGTGTCACAAAGGTTATAATAAAGAGCCTTTGACATCCAGCCCTCTCCCCTTAATCCCTCCAGAAAACGAGGGGCAGGCCTTGCTGAGATAGTAGCTCATGACCCCACCAGAGTACCTGGCTGACAGCAGCCACCCCTCTCAACAGGGCCTACCACAGACCACAGCCTGCTCTGCCAAGAAACTTAAACCAATAATTTAGGCTGGATTTGCTGCACTGCACTAATTCTCTCTCTGTAAAGAACCCAAATACCAGAAATAGGCTTTGACTAGGTGAGACTTGGTTGCTCTGAACTTGATGCAGGTGGCAGGAGCCTGCTGAGAGGCCAGAGGACACTGCTGTGCTGCTGCCTGTGCTGCCCTCTCTGAGGTGGCTCTCACAACATGCCTCCTGACATGGAATTCAGACCTTGGCCTGACATGTTCCCCAACACCAGAAGTATTCCACAGTTAGAACTGACCTGGCTTGTTTCTGCAAAACGTTCTTAACTAGCACATCCAACCACCTCTGAGCCAATGTTGTACTTACAACAGGGGGAAAAAATAAAAGGATTGGTGGGTGGGAGGATTAAATAAACTGCCAGGAACAAGAAGCTCTGATAGCAGTGGGGCTTTTCTTTTGAGCTCTTGGAGCAGCCACAGAGCACTGCTGCAGAAATATTCCAGGGTGCTGTGAAGTCATACATCTACCTGGCTCCAAACGATCTGGTCATTAAAGGGAGCTCTGGCATTCCTCCACCTCCACAGCAGAGTAAGCTTTTAAAGAGGATTTCTCACCTTGGGGTGCATTTTCTGCTCTGTTTACAGCAACAGCCTGTTGTGAGATCCTTAGCTTGGGGCCTTCATTTCTCATCAGGATTCTCAGCTTCCCAGAGAAAGGTTTGAGCAGCAAAAGCTCCAGGCTCTGTGCGTGTCAGAATGGTTTCATGGAGTGTTAAATTCAAACACAGACATAAACTGAGATTTCTCTTAAAGCAACTGGAGCTTCTATTAACTGCAGCAATTACCAAAAACTGTCTGTAAACGTTTCAGTGTCTGGCTCAATTTTTATTTTTCCTGGATGGAAGGTTACTATGGGATGACAGACTAAACCACCAGGCAGCCTCAGTAGCTCACAGCTGATTTTTCCCAGTTACAAGAAAATACAAGGAAGGCAGGGATGTATCTAGTGTTAAGAAATAACAGCACCACACTATTGTACTTCATATCTGCACAGTCCAGAACAGTTTTGAAATACTAATTAAACATTTCATCAGGCTGGAAGTAAAAATTATTCTCATTTAGAGATGGTTAAACAGAGGCTCAGCAAGTTAGATGTCTTATCCTAGAAGAAAAAGCCAACCAATTGCAAATATGGGACTTTTTTCAGTGCCAAACTCTTGCCACTACATTCATTTTATGTCTCTTGGAAGTAGGTGTGCTGTGATGAATTAATCTTTGGACATGGAAAATTGTGTGATCCCCTCAGTAATGCAAGAATCTTACACAAGTGAAACTGTTGGCACACCTGCCCTTGTGTATTAAGGTGTATAACTGCAGCTGGTCCTTCTCTACTACTTCTCTACCTTCTTCTCTACCTACTTTTCTAAGTCTTCTGCCACAAGACTTCAGAATCAGTGCCTTGCCTAATAAGATAAAATTTACTTCTACTGGATTATTCCTTGTCCTTCCTCTAAACACATTTCCCCTTGGGCTTCCTCTGACATCAAGTATTCAGCGCCTCAAATGCATCCATAGTCCCCTTAACTTTATGAGGGCTTAAAGCATTATCTGCTCTTGTCCCTCCCCTTATCACAAAGATTCTTACTGTACACAGCATCTTGTAAGAAGTTGAAGAGAGAACTGAACTGAACAACTGGCAAGGATTAGACAGGAAAAAAAACAGCATGTGAGATTTCAGTTTTCTTATATAACAGAGAGAGCATGTCAAGGTTATTGTTAAAAGCACTGTGGAAATTAGGAGTAGGTGGTGGGGCAGTGTGAACCTTGCTATCATACCACATGCAAGAAAAAACACTGACTGAGGAGCTTAGCATGTCACATTGTTACCTGCCACTGATGCTGTGATTTTGTCTTGATTTCATAAGATCAGTGCAAACATACTACAGGTGATAAGAACATGCAGACTACACTCCATACATCAAACTTGTCTGGTGTGGGTGAGGGAGCAAGAAGCTAGAACCTATAGATCTATAGCCATGATTTCCAACTACACTGTTGAAAGGGGAATTCACAGTGGTTACTTTCTCATCCTTTCCTTCTGTTTTTATTTTCCTTTTCCTCCCTGTTAGTTCTGACCTTTAGTGTCACTCCTCAGCACCTCTAGATCTTGATTCTCTTTCCAGTATCCTGGTGATTACTCCAGAACACAGATTTAGATCTTTACCTGTATGATCTTGGCTCCTTCAGGCTTAAGATCCCATGAACACTTAAGGAATCTATCCTTATACAGTTTATTAGATCTGCAATTTGTGATCTGTGGGATGCTTTGTCACACAAAGTCATCTGCACTGTCATGTACCTCCTAGGCCACAGAATGGGCACTGTTAACCCTCCATGCCACTCGTGGTGGGACAGACCAAACAAGCTTCCTCCAGACTACATGCAGAATCCTGGGACATGAACAGTGGCAAGATACACACCAGGAGACAAAAGGTTGAGAAACTGGGCCTATTCTCTACATGTCATGAGGCCTGAGAGGCCTCATGACATGTAGAGAGACTCCTGAGCAGACATGGACCTGACTTCATCGCCCAGAGCTCTTGTGGAACTAAGACACCCACTGAGAATGGACTGGCTGCTAGTTAGGGCAGAAAGAGACCACATAAATACAGTGAAGAAGCCATATATATTGTGAGAGTCTTTATGCCTCAGTTATTATATGCCACTCAAAGAGCCCCTTGTGAACTTATATATCAAAATATATGTGATATATCAAAAAGGCATCTACAAAAAAGGGCTTAAATAACCATGAAGCATGAAATACCTGGGTTGAAGGTAGGGAAGAAGTGATCAGCACTGATCCTGAAGAGAGAAGGCAAATGAGTTGCAAATGATAGGGAGGACCAGTAGACAGCAAACTTCTAGCTAGTAACTATTGCAGAGTTCACAGCTAATTCCAGTTAGCTCTGTATCAGGAAAAGTAAGAGCCTGTAAACAACAAGCCCTAGGTGGCAGGATCAAAACACAACAGCCTGCTAAGTTTTCAGATGAGGAAGCTACAACACAGCCTGTGCAGGCCCTAAACAAAATGTGGGTGTCCTACCCTGGTAGGAAGATGCCAGAGTGAGTAATCACAGCTTAATGGACTAAATAAGTTTTATATCTTGTAGACATAGTGCTTTGTAAAGCTCAAGTCAGTCTTCACTCTGGCAGATGTTACTTGAGAAGTGCATGATTTCAGAGAGCACATCAAAAATAGCTGCAGTGTTTGCTGTAAGATAGAGGAGTTCATTTGGAAAAGCTCCTTCTGCAGAAACATTTGCCCATCTTTCTGATACTTAGTTACTCTGGAGACTATGAGCTCTTGTTTTGCATCTGCCATAGGGATTTTTCAAAACATTAATATAATAGTGCACTACCTCACTCCACAGCCTGGTAAGAACACACATGTGAAATCTCAATGAGAAGCAGGGGGGAGAAGCAAAATGGGTCTTTAATGTGTGACAGTTATGGCAAATACAACTCCTGATTTGAGGGTCAGGAGTGTTTCTGAACAAAGTTCTACCAGGGTTAAACAGGTGGCTGCTCTACACCTCTAAAAAGGCCACAGTAGTTATGTTGTTGCTCAGTGACTTGGGGTTTTTCCTTTCCAGATTTATCTTCCCTGCTGGTCAGTGGTGGGCAACACCTGTGGCTGTGCAGAAATGTGATTTTTCATCCCAGAAGAACTAGGAGGATTAAAATAAATAAATAAACTAGCTCAGGCTGCCTAAAAGATTTAATACTAAACATTTTAGTTTTGAAAAGTCTTTTAATGATAATTAGTTTAGCTTTCTAAAGGAAAGGTCATTTTGAAATGAAAAAAAAAAAAAGCACTATTTTTAAATCTAAAAAAGGTCAGAATGGATGTATTGCAAATTTGGAAAATTTCTACTCCCCCAAAAATATTTATCCTGAAAACACTGAAACTAACTCGTGAACTGGTTCAGTTTTTGATGAATACACTTGCTCTGAAAAATGTAATTTTCATAGAAATATTAATGATTAGCTCCACAGTGCCACTAGTAGTACAGTACATACTGTAAAGTCTTACAGAGCTAGAGCCATCAGCCTTGGTGTGTTACACTTTGCTGGCAAAGGGAAAAAAAAGATATTTGAAAACTTTTTTTATTTCCTAAATTGGCCTTTCATTTAAATACATTGGAAAAATTCTTTAAAAGTACTAGGTAGGTGAGAAGCCATATTGTTTTGAGATTAATTTAGTTACTTATAACTGATCTCAAAACATACTCATGAAGCTGGACTAATGTGACCAAGCAAATCCCCCAAACAACAAGGGAATCTCAAAGCCAAAACATCTCTACCAAACATCTCTACTTAAACTAAGTCAAGAAAACAAAACCTGAGCAATCTTAAATCGAATTAAAGCATCAATAAGGGAGCCTGAAAGATAAAGATGATGCAGCTGAGCTGCAGTTCACACTGAGAAAGAGAAAGCCTGAAGGAGAAAATACTGTTCTGGTCAGCACCCTGACTGCAAGGTGGGTGGAAGGTGACTAGGTAGAGGGTACAAACATAGTGTTAAATCATATGCTGCTGCTGAAAGGCTGGGAGAACTCCAGAGCAAAACCAGAGTATTGCTTTTCCAGGGGCACACAGATCTCAGGCACACACCACGAAAAGCAGCTTTCTTTGTCTGAGTGTTTTGCAACATTCAATTAACTGTATTCTTCTGCAATGCACAAAGACAATCTGTCACTGCAAACGGTGCTGATTTCTTAAATTGCCTCTTAACATGGCCACAGTAAAACTCTCAGGGCTAAAAGCTTGCACAGTTTATGATAAAATGGGAATAAAGACTGACAAAGAGATAAGAACTCTTTTTTTTAAGACTTCCCTAAAAGGCTGAGGAATCTAAACAAAAGGGGTCTTGATTATTAGCCTAGGACAACCTATCATCACTGCTGCATGGACAAACTGTGCTGCATGCCAGAGCACACTCAAGACACACTAATTCATCAGTCAGAATGCAGAAAACTGTGCTGTGTGTGGTGACTTTCCAGAGCCTATTTCCTCCCCACAGGTCCTGTTTCTGTCTTGGAGACACTGCCAGCAGCTTGAGGCTATCAGGGAGTTTGTCAGGGAATCCAGAGAAAGGCTTTACATGGAAAATGACCAAAAGATTGAGCAGCAAACTTAAAAAAAAACAAAATAAATCACCTATCAAGCTCCCTTATGGTTCCTAGAAAATAGAGGGGCTCTGTTAGAGGGCAACTCAAAGTACAAGTGGTGTGTGAATCCCACTCTGGTAACACTGACATATGAGCCACCCCTTTCCAGCAAATATTCCATGAGCCCCCCAAAAACTAACCTCTGAACTTGGGCAACTGAGCAAGGTGGATGATGTGAGTCAATCCTCTTGTGCATAACATTTAGGACAGTTGGAGGCAACTTGCACAAATGAAAACAAAGAAAGGAAAAAATCTGGTGTTGCTGCTTAAATGAAAAAAAAAAATACATGTATTCAGGATTCCTAATTTTTCAACTCAGGGTTGAAATTTAGGGTGGGAAAGCAGCACAACAGGAAAGTAAAATGGGGTGGATCTCAAGGGACCATGATTTAACAATCCCAGAAGACTGTCAGAGACAGACCTCCAGGGGATGGTTTAAGTTAAAAGTCATTAAGGAGAGATGGAAGCTCTTTAATGAAATAATTCTTGAAGCTGTTTTTCTGTGGAGAAAACAAATAAGTCACACAGTAACTCTGACTGGGCTGTGAGCTCTTAATTGACCTGAAACATGAAAAGGAAGCAAGGCAGCCCTGAAAACCAAGTCAGATTACCAAGCAAGAGTACAAAAACCTAACAAGATTACATTGAATTAGAGTGTTATTCACTAGGATTGTCCAGGGTGTGAAGCTTGATGTAACCAGCTAGAGAAATCAAGAAATCATTCAGTGAAGGCTTTAACAATAAAGGTAGACTCAAGGGCAGTCTGCCATGAAACAGAGTGAGCACTGTCAATAGGTGGTGTCAAAAAGGTCAAGTTGTTTCATGCTTTTATTTTCTGTTGATTGTCACAAAAAGTGAGATTTCAGACTGTTATATCTAATTCCTGTCACAAAAGTGCAAGATCTAAGTCTTGGGACAGAGAAAATATTCCACAAACCCCATTACCCCCCAAACCAAACAACACCCCATACCACAGCAGAACCAAACAAACCACAGATTAGCACATATTAGTTCACAATTTTAATTTTTTTTTCAGATTGTCCAGAACTAACGAGCTTCATACCCCAGCCTAAACCTAAAGGTTTGGCTGATGAAATCTAGAGCTTTTGGCTGTTACTTTGAACACTCATCAAGACTGGGTAAGGTATTAGACATCACATTTACCTTTGCCTACTCTATTTTTTAAAAGACATGATAGTGGATGCAAGGGGATTAGAAACAGTCATTTTAACTTCTGAAATAAATTATGAAACATTTGTAACTATATGGAAGGTAATTGCTAACATCCAGCAGGAACAGGTTGTGAACAAAATCATGTCATACCAATCTAATTTCATTTTAGGACCTGATAACAGGCCTTGTGGAGAGAGAGGAAAGGCATAAGATGTAGAACTTGACTTCATTGATGTATGCAATGTGCTTTTATGTGCCATAAATTTAGAAAACTAGACTTAGATGAGAGTAGGTGCAAACTGGTAGAAATACTATTCTAGAGATTATTTTCCCATTTGAAACCAGAATTTGTCACTGACAGTGAAATATTTATTAAGACTGATTAAAGAAAGTCCAAAGGAAGCAATGGAAACTATGGGAGGACTCAAAACTTCTGTCTGAGTAGGCCTACTAAAAGCACTGACTAATAGATTCTAAGCATTGTCCATGTCAGAAAGTCTCCAAACAGTAATAATTTCATCCTTTCAGTAGACACAGAAAAGGACTAAGTGTCTGTGTTTCATATTTCAGAATGAATGCTAACTTACCTACAGTGGAAAATTAATCTGTTGTGCTACATGCATCTCAGCCCAAAATAATTAGATGCATGTAATGCATACAACTTTACACTGCATATATATAAAAATATATAAACATATGTGTGTGCACACAAAATAATGGAGATTAGCATATCCTCAGAATAAGAATTACACTTTTATATTTCCTACAACTGTCTTTATTTGTGCAGAGCTCTAGAGGGTCAGCCTAAAATAGCCAGATGAGATAAAATAGTGACCCCACACCCTGCAGCCCTGTACAAGTGCTAATACATCCCATCAGTAGGAACACCTCAGGTCTCTAGAAGCAGGTTCTGCCTCATCCCCTGGCCTCCATATGGTTAAAAGCCCTAATATCCCATCAACACTTAGTCCATGAACTCAGAGCTAAGGAAGATCTGTGTTCTACAACTTGTTACTCTTTACCCTGCTCTCCTCACCAGCTTGCTCACTACCTACATCACCACCGTCTTCTCAGTTAGCTACAGCCAGTAGGGTTTTTATTCCTGGATTCACCAGTAATGGTTTATAAATGAAAAAAAATATATACACACCTAAAATAATGCTGGTTTTTAAATCAGTAATCACAACTTGGATGTGTTGAAGATGTGCTGAAAGCCAGACAGTGTCTGCCCTTCCAAGCAGCTGTTTGTCCACGGGAGGATCCCTGCCCTCAAAGATTCCACCTCACTGTGAAGGGGTCCCCACCTGCTCTTCTGAAGGACAGGAGGAGCCTTAAAGGACCTTGGCTGTATTTAAAGATTGCATTCCATGCCCTCCAAGCTGGCTGCACTCCAGCAATGGAGACATTCAGCTATGGCTGGACATCTCACGATGCCCCTTCCCCTCCCCTGTATGACTCCATCAAGACTTCCAGGGAGAATTTCATAGAATTTCATAGAATTTCATAGAATTTCATAGAATTTCATAGAATTTCATAGAATTTCATAGAATTTCATAGAATTTCANNTCCGCTCCCCCCCCCCCATCTCCATCCCCCTCTCTGCCCGCACCCCCCTCCCCACCGCCGCAGCAGCCCTGTGCCACCCTCGCTGCTCCCAGCAGTGCCAAGCTGGAGGCGCCGCTGTCACAGAGGATGGCAGCAGAGTGCAGAGCACGACAACAGCAGCAGCAGGTGGGCAGAGCAGCAAAGGCCAGATGAGTGTCTGGGTGATTGCTGTCACTTCTCTCAAGTCAGGCAGAAGCGTGTCCCAGCCCTCTGTCGCTACGGAGGGGTCCCTAAAAACACCGTCCAGGGATGCTGCGCACTTGTTAAGCGTTGATGTGAACGCTGAAACCACCACAGAGCAAGTAACTGCCCCTTACAGCAGTCACAGGTTTCACTCCAGTTGCAGGGAAGTTGCAGGGAAGTTGCAGGGAAGTTGCAGGGAAGTTGCAGGGAAAGGNTTGCAGGGAAGTTGCAGGGAAGTTGCAGGGAAGTTGCAGGGAAGTTGCAGGGAAGTTGCAGGGAAGTTGCAGGGAAGTTGCAGGGAAGTTGCAGGGAAGTTGCAGGGAAAGGACACACTCCCCTCTAATGCTGGGATCGGTCTCAAATATGCTCTTACATCTGGCTCTCAGCTCTGCTGCTTCTTCTCTCTTTTCCCCCTGATATTTACCAGGGTAATAGTCTGTCATAGCTAAGTGTTTTCAATTCTGGCTGTCAGATTTCTAAAAGAAATCCGTGTATTTCAAAGCATCCAGATTTATGTATCGATGCTTTATACAAAAATGTCATTTCTGAATCTTAAAAACAGACTTTCTAAATTTAGCCAGAGAGCTCAACACCGTCACAAATACAGTCCTCATTGCAACACATACTTTCCTCCTCCAAAACTGGATCCAAACTTTGCTCCTTGGCCTTGTCATTGGGTTAAGAGCAGATGATAAAATAAGACTCAGCTAAAGCCTGTGTCCATATAAAATATAAATCTATTTTGAGACCCAAAAATATTCCATGTGCCCTGATTTTCATTCCATTGGTCTTGAACTAGAAGGGGAATTGAGATTTGATTTGGGGGAGGGGGGAAGGTTTTTCCTTCCACATTATGGGAGTAGAAAACTCTATAGCCCAAATGAAGCTTAATAAAAAGCTACTGAATAAATATATGAGCCTCTTGAGGGTTTTCTCCATCACTCAGACAGGAGGAGGAGGAGAATCAATGCACCTCAGGCATCTGCATGAATCCAAGACAATACATATGAAAAATATAAGGGCATTTTCAATGTATGATAATACTCATTTTTCTAGCAGCTCCCTAAGATTTCCAGGGCTGCCAGCTCTGTATGGAGACAGTCTCCCCATCACTGAAAGCACAACTGATTTGCTTCTGCAGTTTGTAGCATATTCTGCTTTAAAAACAGGCAGTCAGAAAGTTCCCTGTTACACTATTAAGAAAGAAGTTCCTGGTTGACAAAACATTCAGGAATCAGTAATTAACATGGGTTGAGCACAGGCTGGTTTTAGTCAATAGTGTAACCAGGGAGGCTTCACCTCACACCACGTGCACCCACTGCTTAACAACTACCTCGAGGATGCATGTGCCACTCTGAGAGCAGACTTGGGAAGATCAACACAATGAGTTTTCCATCTGTTCCAG
This sequence comes from Heliornis fulica, assembly GCA_013399135.1. Lineage (NCBI taxonomy): Eukaryota > Metazoa > Chordata > Aves > Gruiformes > Heliornithidae > Heliornis > Heliornis fulica. The sequence continues at coordinate 12,582 of VXBZ01000963.1, read as the reverse complement.
GATTAGAAAAATATTTCTTTAAATCCTGCCTTGATTTCCAGTCTTCTTCACCAGCCTACTCTTGCAGGCTTCACAACTTCAAGGTAAAGTAGTAATGAGCATACAGCAGCAATTTAAAGAAGCTCTGGATTGCCAGAGTTAAACTACTTTTTTTTTTTTAATTCCAGGAACTCTTTCATGCTTTCCAGCAAGAGGGCCTGACCACCACCAGCAAGATTTTGCAAAACAAGCCAAGGAATATACAGAGATGGTTTCCAAGGGCCTTCTTACATTACCCTATCTCCTGTAACAACAGCCCCCTGAACGTGGCGAGCATGACTTCCCAGTGTTCCAGTTGGTAGGATCAATCCAGTTGGTACCTACTCTCTGTCCCACCCTTCATGTGAGAAGGCCAACCAGCCCTCCACCAGCTAAGCTGGCCTGCTCCTCTCTGTGCTCAGACAGTTGAGAGTGCCATATCATCAGCTGACAGAGGCTCTGGGAGACCTTCTAGCGCTCTGCCAGGACCTCAAGGGGGCCTACAAGGAAGATGGGGAGAGGCTGTTCAGTAGGGCCTGTTGTGACAGGACAAGGGGTGATGGGTTTAAAATAGAGGGAGGGAGATTTAGATTGGAGATTAGGAAAAAGTTCTTTGCTGTGAGAGTGGTGGAGCACTGGAACAGGTTGCCCAGGGAGGTGGTGGATGCCCCTGGATCCCTGGAGACGTTCAAGGCCAGGTTGGATGAGGCCCTGAGCAACGTGATCTAGTTGGGGGTGTCCCTGCTTCTTGCAGGGGGCTTGGACTGGATGACCTCTGGGAGTCCCTTCCAACTCCAGCCAGTCTAGGATTCTATGATCACAGATGCAGCAAGAAGAGGGACTAATGGCTAGGAGACACAGCTGCACACCAAGGAGGCCAGCAGCAAGGTCCAGAGCATGGCCAGAGCAGCTTGATTAAACCTGCTGCACATGGGGACAAAAAGCACAGCCCATCTCATTGCAGTTTTTGCAAAGAGCCACCCAGATCTTCAAGCCACAAGGGGATCTCACAAGTATGTGGGGCGATGGCTTTCCAGCTCTGCTGGCTTCTCCCTGGGAGGGTCTGGAGATCTCCTCCTTCCTAGAGGGCTCCCAGAAACACTCTGCCCCCCCTACACCAGGCACTGCCTCTTGCACTCACCCCTTAGTGCCAGCTCCTGCCATCAGCCTGATGAGTGATAATTAAGGCTGACTGTGTTTAAAGCAGGGAAAAAAACCCCACAACAAACCAACAAAACCCAACCCAACAACCCCACCATCTCTCTGGTAACATATCTGCCTCCTCCTTGACATATTAACTCCAGCTATCACAAGCTGCTACTTTCAGTCTGCATAAGATAAAAGGTGCAACAAGCCGACCTGGGGTTGCCATGGAGACCAAAAATCTTTCCCAGTGCCATGGTAACCGACTCCAGGATGTGCTATGAAAAGCTGACTGCACACCCTAGTTGAGCTTTCTCGTATTTTTAAACCAATTAACTGGGAGTTCAGTTAAATTAGTTTCTGTTTAAAGAAAGGCACTGTCAAAATGTAAGATGCAGTAGTTGGTATCCTTTTCCTTGGCAAAACAGAAGGAAAAAGTCTTAGGGGTTTTACTGAGGTCTATTTGATTGTTTCTGAAAAATCAAAAGCCTTATCTTTTTACATAAGAAATTCAATTTTTGTAATTTATACTGAATTAGGAGGAGGGAAGGGTTTGGGCAGTTCCAAACCAGCGTCCCTCAGGACACAATGCTGTATTGTCCTTGCATGTCCATGACTCTGACATCACTGGGATTATTCAATAGATAGGGAAGAGCCTTCTAGAGGAAAATAAATAAAGTTTTGGTAAAACATTAAAAATCAACATCATAAAACTGTGACAGCACCTAGACATGATCCAGCAAGCATCAGCCACATGCACACCGTGGAAAGGCTTGGCCAGGCCTTCATGCCTCTGTTTCCCCACTTTAAGCAGTGATTCTTCCCTCTCACAGTATCCTGTGACAACAGTGGACTGAAAAATGCCAGTCATCCTCCTGATGATATCACCAGGAGGAATTTCAAGTCCTCATTTTTTATTTTTCCTTCTCAATTTTGGGCACACACACTGCAAACATATGCTCCTTACTGTGAAAAAAAATACACAGAGTTTTCTGCACATGAGGCTACTAGCAGTAAACCAGGAGTCTCCAAAACTCTGCTCCATCACCCCCTAAGTGTGTGGAGTGGAGGCACAGTTGCTTCAGGTTAGTGAGGAAAGAACAGGACATGGGTTCACTGTCCCCACATGACTAGGAAAGGGTGAAAGTGTCACAGGAGAAGTGACAAGTGTAAAAGCACCACCACACTCTCCAGGTAAAGAGAGCTCACATCAATGGACATGTTTCAGGTGCTTCCTCGAGTGCACCCCAGAAAAATCTGCTAATTCAGAAATATGGGGTGAATCCCATCCATGTATTTTGGGGGGTCAGAAATCTGGCCCATGGAAGTGAGAATAGTTATAAAGATATAAAGAACATGTTGTTCATTTCAGGGATGTAGGTGGCACAGATTGCCTCATGGAGCTGTGTCCTTGTTTGACCCAGTTGTAAATGGGTACCTGGACATTTGTGCTGAGGACTGGAAACCAGGCAGGGGCAGTCACCCAGCACTCAGGGTCATGAGAGGGGTGAACCTCATCTTGCCTTTCCCTTGTTTGCCCAAGATTCAAACATTTTTTAGCTTACAAAAGCTTCAGTGAGAAACTCCCTGGAGCACATCAGTAAACACTGCACAGCCACTCCAGGCTCCCAGCAAGAGCCATGAGAGAAAGAAGGCACAAGGATACTGATTCTAGAAAGGGTTTTTTTTTGACATGGAAACTGCCATTGCTAATAAACAGCCTGTTTGAGGCTAGAACATTTTATCTGAGTTTAAAGTGAGCAAACTCAGGTTTCTATATAAGGCAACTATTACATCAGGAGAAGATGTACTGGGTAGGTCTAAAAAAACCACCCCTACAGTCTGCCTTTGTTCAGAAGACAATTCCTCTCCTAGTTTTACTTGTTCTGCAATAACATTAAAAAAATAATCCCATTGCATTAAATACACAGAAAGGTTGTTTCTTTCAGAATTAATGTAAGGCACATTCCTGTGCCATCAAAAGAGAGAAAAGGACCTTTTCCACAAGAAAAATAAGGCATTTACTACAGCAAAGACGTTGCAATGATCATGGAAATAAAGCCCTAAAGTTCTGACATGCATTTAAACAGCCAGTCAAGAGTCTGGGCAAAAGGCATTTGGAGTATGACCTAGAATTCATAGGATTTTCCCCCAAATTAGGGAAAAATTGCTAGGAGATAAATATTATGGACATTGAACAGGGGAAAAAAATTAAAACAGGTGAGTAAAGGGTACCAAGGAAGCAGCTAGAAGATATTTTGGTGGCAGCTACTGGAAAACACAGCATTTGCTGATCATCAGCACGAATCCATCTCAGAGTTTTTCAAGAGATGCTAAAAATACTCAGGAGTATAAGATGCCAAACCAACTAGCTAGTTGAGGAGAAGCAAGAACAAAAGAGGAAAAATCCCAACATTTTACAGAGGCGACTTTTAAAGGAGAAGCCAAGGGAACTGAGTGACAATACACTTCCATTTCCAGCTGATGTTCTTACATTTGCTGAACATTTTGGTTACAAAGGGTTTCCTAAACACTTTTTAAAACACTGAAAGTAAAATAGTGGAAGAGGCATCTGGCATTAGAACAGATCCTTCAAAGAAGTTCCACACAGCAGAGACCACAAGGTCTAAATATGCTAAAATCCAGTCTCACCCCAATAATTTATACACTGTTACTCCAGGGACAACTTTTAGTAGGTAACATCCCCAATTCTATAAAAAGAGTAAATTCTCATTCTGTGTGGCTTCTCTTTTACTTGTCCAGGATGCTAGTTAAGTTCATCTTAACCCAAATTATTAATAAGAGATTTAAGTGCATGTCAGGCTAAAGTACAGACTGAAATATTGGCTGGCAGGATGGATTTGTGCTTTGCTAATGAACCTACAGAAACCAAGTCTTATTTTGTACCATACATGATATTTTTTTGAGATTCAGAATTAAATAACAGACAGAGATAGATGAAGTATGCCTGTCCCTGAAAATAGCTACCCATTCTTCTTTATCATATTATAAAGTCAAACATAGTCTTCTGAAAATATCCTGCATCCTGAATTGCTGCAGCTATGTGGGGAATTGCCTGCATGAACGTCTAGAACTAGGAATGTTCTAGACATGAAAGCTTCCCAGAGGTAAGATAAATGACCAACAAGGAGATTAGTGACAACAAAACACCAAAATCCATCAAATACTAGTTACTGCTCCTACCCTGACTAAATGCAGTGCTCAATGATGGTCAGGAAAAGCTGGATGAAAATATTACTCACATGGAAGCCACAGAAATGTCATTTTAAAGAGCTGTCATTTTGGCATGGGCAAATGTTGTCATTAGCAAAAAGACATTCCCTGCACCTTTGTTCCCATCTCAGAGAATTCTCAAGACATCCCTAGGTAGTTTTTGATCAGTAAGGAGCCCCACATTGATATTACTTGCTGGTTCCTACACTTCTGTGCTAATTCTCAAAATGCCATGAGAAACACGACTGTCAAAACATTGTAGCCTCCTCAGAGGTGATTTCCCAGGTTATTACAGGGAAGTTTGTTCCCTTGGGATTTCAAGCTCTGCTGGGAGCAGCAGAAGCCTGTAACAAGAGTCTCCTCTGAGAGGTCACTGTTACCACTTGGTTTTTCAGCCAAACACCCAGGAATGGTCTACCAGCATTTAAGCCTGAAATCCCTGACATACCTGGGACCTCAGTCAGGTATGACTAAGGGTAGAGGTTCCCTTGTACTATTTCATGAAATTAATTGACTTTACAGCTCTTTCCAGCTACCTTGATGTTTAACCTGTTTATACAAAATGCATGTTAAGAGCTGTACCAACAATAAAAGGACAACTGGCAGCACCTATTATGCATTAGCAACCCCTACCATCAACTTAAGTAAAAAAATAAGCCACATCCACTACAAGTAAATAAATCACACAGGGTTTGGTTGGGTTTTACCCCACCCCCTCAGCTCCCTTCGTTTTGTGGTAGAAAAATCAAAGGAATGCTTTGCAAACTGATGCCCTGGGAAGGGGAAAAAAACTTTATTCAAGGCCTGTTTGAGAAAAAAAAAATAGTTTCTTTGGGTATGATGGAAAGATTTTCATCCTGAGCTGCTCCCTCCAGAGCCAAGCAGAAATTAGTCAGGGGCAGACTGCAAATACCTTGAAGGTCCAGACAGGCATTCAGAATGTCTGATACTTATCATAATCCCCTGAGTCTGCAGAATGGGCTTTATTGAGGTTTCGTGATGCTTCTGCACAAAGCACAGAGATATGAAAAATATGAAAAATTAAGGCAAAAGAGGGACCAAATATTCTGATTTACAAAAAAAAAAAGCTCCATCTGAGTTAAGGGCTAACTGCAATCACCCCACATATTTCAGCTAAACTGGCTTAGATATCCTGAAGTCCTTTCACGTCAGGACTATTTGGAACTCTTATAATCCTTTAAGCTATGTATACTACCTTAATCAGATTCTAACCTGACCTCTCAAAACTCTGAAGTAACATTTTTTTTAAAATACAGAAAAAAAACCCCAAAATTTACATATTTTTATGTATGTTGGCTGAGATATCTCACTGATTTGGGAAAAAAAGACAGGAAATATGCTCACAATCACCAGTTTTGGGGTTTTTTTTTCTCCTTCTAACTAGAAATAAAGTGAAATAAGTGCCAAAGCAAGAAAAAGAATCACTGCTGCATGCAGTGCACTACATCTGATTAAAAGGAAAATAAGAAATAGCCAGAAATACTTCTGCAACCTACTGCTCAATGCAAGAAGACACAAATTAATATAATACTCATCATTACTGTTACACCATTCACAGCCTAAACTTCACCCACTGGACTATATTAAAATATGGCTCAAGCAAGACAGTCTTCATAGAAATGGATAACAAGGGCATATTTTTCCTTGGCTTACTATAACTGTAGTGTTTTCCATGGATCTGAGAAATGAACTGAAACATTACACAGTACAAGGGGACAGCCATCAGTTCAGAAGAATGCTGAAGTGATGAAAACAAAAGTCTCTAACGTGGATAGATCAGTCTCCTGGACACAAATATTGAGGTGGCTGTTCCTAGGGGAAATCCATATTATGAAGAGGAATTTCACAGCAGAGCTGGTGTGGTGATGTATAGTTAGAGTGGAATAAAATGAATAGGGAGATGAAGCAAAGAAGAGAGAAAAGAGCCATCTCACTGGGCTCAATCACCTTCTCCTAAGAAAGGTTCTCATATAAAGCTTTCTATGATCTATTTGTGTTCCACACAATGAAAACAGCAGCTCTGCTGAAAAAAAAAAGAAATGATGCCTTTACTAAAGACAAATCACTCTATGAATTCACAATGAAAGAGAATGCAGAGACACAAAAAGTTTATATAAGCAATATTTAGCTCCTCATACCAGCCCAGCACTAAATATTGTTGCTCATCTCGTTTAGTATCATCTCTGCACAATCTTTTTTTTCTTGTCCTTGAAACAGACTATTTTCAGATAAGCTCAGCAGCCCTATCTTTGAAAAGTGGCCTCCTACTTTTTTGGAAAAAAACTCCAAACAACAAAATGACACAAAACAACAACACCACCACACACACAAACAAACCCCAAATCCCCAAAGTTTTTAAATGAGTCTTTATTTTACATGGGAAAGTAAGAAAAGTGAAGGAAAAAATAAATAATCTTAAACACAGACAATGGAATCTGCTGCATAGCTCTACTGGTTGGCTGGGCTGCAGCCTGAAGCATTGCAGGTATATCCCAAACCCTTGCAGTTTATCACTTTATGGAACAAAGTAATAAAAATAAAATCTCTCCTTAGAGTTTAAAATTTAGTTTTTGAACCAATGATAATGGCACCAGTTTAAAAAGAGAAATTCCCCAAACCCACAATGCCAAGTGCTTTAAAATTTAAAAGTGCCTTTGAAGGCATGATTTGCCTTCACTGTAATGAATAGAGCTGTTTTTATACATATAAAATAACACCAAAAGCCCAGTCTGTGTGGTAGCATCATGCTGCTATTGGGTATTTTTCTCAAGCAGTCACAGAGTTGCTTCACTCAGAACATATCTTTTCTGATCATGTAATAAATAAGATTACACTCACTGCAACCTTTTCCAGAAGCAGAAAAAGCAGACTGCAATACTGCTGACAGTTCAGATAACAGTTTTTCCTTACATTGATTTAACAGAGACCCTCAAATAAAGTTATTTTAAAATGGACAAAACCTCTACCCCTATTTGACTGGCAAAATGAAGATAAACATTGTGATCCTAAATGATACTAAGTGGTCAGCCCTTGTTTCCAAACACCAAGAGAAGTTTATGAAAAACAAAAGGAACCACCAAGCTGGTACAAGTTCACATATGACAAAACATTAAGAGCTTTTAGCTCCTTGAACAGTTAACAGTCTAGAGCCCCAACTTTGTGGGTGTTTTCATGTTACCAAAGCAACTTGCACTTTATTGAAAAGTTAAAAAAAAAAATATCATTCCAGGAGAGGGATGAAAAAAATATGCTAATCAAATATTTTGACACCAACTCTATGACAAATGGCAGAGACAAAGCTTGACTGCAAGACAGATTTAAAGAAAATACAAAGATCAGGTTATTTTGACTAAATAAGGATTGCTAAGGCAGTGTTTCCTTAGAAGACACAGCTGCTCTTCGTAGAATGATGAAGAACATTTTTGTGTCTTCTCTACACTTGAAGACTTTTAAGTTCCATGAGATTATCTAAGAATAACTAAGGGCAAAAATTGGTTCAAGCCATTTTTATTCCAGTCTGTACCCAAAAGACGTATCCAATTATAAATTCACATCCACTCCTGCTTTTGTTACGCAGGAAGTCCAAAAAGAATAAAAAAAAAGCACCACACTACAAAAATCTTTATTGTATTTGAAGTATGTGAAAAACAGATGCCCCAGATGGTTGAGAAATGGCCAATTCTTGCATTGTTCAGGAAAATTTAATTACAAACAACCAAAAGACTCATTTATGCCAGATGTTTTGATTTGAAAGAAAAAAGATAGGGTAAAAGAACTGATACATTCTCTTTCCTACCTTCTTGCCTCAGGCCTCTGTGTCTATGGTAACACAATTACCATCTCAGGACTAGAATTGATCAGAACTTTAATAATTACATTCAACCCTCACAAATCGAGTGCCTTTATCCACGTTCAGTATTCTGGAATTTTTTCCATTTAAATTTTATAGTTATTGCCTTGATAGCCTCCACCCCACCATAAAATAATATTAAAAAAAAATAATTGCTACTAAATGTTTTCTTTGTCTTTCTTCAGTCTTCCTTACTACGAGTCAAACCAGCTAGAAAATCCTTTCTAAAGCAGGGTTGGCTTTGGTTTACTCTGTCTCCATCTCCTTTGATGATGAGGTTTTATTGAAATCCTCGGCATTAGAGGAACGCAGCACGGGGAGGCAGCAAGGGAGATTGAGGCCTGTCTTATCGCTAGGCCTTCCGCAGTCACAACAGTAATTTTGCTCACTTACAAACCCACAGAAAGCCCAAGAAAATGTGATTTTGTTTTATCTTCCAGTATTCATTCACTGTTTAGTGAATTTTTAATGATTAAGTACTGGTGTCATCCATGTAATTCCCTTTTATAGCAGGATAACCACAAGCAGTTCTCCCAGAACAGAGACATACAGTTGTATCTAGCCTTACTAATGAGGAAAGAAAGAAAAAAATAAATAAAATCAAATTATTTCCTTCAGTTATATGGAGATAGTGATGACCAGAAGTCTCTTCTAAGAACAAAAGATGGAATTGAATCCATAATTTAAAAAAAACAAGGAAAAGAACCACTATATTCCAGGTAGCAACCTCAGAAGTGGAGGAGCCAAACAGAGGAATTACGATTGCCTTTGTTCCCTTGATTGAGTGGGAGCCAAGGGAAGAACAGCTTGGAAAAGTCCAGGTTTTAGACTCCCTGTGAATTTGTGAGGTGCAGATCAAATGAGAGCAAACACACAGATATATATATGTGTATCACACTTGCCAAGTGTTTCTGAACCAATAGCATACCTCACTTTCTTATGCCTGCATATTGGTTTGCATGACAGCACACACATCACAAAACAGGTTACCACACTGAGCAGATCCTATGAAAACACAAAAGAAAGGAATTCTTGGCTAATGTCATGGCCTGCACTGTCTGGAACACATGCCTATAAAATGAGGGGAGAGATAACTAAATCTGCCCGTTGGAAAACACTGGAAATTACCCAACAACCAGGACTTGCCAGGTTTCTAGAACAGAGGAAACAGATTTTCAGCTCCCTTAGCCAGATTTTTAAAGGTATTAAGAAGACTGAAAGGGCTAATAGAGCCAAGTGAGATTTTCAGACACAACTAATGAAGTAAGACATGCATCTCCCAGGCCCCAACCTGCCTACTCACTTTAGAAAAGCTCACTAGGCACATATCTGCATCTTCAGATACCTGTATGCTTTGAAAACCTTGTCTCTTTTCTCTGACAATTCAACCTTTTTTTCTACTTGTTGTCTACTCTTGTTTGCATCTAGGCATTCACAACAAGATGCATCAGGCTTTTGACCTTGGAAAAGGGATCCTGGAAAGATATTTTACAGTGCTTTTAAAAGGAGGGACTAAGCACAGAATAGCACCTCCAGAAAGAATAGACTGAACAGCATTTTTTTTCTGTTTAACCAGCAGAGTCATAGATTATAGGGAGCTTGCTTTCATTATATAACAACCCATCATTGTTCCCTAATACATTATCACATCAGGAGGCCCCATTTCAGAGAGACTACATAGACACACACTTCTTAATGGCAGAGCTAAGTGGTGGCATGATCTAGTGGATTAATTATATAACTGGCATCTAGGCTTTCCTGGTTGGAATACAATTTTAAATTTATATCTTTAAATCAAATCTTTAGACAACTAAAAAGTGCTTGACTTAGAGGTCTGTGCCTAGCTTTTTTTTTTTATTTCTCTCTTTTAATCATGTTTATCCTTGCTACAACCAAAACCTGCTGGGACACCCCATTCTTTCCAAAAGCATATAATAAATACATCACACATTTCAGACATGGAAGCAGAAGACAAAAGACATGAATTAAAACTACATATTTAATAAAATGTTTCTCATTAGAAAGGAAAAGAAAAGGGAAAGCTAATTGTAATCTTGGACTTCTCACCAATATTTTTCTTAAGGAGGAGTTTGAAAACACTCAAGGTCTTTACTGAAGTTGCACTCAGCTGCTGACAGGAGTAAAAGCAGTGATATTCTAGATAGACCTTTGAGTCATGATTTTACTTTCCTACCTGGAAAAGCTTTACATTTTCTGTTTTGAAGTATCATAAGAGTTTACAACACACTTTTAAATCTTCTCCATATGTTACAAGTCCTTCTACACATATAGACCGTGTGGCTATCAGGATTTACAAACCACTGAAGTGGATTCTGAAATAAAACACGGTAGATAAGTAGATCTTGTACGAATTTTTCTCCAGGCTTCCTCTTTTTCTGAAATTTTTATTTCAGCTCTGCTAAGAATCAGTGAAGAGACTTTTACTCTTCTGGAGTCAGAGCACCTTATCAAATTATCCTAAGTGGTTTTGCTATAAAATTGTTTGAATGCTTTAGACATGGTTTCATGCTGAGATTTACGAAGGCTTGCAATAAAATTTCACTTTTAAAACAATGCTGTGATTTAGTGGGAATGGAAGAAAACAGAGGAAAAATCCTACTCTGATTTTCACATCATCAGTAGTGGAGCAAACACTGGTAACAAGAGTCAATCCAGTCTGCTGGAGAGCTGAAAGCTGTCATCCAGCCCCTTTCATCAGGCATGACTCTAAGACAATTCTTGATTCTGTTTGCTCCCTCTCTGAGGGGGGTGACCAGGAATGTGCTTCTTTCATCTCACCTTGCTGCCTGGGGTTTCCATCTTATTGTCTCCAGGTTAGCAACTGAATAGCAATTGTATTGATTGAGATACATTATCCTTCACAACATAAAGTGCCCTGTTTGGACATATTTATGACATAAACTGGTAACAACTACTCGTGGTCAAGGTAGCTTCTGCCAGAGAGTCAACAGCAAACCCTCTACTTTCCTTAACCCATAACCAATCCCTATCTATTAATGAGAAAGATCTTCCTGGCTCCTAGGCCAGGCATAAATTAAGCCTAAACCAGATTTTGAATCTGACAAGAAAGGATCATTTCCATTGCACCTGATTCTCATCTCATTTGAATTACCTTTCACTAGTGGTAATTCTGCTGGTTTCATTAGGGGCTGTTTCTAAGCTTCGTCTTTGTAGATAAAAATCAGAACTTTATATTTCAGATTTCAAGTTTGAAGATATTTTTCCATCTTGAAACATTTGCAATTCACTCTAATTCTATCTATATTAGTGAAAATCTGGAGTAGCTCCAGTTGGAGACTATAATTTTTGGCAAGCAGATAGTGAGAGAAATTTAGCAACAATTTCTTTTGCTCATGTAACAGAATGCAGCTCCAGGAGAAGAAAATAGTATTAATGGTCATAAAAGTAAATTCTGAAATCCTTCACCTCTTTTAGTGTGGAAAAGAAATTACACATCATGATAAAACTATAAAAAGTAGATTTTTTTTTTACAGTTCAAGACTAAACTGCCATCAACCAAGTGATAATGAAGCTTCCAGAAGATGCTTCTGACAAATCAGATTAGTTAATTTTTAAAGAATGCTAGCACATCATATTCAATACAAAAAGCATGAAAATGTTATCAAGAATTTTTATTATCTCATATTATTGATAGATCTGTTAGGACTTGATGCTAAATGTTGCACAATGGTGGGGGGGAAAGGCTAAGAATATTGGCTTAAATTGAAAACCATCCCTCCCACAGAATCATTTCAGATAGAGCTAAGATTACACACAGCATGAGTTACAGGGTTAGTAATGTAATTTGAATAAAAATTAACAATTATCTCTGAGCTATAGATTGTCACAAAGTAACACTTGATGGACAGCAGAGAAGAGACACAAGTGATAATATTTAATAGCAAGGAATCTACTTGTCTAATATTTGAAAATAATCTATTAAGTCGTCTTTTCTTTAGCACATATATTGGATCCTATTATCATCACTGCTCAAATTTCTTCCCTGTGGATGGAGAATAGTTCTGTCCAGGGAACCTGGGGGTGTTGGAATGGATTCAGGCTGTTTACTACTGATGGAGCAGGCAGTACACATGCACTAGACCAGACAGGACCCAACTGATGGGGTACCAAAGGAAGAGGGGCAAGCTCTAACCAGGAGTCCTGCCCCCATTTCTGGAGTTGGAGTTCATACCCTTAGTTTTAATTTTTCCAGGCCTGGTCTGAACACAGTCATTCTCTTTTTCATCTCTCCTGTATGTCCTCCTTCCCTGGTTTTGGTTTGTTTGGGATATTTT
>VXBZ01000959.1:147155-200303 GCA_013399135.1 Heliornis fulica | reverse complement strand
ATGATTTTATGATTCTATGAGTCAAGACCTGTTTCCCAGGGTCACTGCCATCATGGCCCGGACCTCACTGTTTGCCGCTTTCTGCTGGATTAATGGTAGAAAACAGTGGTATCCCTGGGCAGGTAATGCTCCGTCAGACATCTTTTCAGATGTGTCTTTTCAACTGAAGTTGAAAAGAAATAATACAAATGGAAAATAAACAATTTTCCACTCAAAATATACAGAACAAAGTGACTGTTGTCGAGTTACAGAGGTAACAGTATACAAAATACAAAGTGATTAAGGAAAACTAATCCAGAGAATTGCAAGGAAAAATATGTTCTCAAAACATACATTTATTAAAAAAAAAATTGCTTAATCTGTAAGCTGCTATGTGATTATTAGTAGAAAATAGCATTGATATATCTTTTGAAAAAAATCCTAAATTTATCATAAACCAACTAATTTTAGAGTACTTTGCATTTTGTACCTGCTCTATATGTTCCCTTATGAGAACTTCTGTGTTTTCAGTAAAACACAAATGGTTCAAAATAAAACAGTGCACATAGTTACTGGAGCCGTATTTTGCTCCAGAATGCTTTTGATATATTTTACACCCACAGTAGCATGGGAAAATTGTTAGTGCAAAAGTGTTTCATCTGGATAATCCACTGCTGGGTGATCCTCATAATAAATTTCAAGAAATTTGTTGGAAGGGTCACCTTTATGAAATAAATCTAAGAAATCTTAGGAGAGTCTAGTTAGAACATGTAAATACTTTATAAAATCTGATAAAATCTTCCTCTGTCTTGACTAAGAAAGTGCCACAACAAGCAGAAAGGAAATGTGCCTGCAGTTTTGCTTTTAACCAATGTGTGTAATTTACAATGCTTAGAAAATTACCCTCCTTAGAATTACACTTCTTGTGAAAAGGAGAGTTTCAACTTTCACTGAATTGTGAAAATTGTGTGTAGAAAATCATGATGATGACATTTTCACTGTGCAGAGTGGAATATGGTAGAAAACAATAATGCAGTTGTTTGAAAGGCGTGATTAGATCAGGAGTATTGTTTCTCCCCTTTTAATATTTCAGATATATAAATCTTTCAGCTGGTGAACATAATAACCAAATTTCCCTAAAGAATGAAATGAAACTCCTTATATGAGGCCAGAAGTCTCAGCAAAATATTTTTGGCTTAGATGCCTAAGTGAAATGTAGCTGTAGGATTGGTCTTAAAAGCAGGTGATTGCAACCACTAGGCAAATCAGCAGTGCTGATGAAGAGTGACTCAGATGTGCCTGTGTACTGTGCTCTGAAGTCCACTTCTTCACTGACTCATTTTAAAAGGCTGGAAGCTCCAAACAGCACTGTGTTTCCACAGCCATGCACTTTGAAAGTTCACTTTTTTCCTTTAGGTTTTAGGATTAGGGATATGAATGCAATCAGTTTGAGGTGAGCTAATCTGGTGTGATGAGAGAGAACATTCTTTAATTGCACTTTAATTAATTGCATTTATGCTTTTAGATGTGGAAATTATTGATGCTTAAGATGAAATCTGAGAATTAATAGGACCTGAAGTATTTTGCTGTATTTTATTTCTGACAATTCATCACTTTTTCAACTGTGACAACCCAAGTTTTACTGCCATGAATCTTCATCTATCTAACTACATCATAAATCTTTCAGCAAGTATAAATGTGAGCTATAGATCTTGGTCACCAGGTCTCATGGTTTTACCCCAGCTGGCAGCTAAGCCCCACACATCTGGTTGCTCACTCCCCTTAGGAAGGATGGGGGAGAAAACCGGGCGAGGAAAAGTGAGAAAACTCAGGCTGAGATAAAGGCAGTTTAATAGGTAAAGCAAAACCTGTGCACACGAGCAAAGCAAGACAAGAAATTCATTCCCAACTTCCCATGGGCAGGCAGGTGCTCAGCCATCCCCAGGACAGCAGGGCTCCATCACGTCTAACGGTTACATTGGGAGACAAATGCCATTATTCTGAAAGTCCCCCTTTCCCTCTTCCCCCAACTTTTTATGCTGACCATGATGTCATATGGTATGGAATATCCCTTTGGTCAGTTGGGGTCATCTCTCCTGGCTGTGTCCCCTCCCAATTCTTTGTGCACCCCCAGACTTCTCACTGGTGGGCTGAGAAGCAGCAAAGGCCTTGGCTCTGTGCAAGCACTGCTCAGCAGCAACAAAACACCTCTGTGTAGCTAAAACATCTTTGTTAGCAACATTTCCAGTACAAATCCAGACCACTGCTTGCACTAGCTACAATAAAGAAAATTAACTCTATCTCAGACAAAGCCAGCTGGAGGCACCACTGGGACCTGAACCCAGGATCTCCTGTTCACAGACAGCACACCCTGACAATATTTTTTATTTCTCAGGATCTTTCATAGTCATTAAGTTCACTGTATTTGGTATGATTTTACAGAAATTAAGCATCTACACAAGAGAGGGTGGTATTTGTTGGGGTTTTTATGGTACAAACTGTGATATTGGTGGCTCGTGCTACAGTTTCCCTGTGATGTTCTGACTGTACAGTTGTTATTAATGTGGAGGAAGTGTAACCTGGATGTCATACTGAAGTAAGTTACAAGATTGAATTAAACCTTAGTTTAAACTATTTTCCTAACAGAGGATGGTCAGCATCTGAATGTGAGTAGAAGTGAGCTTCACTTTGCAATCCAAGTTGTCTGATATTTAAATGCAATCAAGGCCTCAAGTGGTTTCCAAATTGGCACCATTAACATATATTATTTATATTAAAATGTACATGTATGGAAGCATTCAGAGCTTTTCTGTATTGTTTAAATCCTCAGCTCCTTTGTCTTCACATCCAATGCTAAGCTGAGTACTTAGCACAATTTTTCCAGGAAAGTTTGATTAGGGCCCTCAAGTATGTCAGAAAGATTAGGATAAAAAACGGGGGGGAAGGGGAAGAGGTAACCAAAGCTGCCAACAACTACTAGTGTTTACTGCTGTTACTGGCATGTTTTGGATCACCTGTGTATTTATTTTTTGTGCGCTCACATGGATGCACATCCACTGAGGTTTGTGGCTTTTACACAGGTAAGCTGGTCAGGACAGCAGGCGTTCAGAATTGTAACAGAGAAGTGAGTTACCAAATTGGGAATTAGGCAAAATAGAAATAAAAGTTCAAGAATAAGGTAAATTGTTCAATGTCAGCATCTGATGAGACTGTTGTTATGTTTTACTGTCTTGAGACAGCACGACTGCATTATGACCAGAAGATTGATTTAGTATTTCAATTTTAATTGAGTTTTCAATATGTGGATTCTGTGGACATGTGTCTGAGTTTAATAACCTTCAAATACATGTTCAGATTGAATGACCAAGTCAATTATTTCCTCAGAAGTACTTATTAACATTGTGTTGGATGCATACAAATAGCAAAGGAAACATACCCATGAATATGCCACTTGTTTCCAAATTAATTTCTCTCAACCTTGGCAGCATGCTTTTTCTTAAATAATTATTCCTATATTTGAGGCGTTCTTGTAGTACTACAGCAAATGAAAGTTGCAGCATTCTATGTATTCACTGAATAAATGAGCTTAGAATTATAATGCTATCAGAGTCTGCTGTATGCTCAAACTAGGTGAGAGTGACTTAATTGGGTAGTGAACAATGGAACCTTCCTGTAATTGTGGTGCTCAGCAACTTGGTACGTTGTGTTTTCTCCCAGACAGTATTTACCAGTATTAGCTAGGTAATTCTGGCATATGTTCCCACCCCAACTGTGGGTGGGAAAAGGGCAAAGGAGTGGCAAAGGGAGCACTTTTATATCATTGGACAACCACAGACATAAGACTATGTTTTTTTTCTGGAACACTTTGTGAAGCAAATAGCATATTTTTAATTTTTTCAAAAGTATCGAGCAGCCGTGGTTCCTTTTGTACCAAACTGTGAAATGCACTACTGCTTAAACAGTTTACTGTTATCACCTGCCTGTTTAATGAGCAACAAGGTAAGGCACTTTGTGGAAAGAAAGAAAACAAGTTTTCTTTATTACTGCACATTCCTTTGCCAGTTATATGAAAGCAAACTGTGCTGTGTTCAGAAGCATCATTTCTTGCACTGGGTAATTTAGCAAATTTTGTCTTTGAGAAAGACATAATTTGATCATAAAGTGTCCTTAATGCACTTAATCTGCGTGTCATGAGAACACTTGGCCTTCACCCCTTCCTTCTACTCTATTAATCTTCTAGCCTTTTTATCTCAGCCCTCACACTGATAATGCCATAAACTAGAAGATGAAAGGATGACACCATAGAGAAACAAAGAATTGATGCTGGATAAGATAAATGTAGTGCCATATCTGCTAATCCTAATTTACTTAGAATTTAGTAAGGATTCTTCTGCCACATCATCTATCACATGCAGACACTAGAGTGGAAGACAACTAAACAATTAGAAACATGTTCTTCATTCCAGGTATTTTGTGTTTTCTTATTCAGTTAGGATTGTCTCATTCTTTCTGCCAAGTATAAAATAATTT
Organism: Heliornis fulica; assembly: GCA_013399135.1. Taxonomy (NCBI): domain Eukaryota; kingdom Metazoa; phylum Chordata; class Aves; order Gruiformes; family Heliornithidae; genus Heliornis; species Heliornis fulica. The sequence goes on along the minus strand of VXBZ01000959.1, from coordinate 195,794 downwards.
GTCTGTTTTTGAGGTTGACAGTAGTGTCCCAGAAAGGGCTTGCATTGACAGCCACTGAAGATGGAGTATAAATATATTTTACTTCTAGACCAGGTGCTGCATTAACAAAGACAGTTGAAGCTTCCCCAGGCTGCCCTGTTGTCACGTGCTTCCACCTTGGCCTGCGATGAAATCTCTTGCTGATGAAATCTAGTACTTTGACGTTTGACTTGGTGGGCTTTCATGTAGCAAAGTCCACCTGTAGCATTCCCTGCCTGAGGAAGATATCGAGTCAAGTGCTATGCAGGATCTCTAACAGGACTGAAGTGTTTTATATGCAGTAAGGACAGTCAGAGCTATGCAAGCTAAGATAATAAGTGTAATCAAATTTCATACTCCAAGGAATACACTGATTGCCTGAGGGATCAGGAAAAACTTAACTCCACATCCTCACTTTTCATGCTGCCTCATGCAAGCAGAGCAGATGTAACAGGGCAGAAAGTCCTCTAAGTCACCAGTTGTTGTTCAGTCTTTCTGGCTGGGTACCAAATTGTACAGACCAGTAGTTGAATGAACTAGAACCTATAGAAGAGAGAAAATCTTCGCTACTATGCAAAAAATATCAGTTTGGGGTGGGAGAAAGATTTTCTGTGCTGGAGCAGCTGAGATTAGAAAATGCTTTAGACTCCTGTGTGATTTGTCTCACATCACAATCCTAAATACTGCAGCTCTGGTCTTCAGGTTATTATTTTTGCATGTAAATGTGTGTATAGCCATTGGCATCAACCAAGTATTACCTGAGCAAAACTCTGAGAAGCCCTGTACACCAGTAGCACATCTTGCTCTTAATTATCAAACTCCTTTGTCCCTCGATGCATGTGATAGAAGAACTCTGCATGTACTTTCAAGCAGGCTGTCGACTCATTTGTGAGCCACGGGTAAAGCCACTCACCTGACTGTTCCTGGAACAGCCCCAGTTTATGGTGGAGCAGTGGGAAGCCTGCTTCCCTTCCCCCAGCCAGGCTGCTGCAGCCCCCCACTTATAGGGCCAGTTTAGAAGCTGCAATGTGTGACTGACATCCTTGGCATGCATTTGGGACTAAGGTTAGGGTTTCCTTTAGGGGTACTTAGTTTCTCTTTTAGCCATAAACAAAACAGAGTTGTAAGATGTCATCAAGTGCCTTGGGTAACACAGGGTTTGTGCTGCGAGAGACTGTTGCTGAGCCTGACCTGCTGGTTCACAGCAGGTGTAACCACACCTGGTGCAATCACCCACTTCGTGACTGAGCTGGGTGCCCAGGCAATAAGGGCCCTGACTGGCCCCGCCTGGGCCTGGCCCTATTTAAGCTCAGGTGAGGCTAGGGGTTGTCTTTCTCCAGGCTTCTGGAGCTTTCCTCTGGATGTCTTTGGACCCAACCTAGCCTGACAACCCCAGAGCCCTGAGGGAGTCTGTTGGGGTGCTGGCTGCTGCAAGGCTGGGGATTAGCAAGACCCCTGCCAGTATCTCCCTGGCTCTCTGCTCCTGGACTTTTCTTCTGCAGGGACCTGAAGATGGTGGAGTGACCCTCTCCAATGAGAAGGTATCTGCCTGGTTTCATAGTCTGACTTGGAAGTCTGGGGATTGTGATATTCATTTCTGCCTTGTTTGTCTCCTCAAAACGTGATCTGAGACCACTTGAAAGGATGAAGGGGCAATAATTGAGTTGGGGGAGTGAGGGAGTTGAGGTCTTTGTTCTGTTTGTTTTTGTGGCCCTTTGCTGGTCTGTTTTAAGTTGGTGTCCTGAGATGTGAAATTTGTTGAAGGATTTTGTGGTTCCTTCCTAGTTTTCTTTCTTTCATTTAAAAAAAAAATAAAATTCTAGCCTAGCTGTTTTTTCATTTATTTGTCTTTACAGTGCTGGTGTTTAGTGGATTGCTTGAGAGAAGGGCTGAAATGGTAGCTAAGGTTTTTTGCCTTCCTTACATGTTATTAAATCAAAGATACCTTGCTTGAATCAATGATGTTCTACTAGTATAAAAATAGGTTTTAATCAAGAAACTGTCTGATAACTGTTACATTTTCATGCATGTGTCCTTTTCAATTAGCTTTGATAAGTCGCCTTTTTTAATTTTGCATTTTGCTTTGATAATTCAAAAAGAGGATGTGTGTGCTAGCAAGAGCATTTATGAAAGTGCATGTACACTCTTGTAAAGACAAGGTGGTGGAAAGCCCTGGCTGGGAGATGCCCGTCAGGCTCAGGGGAAACTGGGGCAGTCTGTGGGCAGAAGAGGGAAAAGGGCTGAGGCTTGTCCATACACACTGCTGGCTGCTGGCTGGGGTGAGGATAGGTGTAGAGGAGCTGTTACTGTGTACTCAGTGTGAATGTGGTGGCAGCTTAGGTCAAGGAAGGTGTCCTGGTAATGGAAATAAATTGTGTGCTGTGGATTTGCAGAGGAAAACACAGTGATGGAAGGATGAAGAATAGGATGCTAATTGCACTGGACTTGGAATGGCAATGGGGATATTGAGCTGAAGTGAAGAAGGCAGAAGTAAAATTAGGTGACTTAAGGGAGACATGTAATGCTAAAAGAAAAAAAAAAAAAGACACTGCTTATCTATAGAGTACTGTAAGGGAAATGTAGCTTTCCTGATGGCAGCCCTGTAGCTGCCTATCTGAGTATCTGAAGAGCAACACATTGACTAAAGGCAGCACATCCCTGATACTTGCTGGAAAAGGGACATCCTGCTGATATCGAAGCACTATCCAAACAATAAATATGACTGAACCAGTTTTAAAAATTAATATTCATAATGCTGTCATGTATTTCCAGGGTAGCTTTGTCACTGGCTTTGTCACAATACAAAACAGCAGCATACTGAACACTTGCTCCTGGGGCATTTTCTCAGGCCTCCCTGTGTGTCTCATGAGTCTCCTGGTAGGTCTGGGATATTGGAGATGTAGCAATTATGTATGTTGTTTAGATCATTCAGGTTTGATGGGAGGAACAAAAAGAAGAATTTTCTGATGTAGCTTCGTTCAGAGCAGTGGCAGGCTGCTGTGGCTGGGCTGCCTTGGACCCACTACGAAAATCAGCATCTCATACTTTGTACTGCACAGCTTCTGTGCTGAGAATCAAATCACCTGAGCGGCTGCTGCTGGTTTAATAGTATAATTGAGTAATCTTTGCAGCTGCTCCAAGAGGCTTTAACCTTCATGTATACACATTTCCTAGGATTTTGTTTTACAAAGAGAGGGATTATTGTCATTTTCATTGTAATCACTCTAAAGTGCTGTGGGCCTGATTCCTGACTGCCTTATACCTTCTGCAGACATTTAAAACTGTTTAAAAGGACTAAAAAATGTGATGACACTAAAATGGTTTCAATCTTACTATATTTGCAGAGAGATAAATGATTTTGTTATATATGGCAGTGAGGAATCCATGCACAGAATGAGTAGAAAGTCTGATGTCGTGGGATTGTGAGGGAGTCCATGGTAGAAAAAGACAGTGGATGGAAAAATAGTGGAGACAATATACTGTAATTACAATTGAGGCTTCTGTTCAGATCTCTTTTTGTGTCTGCTGTGGGGCTTGAGCTTGCTGGGAGTTGTGTTTGAGCCTCAAGGCAGTCCTATGCTGGGTTGGCTGTTCTTTGCGTTCATCAGGCATCTTCAGCTGTCTGTCTGCCATACCAGCAGTGGGCCAAGTGTGAGAAGCTGGTTGTGAGCAATAATGATTTTGAGTCAACATAAAGGAGAATCTGAAGCTGGGGTTTGCAGCTGAAATACATCACAGAATCACAGACTGGTCTGTGTTGGAAGGGTCCCCAAGGATCTTTGAATTTCAGCCCTGCTGCCACAAGCAAGGCCACCAAACTCCAGGCCTGCAACTAGACAAGTTTGCCCAGGGCACCATCCAACCTGGCCTTGAACACCTCCAGGGTTGGGTCATCCACCACCACTCTGGGTAGCCCGTTCCAGCACCTCACCACTCTTTCCAAAAAGAACTTCACCCTGATATCCAGTCTAAACTTTCCCTCCTCCAGCTTCAATCCATCCCCCCTTGTCCTACCACTCTCTGCCCTTGTAAAAATCCAATTTCTCTCTTTTCTATACGCTCCCTTTAAGTACAGGAAGGCTGCAATGAGATCCCTCCACAGCCTTCTCTTCTCCAGGCTGAACAAGCCCAACTCCCTCTGCCTGTCCTCATCGGGAGGTGCTCCAGCCCTGATCATCTTCATCACCTCCTCTGAACCCTCTCCAACAGCTCCACATATTTGTTGAATTGGGGACCCAGATCTGGATGCAGTAGTGCAGATGGGGACTCACCAGGGCAAAGTAGAGAGGGACAATCCCCTCCCTGTCCCTGCTGGCCACTCCTCTGTTGATGGATCTTAAGTGTGCTTAAAGTAAACAACAGACAGACTTTTGGTAGCTGTGTCAGGGCTAGGATTAAGTTTGCAGAACCTGAAAGTTTGAGGTAGGTATGGCTATACTGCTCCAGAGGCAAAGTTTGAAGGCAGAGTTTCTCTGCCCTGAATGCCATCTCTCTCCATACAGTGGGGCTCAAAGAATATGGACACCTTGAGGTCATGGATGACAGCTGAACAGGAGATGGCAAGACAGCCCTTTTCTTGTGATTAAGACAAATCTCCTTTTGCCTGTGTATACCTGGTTCAACCAGAGTAGCTGCTAGCTGTAAATAGCTAGCTATCCTTAGCAAGTGCCAGGGGAAAAACGTTTAGTCACCTCTTTGGGGCAGCTTATATGTCAGTGTCCATGACTCCAGTAGAACAAAATGTCTCAGTCCTGAAATGCCAAATCTTAAGTATGACAAATAATCCTAAATTATATTAACATTTATTAAGGGAAAGGTGGAAAATGCATTTCAGAGATTTAGTAGGAGTTTTACTAAATTTCCATATGAAGAAATCAATCCATTATTATTATTGTTTAAAGTGCCATATTTCCAAGGTTATGCTGTTGTCAAGGCAAAAGGTTCCATATTGCATTTCCAACCAAGCCTGACTGATTAAGGGTGTTGGGAGGAATATGTTTTCCTTCCAGAATCTTAATTAGGTTGACTTTAACTCACGACAGGAGATTCTGCCAGCTGTCAGCTACTGCTTGGATCTCTTACTAATTAAAACTCAGAGGAAGCCTATTAAAGGTGTTCAAAAAGCCAAATCTTCCTTTAAAATATCTCTGGCACCACAACAAAGAGCGTATGACAGTGATATTGCAGCATAGATAACTTGTCTTTTGCTTTTAATCTTGGCAACGTGCCAGTTATGTTACTTAGTGGTACAAGCTCTTCATTCAAAGCCTTTACCTGTCACGTTCCTGCCAATGGACTAAAAGGAATGGGGTGGAATTTTGCTGGCATTCACACATGATACATCTGACAATCAGATTTGCTGAAGTGATGAGTAGAGCTGATACCAAAATACTTGAGGTTTAAATTCTAGAGGCAGCAACGGGATATCCTGTAGTTTGTAAATATTTTGAGCACTAAAACAGGTGATGATATAACTTACAATTAACAGCATTATTGTGCCACACTTAATGTTGTTAATTAAATGCTGCAACTGGGTTGTATCTGTGCTTCTAAGCTTTTCCAGTGTGCCACTTCCAGAGTCAGGTTGTTTGGTTTTTTTGGTTTTTTTTTTTTATAAAATCCTCCTTACATACCTAGTCAGTTTTCTAGGCCAGAAAAATCTGAAACAAGGTACAGATGTACTGCCAAAGAGATTTTTTTGGCACTATCTCTTTAACCACTGGGGAGCTGGCAAAATAACTCCAACTTCTGTGGGTTGTCTGCAAAGTCAAAGGTTTGGTATTATAGCTGTATTTTATTTTCTCAGGGGTAGACAGATAAAAATCTAAGATTTTGCAGAAATAAAAGACCTACTGGAACAGCAGGAGATATCAGATGGCAGGGATGTTGAATAGATGGGAACGAATGTTTAGTTTTCCAGATGTCACTGAGTTTAGAACTTCAATCAAGTTGTTGTAATTCAGTTCATCTGTGGGTTTCTAGGCAGGTTGCTGGTGTCTTGGTAAGGAAGTTAGGTGCCATGAGAAAGGCTTTTGTGACAGATGAAAAAGCCTCTAAGTGAAGTTAGTAGATATCTGTTAAGGAAATTAACTATCCATAGTAAGTTCCCCCCACATCTTCTGGAAAGTGGCATGTAGCAACATTTCTGATTTATGGAAGAAAAAAAGCTTAAAGCTGTTGCCAACATCTAAAGTAACCTGGGATTACTCTGAAGTGAGATGTGGGACTTCTGGAGAAAAGTTACAGCCTGATTTCACACATGACCTTTCAGTCACTTGTGATGGCAGGTGCTGCTGCTGCTTCTGTTTTCTGGCACCTCACAAAAGTTTTAAAAAACCTCCTCATGTTCCTTCTCAGCATTTAGTCCCATACCAGGTTTCATTTTACTGATGCTCAGGCTCAGGTTATGAACTTTTCTGGTGATCCTTTGTTCCAGCCAGGGCAGTGTCCAGCAGCACTTGTCCATATCAATGGAAGTATGGTGGGGGTGCACCTGGCTCAACAGTGCAGTGGCTGGTCATGCACTGATTTTTTTTCTTCCAGAACCTGTCCTGTTCCCGTTTCTCCCATGAAACAGATGCCTTTTTGGAAATAACTGACTAATGTTCATATTCTGACCCTCTGTACTACATGCTTTGTATTAAACAGCTGTAGTTTTCTACAGGGAGTTAAAGAAACCTTACAAGTATTGAACAAATAGATTAATTAAAGGGTAGGGTTTTACTAATTGAGTTTCAGATGGTAAGTGCCATCGAATAGTTGGGGAAATAACATAATTATCGGAAGCCCCATACCTGATTTGCTTGGATATGCCCATTACTGCCCACAAGAAGGAAAGCTTTAGGAAAAAAAAAAACACCCAAGTGCCACAGCAGCCTTATTTGAGCATTCCTAAAGGGATATATTAATGTTGTGCCTTTCTAGGCAGTGCTTCAGGTTTATGCATTTGTGTTCCTTGATTCAATAACAGAAACAAATTTAAGATTATAGTTTTGAATTTTGGATTACTGCTAAGTAATACTGTTTTGGAATAAAACCTCCTTGTTGTGTGATTGTGGTTTTTTATATGCTTACACAACAAAATTTTTTATATTGAGCCTTCCCTCCTCTAAGGAAAGATCATAACATCTGTCCTTGATACTATGATAGATTATTTTATGTGTTTTTCTGGAACAGATACAAGTTTATTTCATAGGCAGTTGGTTCATTTAGGCGCATTTGTATCTCAGCTGATTTTGTGTTAAGGTTGGTTTGAAAAAAAAAATTTTCTTAATTAAAACTCCAAAGAAAGGAAGAGTGAAAAGATGTTATTAGTAAGATTTTCACTTGAAAGGCACTAAATACTCATCATAAATGAACTGACTCTTGTCACCTGGGGATACTAAACTATTCTAACAGTGTAATATAATTCTGCCAATGTCTTCACTTAGTGGTGTAGAGTTATTTTTAGGTACTATTGTGTAGGAATATGGAAACATTGTGTAAGAGGAAAATAGATCACAATTATCAGTACGTCTGTGCAAAGTTCACATGGCAAGGACTCGCATTTGGTAAGGTAACTAGCTCTAGAAATGTGTGCTTGCTTTGCATCATTTTAATCTAATCAGAAGCCATGTGGCTAGGACATCAATATGACCATTGTGTTATCATCACTGGATGTTACATCTTTCCTAGTACTGCCAAGAACAAATTTGCAATTGTGTTTGTGTATATCTATATGTACACATGTAAAGTTTATGGGCTTACATGGACCAGTTAAAATCTGAAGCTGTTAACAGACTTCCTTCCCACATCCAGCTAGAGCTATGTGCCAGTCCGGTCCCTTTTGACACTAGTTTTCACATCAGCGTAGGTATTGATTTATCTCACAGAAAGAGAAGTTGCAGCAAGGAGACTTTACCTTTTGACCTGTAATAGTAATACAAGGCATTACTAAAAAAAGAAAAAAAAACAAACAAAACAACCCATGAGTAAAATTCACCAGGGTGCTCTGGTAAGATATAAACTTTTTCTAAATAATGTGAAGACAATAAAATTAAACTATAGGATCACAGAATGTTAGGAGTTGGAAGGAACATTGAAAGATCATCTAGTCCAACCCCCCTGCCTGAGTAGGATCACCTGGATTGAACCACACAGGAACATGTCTAGATTGGTCTTGAATGTCTCCAGAGAAGGAGACTCCACAACCTGTCTGGGCAGCCTGTTATAGTGCACCATCACGCTTACAGTGAAAACCTTTTTCCTTACATAAGGAAGGTATTGATCTCTTTTATATGTATGTTTTAAGTGATTTAAACTTGAGACATTAATCACTATGTTTTACATAAGTTTGATCTGAGGTGTTGCCACTTTTGAACTAACAGCAGGCTGAAAACCTTAACGTGGTGTAAGGTCAAAGCTCTACTCTAAAATACATGACCTGTGATTTAAATTGGGAGTTTGCTGTCCAGCAGAAGGACAGCTCTGCTTTTCTGTCTCCTCAAAAGCCCTGGCAACTTGAGCTAGGGAATGCCCAGGGAATATGCCAGGAGTGTGTGGGTCAGCAACCATGGCAGAGGAGAGATTCCCTGTCTGGAGCCTGGCTCTCCTGGCTTTTGTCATGGCACTGCCATCTTGGCCTACCAACATCTGTGATACCCTCCCTTTGCTCATTGCCAGCTGAGAATACCTGATGATGATCTTTTCAAGGATTTTTTCCCCCTTACCCTTGCAAAGGGAGGAAGTGTTTGTTCATGTGGAGTATAGCAGTACAGTTCAGCAGGATGTGGGGTTCAATTGCTTGTTCCAGGTATTGCAGGCAATAAGTAAAAAATGCCTGAAGTCATTACTTCTGAAAATTATGTGTACTCAGATACAAGACCACGTTTCCTCCATGCTGGACTTAATACTTGCTGCACTTATCTTGAGAGTAGCACTCCAAAACTCAATTAAGCTAGTACTGATAGGCAGCCTTTTCTAGCTTCCGACACCAGGTACATTAAGTGAAAGAAATCAATTGTGAGAAAACCCTTGTGTGAGTAACACCTGGCTCATCATGAACAAGCAAAGTCATCCTTCTGTTGACTTACATCCACTTGGAATTACATTTCCTTTTCCTGTTTTATGTCTCCTATGAGAAATGATTATCACTCGTACTTTGCACTGTTCGGCAGGTGAGTGTTTATAGATTCTGTGCAAGAATGGTTTTCTGGCTGCTAAACTCATTTGCTTTATTGTGCATGTAAGGCACACTAATATGCCAGCAAAGGGGACCGTGGAAACATTTAGACAGAGACTAATTTGTTAAACAACTGTTTCATACTTCAAATACAGAACATTGGGTCTTAAGCCTTCAGGTATAACTAAGCCATTCGAGTAGTTCACCCTGTTACATCATCACAAAGACTCCAGAACTGGTCTTGCTTTCTTGGAGAGAAAAAAGTTTCTGTATAAGCAATAGGGAGGTAACGAACACCAGAAGGTCACATACAGTGTTTGGATGCTCTTGTGTTCTCAGACCACTGTGTGCCAGGTTTACAGCAATGCCTGTGGAGAACTAAGCCATTTTCACAACATTTTAGCAAAACTATAGAAAAGAAATTATGAAGGCCTGCTCCCTTTGCAGTGACTTCCATGCTTTCCTACTGCTGACTCCCTGACTTAAATTAGTGCTCTGACAGTTTGTTTGGGGTTTTTTTTTTTAAGGGGTGTGAAGAGTTTGATCTCTCATATGTTTCCACTAGGTCATATGTCAAACAGTATAATTCTTCCCTGAAATTTGCTTCCCTGCTTTCTGGAGCACTCTGGAGCTAAGCCTGGTTACCTTAAGCATCCATTTTGCTGCAAGGCTACTAGAATGCTTAAAACTTTGTGGAGCCCAAAGGATGTGTGTTTTTGGTTTATGTTAGGAGAAATTTTTCTCTGTTCTAGCAGACTCTTCAGGAAAATTCTGCACAGGCTACAACTGGAGAAGAACTTGCACAAATGATGTATGTGGTATTTGAAGGCACATGTCTCATGAACCTCCACAGTTAATATGCTGTTCTGTTGGCATAATTATTGATGTTGTTGAGGAGATTAAAGCTTCTGTAAAATAAGGTATTTTCTTATAAATGCTGGTCTTCTGTTGAATTGTTGCCTAGACGCCTCATCTTACTGTTTAAATTTCTGAAGAACTCTGCCACAGGAAGAAAGAAATTAATGTTAAGATACAGCAAAATAAAGTGTAAACTTATTTAACTTATTTTATTATGTGGCTACAAAAAAAACTTTGGGCATTTCTTGCTGTAGTATTCATATTTAGTAAAACTGTTTTGTGGTTTGGTTTTTTTCTGCAAGAACTTTAGTTTCTGGGAGAAAAGGAACCTAGAGAATCAGCTCCTTTCTTGGTAGCTAAGATGCAGAATGGGGAATGTTGGTGGTACTGACTATAAATGGATTGACGAAGAGTAGGTTGCTGCTTTAACCTTGCTGTCTAGAGAAGCACGGTACCTATTTGTTACCATCAGCTCTCATTGTAAAGGCATATTTAAGATGCAAGTGTGAAAAAGACAAAGTTGTTTATGGTCTGTTTAGAAGTTACATAAGTCTTCAGATGGTACTTCCAATGCTGCTTCCATTTTGGTAAGCCTCCCATGCTAATGTGCATAGGAACCTGCTGCTTTTTCAATGATGGAGGCTGTGATATAAATGTCTATCTTGCACGTTTTCCCTATTTCAGTTGTCCCCCTTACACCTCTGTTCAGTCAAGACCCTATTAAGCTCTTGCATCAAGATAGATAATTCTTTAATCATCAAGATTAATTGCTTTTTTTGCTTAAAATAATTTTCTCTCGTGTTGTATTAAAAACAGATACTTGTAATAAAATCCTCAATTATAATAAAATTGTGGTTGCCAGTTCACCCTTGTGTTTTATTCAGTGGTGGATGTAGAAAATCTGGCATGATTTTCATCAGGTTCTATCACTCATACTTGGAGAGGCTATGTGACACATTTCATGACAAGTGTGTTTGGTTTTGTGGGTATCTGGGATTACATTGGGGTGTTATGGGACACATGCAGAACAGTTTATTTTCTGCTGTATCTATTCTTCCTTCCTTCCTGAGCCTCCCTGTTAGCTTTTAAGTCTCTAGTACTTGTGCAGGTAGACAAACATCCCCGGTAGCAATTTTAGTCTCTCTGCAGAGATTTCCACCTATACTTACCTACTCTTCTGTCCTCTGTTCTCTCTGCTGTGGTGAAGTGCAGGATCTATTGAACATGACATTAAGTGCAAAATTGCTTTCAAAACTGAGGTATGTGGTCTTGGGGAGGGATCCTGATTCTGGAAGCTTAAGTTACTTCTATCCAAGGGAGAACATACGGGGTTCCTGGCATAAGGGCTTACAAGTTCTTCTGTGTATCAGCAAAGGGAAGGGGGCGGAGATCCTCACTGTAGAATTGTCACCTAAAACTTGTATGAGATCTTGCTGGTAGTATCATTAAACTGATAACACTTTCAGAGATCGGAAATCCAGAACACTGTCACAGAGTCAAAGCTCACCTGCATTTATTTTCCTGCTCCGGTTTAGTCTAGAGGAATGGGAGGACACCAAGAGCCTCTTGTCCTTCCTCCAAACCAAGTCTCACATAAGCTTAAAAAAATTGTTTAAGGATAAAACATTTTGAATATCCATTATTAAGTTGTTACAGTCTCATGTAGACAGATCAAATAATGATCACTGGAAAAACAGGCTGGGATCACCTAGTATATTTAACCCAAAGGGGGTGTGTGTACATGATGCTACTTCTCTTAAGGTAGCTGAAGCTAGACTGGTTGATGATGTTTAAACTGACTTATGCTGACACCAAAAAGAAGTTGATATTTAGCCCATCGTAAGTTCACGTGGCATAGATGATACAGGACTGATTTTAAAATTTTGAGACAAAAGTTCCCTTCTCTAAAGTGAACACTTGCACCAGTATTTTTAGTTTTATTTATAAATAAAAACACAGGCTCTCTACACTGACATGAGGGGTATTCTGAGAATATAAATACTGTGTTCTGGCTGGTATAAGTTCTGGGGCTAATACATGTGCTAAAGAAAAAAAGTAGTAAAGAAAATCGCACCAAAAATATTCATTTTAAGAGGCAAGAATACTGGATTACTCCTTAAAAAGACAAAACTACACAAATGTTTAGCATTCCTGAGTTTATACAGACATAGGTTATCAATGTTTATACATGAAATTGCAGGTATTAGTCAGTGCTATTCAGTAGCTGCAATCTGAAGAGTCTTAATAGTAATATGTGTCATCAAATGTGTGTAGAACCCTAAGGTTATTGATCACTCTAGTCACACCTCCATCTGCTATCCTGTTGTTGCTTCACACCCTCCATTGCATTTGTGTATCCTGGAGGGCAGTGTTTGAGGAATGTGTTAATTCCTAAAGAAGAATCCTAATCCATATTCTTGACTACTTCCCCAATAGAAAACAAAACAGAAAAAAAAGTGATAAAGAATCAGAAGGGTAAAAGTGAGAAGAATTAAGGGTGAGGTGAAGACAGTTGATTAATTGAAAGAGAACAATTGGAGGGGAAAAAAAATGAAAATAACAAGAGAGAAATAAACTCCAAGAAAGCCAAGGGATGCAAATGAAAACACATTGCTCTCCATCCCCTGACCGATACCCAACCAGTCCCCAAGCAGCAGCTGTTGTTCCCCCAGCCAACTCTCCCCAATTATGTAGACAGCATGATGTCATATGGTATGGAATGTCCCTTTGGTCAGATGGGGTCAGCTGTGCTGGCTGTGTTCTGCTCCCAGCTCCTTGTGTACCCCCAGCCTCCTGGCTGATGGGGCAAGATGAGAAGCTGAAAAGTTCTTGACTTGGTATAAGTGTGACTTAACAGCCTGTTTTCATGATCAATGTTACTCTCACTGTACCTGCAAACTACAGCACTAATCAGCTACTAGGAAGGCAGTTAGCTCTATCCCAGCTGAAACCAGGTGTATAGTGTCTTGGCACAGTTCTAATATTACAGATACAGTTTTGAGGGGACAAATGACAGCATAAATGAAACATCCATAGATAATATGGCCGACACGTTTTCTTATTGGGAGCATAATGCAGTGTAATCTTCAGATGTGTCTGAGATGAGAGGAACTAGTATGCTTCTGTATTATGAATATTGTAAAGTAAGATGTTACTTCACACGAGATGAGCTCAGTATTGCATTAAGTCCTCTCAATGGGAAATCTAAATCACATCCGATTAGTGTGAAATGTGATCTTCTGCTATTTTCTCCTATCTGGTTGAACCTTCTCTTTAGCAGGATCTGTTGCACTGATGTAACCACGCATTTCCCCCTGGAATTCCTGAACATTATGTAGCATTAAGGTCTAATAGCATACACTGCTATTTGGCTCTTGCTGAGCACAATGCAATGTTTTTATTATGTTAACATCTATTTGACTCACACAGACTTCTTAGAGTAAGAAGTTCACTTGGTGCATGTGAACAGAGATGATGTTCTCAGTGTAACACCATTACTGGGTTCCTGGGATTGGACATGGTTTTTGTTTGCCTCTTGCACAACTCTGCAGTTATATCTGGGATTAATTTGAACCTTAATTAGGGAAGATGTTGCTGCAATCACAAGAGGCATTTAAGACTCAGAAATATTCACAGAATTACAGAATATTAGGAGCTGGAAGAGACCTTGAAAGATCATCCAGTCCAACTTCCCTGCCTGAGCAGGATCATCTAGAGTAGATCACAAAGGAACTTGTCCTGATTGGTCTTGATTTTTGTCTCCAGAGAAGGAGACTACACGACCTGTCTGGGCAGCCTGTTCCTGTGCTCCGTCACCCTCACAGTGAAAAAGTTACTTCTTATTCAATGTTATTACAAGCTGCTGAAAACTAATATTCATAATTTGTAAATTGCTGTCTAAAGTTGAAGCCTCAAAAATGTCTGCTGTAAAGTCTGGCTGCTGCTTCTAAAGTTAATATTGCATAGATTTTCCTAAAAAAAAATCCTTTCCTGACAGCTTTCATTTTTATTTAGGCAATGATGAAGCCAGAAATATCAACTTTGTCCACCAAACTTCTTTGCTGTATATGCAAACATTTTTTGCTCTGTGTTCAGAATAAAGGCAAACACAATCCGGCTATTCTACAATTTTTGTGCTTACCTGTGTCACTGGTGAAATGCACACAGAATGTGAAATATGCTTAGATGATTCAAAAGAGCCACTATGTTGGCTGCTTTTTTTTTTTTTTTAAAGCACATCACAGCTTCTTTCTCTGAGGTAAATGACTGTGCTGAAATCTGATTTAATTTGGTGTCTATGACGACTTGTATCTTTAGCTGGCAACTTTGTTTTCTAGTGAATGAATTTAAGATTTGAAGGTTTTATTGCCCTATTTTTCTCTGGGTTAAAAGTGTACACCCTGAATAGGTAGCCCAGCTCAGCTCATGTCTGGTATTCTGTAAAACTGTAGGTAAAGTGATGGTGTATCTGAGCCTGTTAGAGGCATGGTAATTTGTATTCTACATTCTTTGTGCAGAGACTGCTGAAGCTTCACATTAGTAGCAGCTGAACAAGCCTTATGTTGACCCTTTGCACAGGGATGAACTTTGTCTAAGGAAAAAAGGGTAGCAAAATGTCACTGAAGTGTCGCATATTCTGCCCACATTAGCTTCACGTGGAATGTGGGTTCAGAACATGTTCAATCTGTTCTCTGAGGAGGAGGAAAGGGAAAGGTGCCGAAAGAGCGAAATGAGATTATAAAACAGATATCAGTGCTAAAATGGGAATGTGACCCTTATTCTTTTTGCTAAAGATGTTTGGTGCTCAGCGTTTACTTGCAGGTTGAAAGTCCTCATTTCTGTCATGTTTGCACGGTATTTGATGTAATGAAAGAAAAATACTGGGTGGACAGAGTTGAGTCCTGATAAAACCACTGCTCATACGCAGTGACATGAGACTGAGATGTGCAATCACTTAAACCAGACATGATGGCCAACCTCTATACACAATGCTTGCTGTTGCCCCGTGTGTCTGTAGTGATTTTGGCATTTGGAGATTATTTAGTCTTAACTTGCCCTCTTTCTCCACAACTTCTGTCTTGTCCCCACTATCCATATAAAATGCGTTATATATATTTAGAAAAAAAAAAATACCAAAGTCAGTCTCTTGTTTTATTTCTGTGCATTTTTAATTGTATTTTTGGTATTAAAAGTAGTTCTGTTCAACCAGGAATACCCAATTTGACAGAAAAGGTACAAAAACTCATTAGTCCTTCCAGTTCTTTTTAAAGCAAGCACCACAAGGAACTACAATCAATACCAAAGGGCACTTTACATTAAAAATATTCCAGTGAGCTTAACAATTCAGGTATTTATCTATTACACAGTTAGTGCTGATGAAACAGTCCATACATAAATTTGCATGAGCAACTTGCAGTGCTTCTCTGGTATTGAGAGGATGCTTGAGATACACAAATTATTAGACAGATACCAACACAGTATTACAAATAGGGAGATAGCAGTGCTCATTAATACACTTCTAATGTATAGTGCTATTGAAACAAGCATCTGCAGATCAATACTATTACTGTTCAGTAGAGACATCTTTGTGAAACAGGTAATTAAGCAATGTCACTGGTATAAATAATAAAGATGTTGAGAACAGAGAGAAAGATTAGGCAAGGGGAGGGTCCTGTCGAGAGGTCCTGGGCTGCAGCAGCGTGAAAATTTTATTTTCTCTTAAGAAACCAAAGCTAAGAGCCTTCTGTAACATACTGGCTCGTCTTCTTTCCCCAAATATGCAATGAAATGAAATGCTTTTCACAGCTATGGCTAAGTGCAACAGGGGCTTATAGGGTGCTGGAGAGAGCAAATCTAAAAGAAAACCTAATCAGCTGGGCCTGATCTTGCATTTGGTTTCATGTTGCACTTGTGCTGAGGTTCATTTCAGTTAAGCATTACAGATCCCAGGCTTATCCATTGCCATTATCCTGGTTTCCACTGGCTTAGTTATGTTTCTTCCTGGCAGCTGGTATAGTGCTGTGTTTGGGATTTAGGGTGAGTATAATGTTGGTAGAACATGGGTGATTTCAGCTGTTGCCAAGCAGTCGAGGACTTTTCATCTCTCCTACTGCCTGGCTAAGGAGGAGGTGGGGTGGTGCCAAGGAAGCTGGGAGGGGACACAGCTAGGACAGCTGACCCAAACAGATATTCCATACCATACAATGTCATGCTTGGTATGTAACTGGGGACCTGGCTGAAAGGTGGTGCAGCTCAGGAACTATCTGAGCCTCAGTCAGTGGGTTGTGAGAAATTGTTCTGTGCTTAATTTGTTTTGGTTTTTTTTTTTTTATTACTGATATTCTCTTCTTTCCTGTATATTGTCTTTATATCAACTCTTTATTAATTCTCCCCCATCCCACTGATGGGGAGGGGAATTAGCTGTGCAGTTGTTTAGCTGCCTGTTGGGTTAAACCATGGTGAACTGTGCATACAGGTAGCAGCAGAAGAACTCAAACTCTTATGTTTTGGGTAGAAATACAATAAACTCATGCTTAAAAATTTTTGTTTACCAGTAGCAACTCCAATGGTGCCACATAGTTTTCTAAGCCTTTGGGGGAAGAACAGGTAGTAATTGCACACTGAATTGCTATAACATAAAATTCTATTAGAGAGATGAGTTTCTTTAGTTAATGGATGTATTATTTTTTTCAAGATGTTCGTATTCACAACTGTGTAACCTCTGTCTTCCTCTTCTCTAGATATGGTTCTGAAAACTATTGACTAAGCAGGCTGGTATCTTGAATTCAGGAATTGTGGAAGTATTAGCATTTTTTCTTGCCCAAATAAAAACTAGATGTTAAATGCAGTTATTTATGGAATAATTAGGCTTTTGCTGTCAAAATATCAGTGCAATCAAAAATGCCAAATAACTGAGGTCTGGGTCCTGCAAATTAGCTTAAAGGTGAAGATGGAAATTCTAGATGGGTTTTTGCACTTTTCTATTTTATCTGTGTTTTGGAGTTGAAAAGAGTTTAGTACCTTTGTATCGTGTGGATTTGTACCATTAAGTTTTTACTTTATATAGTTGGATAAAATATGTAAAACGCATTTTCCCCGTGTCAAGCAGTAACATCTTGGTTACACAACTGGTTCACTGCTAGGAAAGGTGTGTGTCTTTTACCTCAGGGGAGTTATCGTGAGTCAAAGCTCAGACAGGATATGGCGTGTTGCTTGCACTGCAATGTAAATAGATAAGGTCATCTACAGTTGTGGAGCAGAGTGAAGATAAAGTCCGTAGCAAATTTGACTGACCAGAAGGCAGCAAGATGTGCACAGTGAAGACAATGCACCAAAATGCAGTGAGCAGAAGAAGTAAAGCAAGGGAGAGAGGTTCTGATCCACTTCTGGGGGTCAGATGATAGTGAGAATGACTGAGCAATCCACCTCTTTGCAAGATACGTGAAGATATAGGGAATCAGAATAGGGGAAATTCTTCTGTCTTAAGAACAATGTGAACACCTCTTTTAGGGGAGTTCCTAAGATCCCTGTCAGAGTAGAGCTCTAAAGTGGGACCTGAATACATTGAAGAAGTGGAATCTTACCAGCTGACAGATGGGAATTGAAGGTATCTTTTAGAAAAATATCCCTGTAGACTTTAAATTTATTATAGCAGTGAGGGGCCACAAGTGATGTGTGGTTCACACGTTCATAAATGATTCATGGTTTTGATGTCCCTGCAGTTGATGGTTGCATTCTTGTATGCTAAATACTTTTAGTAAAATTCCTGCTGGTAGTTCAATTCGGGAGCGTTCAGCTGAGCCTATATGCTTTGAATATACTATCTTCTTGGTCTTTGTTTCTATTTGCTTGCAGATACTGAGCAAGACAGTAATATGTATGTGATAATAAGGTGGAGCCAGACTTCTAAAACTCAGAGCCCTTTCTTGTGTCCCCTCTGTGTATTGCTGTCCCAGACCTTGCATTGTCTTGAGAGAACCCAAACCTTACATGAACCTCAGCAGCAGCCATTACAAATTCTTCCTTTCTATTTGACAGAAGTTTTCAAACAAAGCTCACAGCTCCACCTAATTCCCCTCTCAGAATGCCACTTGTAAGTGTGTTATGTTGGCTTGTTTCCTCATTTCCACACAGTCAGCATCTGAAAATAGTTGTCACTAAAAAAAAGAAAAAGGATGGCAAGTTTCATTAGAAGAACAAGCTTTTACAGCCCAAAGTATGGAAGGCGTCCTGGGGCCAGTTCAAGGCTTAGACCATACAGGCCCCAAGCTCTAAGAATGCTACAGAACTGTAAAATTTTGCTTTTCTTTAAAATAAATACATCCCTTCTTGTTATTTCCGTTTGTTGATGAAACCTTTATAAATATTGCCTAACCATGCAGTGGTGAAAGCTCTTTTGGCTTTTTTAAGGCACTGTGACTACAAAAGAGATGCTGAGGGTTCTGAATTGCTTCATGCATCTGTGACTGCAGGCCACCCAGCCCCTGGCATTGCCTGGCACAGCTGATACATCATATGTGCAGCTGAATTTTTATAGCAGTGAGAAACTGGATGTGTGTCAGTCTCTGCTCCAATTAAACCAGCTGCTCTAAAAACTACGTGTGTGGAAGGTACAATTTGATGTACTTACTAGGTCACTCTGCTTTAATCCTGGTTCAGTTTGGTCTTTGACGTGAATCCATGGTGCAGACTAGAATTGCACCCTGTGAGAAGTAGACAACAGTGTTGTGCTGTTATCCTACAAACTCATTCTGCTAGGTTATCTTCCAAGAAGAAGGGTATGTTAAATTGGAAATGGGGTAAGCAAGAGAGCATTCTAACACAGTTGTTTCTTTCTGGTGATAAAGCTGGGTTTTAGTACATTTTTCATGGCAGTGTGTCTACAGCTTTGTATTTGACATGATCAAATAGAAGCTGCTTTACTTTCAAGCCTGTTCTCTCCCCAAGACATTGTGAGCATATATAGCTCTTCCATTTCAGCCTGTGTTACCACATGCTCAGTACAGGTGAATGATTGGATTTACCATTCTCAGTGATGCTTGTATCTTCTCGAACCTGAAAATAGACTACAGACCAAAAGACACATACACAGTCCTACCAGACCTTCAGGGCAGCTTCTGCAGTGTTTAATATTAGAAAATAAAAATGCTTTACTTGGATGGGCACACACTATGGGGATTAGAGAGAAATCAGTATCTGAAGAAATTGATTCATTCTTCCTGTTGGAGACAATGATTCTGAGACCAGAAGTGGCCTTTGACAACAGAGATATTCTCAACAGCTGGGCTAGGTTAGACATCTTGCTTTTAAATGGTTCAATTTAAATGAGCTGTGTCTTGCACTAGATGCTCCACTTATTGCAGCTCTGGGTAGACACTTTTTTAAATGTCAGATTTGGAAATGAAGACTCGAGCTTCCACAAGGTACTCCTGAAAGAATTTTACTCTGTAGTTAGTATTAAACACAGATCATCCTAAATTAGCCTTCTGAACCTGCTCCCACAGAGTACTTCAGAGCTACTTCTAATTTTTTGTTCATACAGCATGTTGTCATTTCTTCTCTCACAGGACATACATAATGTAACTATTTTGTCCTGTATTGTATGGGATTGTAAAACAAAGTTGTATTTCTTTCACAAAATCTTTTCTGTTTTGCATGTCTTACTTAACTGGTAAGCATTTAACCAGGGTGGCTGCTTTATTGGGACATCTCCCAGGAAACCAATTTAGCCTAATGATAGTGAATGACAATGACTGCTGTTTAATTGGGACATTATTAGCCAAAATTCAGTTTCTATTAAAAGTAGTTGGCCAGCGTGGTGAGGTTAAGTAGTGTTTAACCAGGTGTTAAATAGACCTACAGGCCTCAGCTCCCTCTCAGGAAAGGAAGTAGCTGGATTTATTTAATATATTACAATTTTTGAAGTGGATATTATTTCTACTTGTTACACTGTTAATATAGGACAGCATAATGCATGTACTCATTTCTTAAAAAGAAGATTTTAAGTGGGCCAGCTCTAGCTGTACATCCACAGGACAACTTGCAGCCTGAAAAGGGCTTGTGCTGCACAATGGCTTTGAGTGCTCATCTCTTTGACTCTCCCTCTCTGCCTCTTGGCATCATGTTAGGAGGAGAACAAATTTTAACATGTTCTTTGCAGCATAGGGAAGATGCAGCTGAGAACTGGTAGCTAGTCATATTATCCCAGCATGGCTGAATAAGGTTCCTGGGTGGTTCTGCACTTGGAGAAGGAATACACAGGTTAGACAAGAGGATTGAGGATGATTCAGCTAGTGGCACTCTCTGAAGTAGGTGTCTGGGATGTTGCAGCATGACAGAAACAGGGTACAAACCCTGAGATGGGAGGGGAAAAAACTTTGGGATTTAGTAGTTATGAAGAAGTGTGGAAGATCTAGATGAAGCGTGCTGGTTTTTAATTGAAAATATTCCATGTTAGTTTATCTCTGTAAAATAGATGGAAGTCATCTGTCTTATCTCCAGTGGCTGTATCACATAAAAGATGGCCTGTGCTTGGAAATCCTTGATTCCTACCTCAATTAATGTCACCTTAACCATCTTCCTTCTAGTTTTGCAACCATAATTTCTGACACCTCTGTTCTCACTTTTCCCTTTTTCTGCTTGACTTACTATGCTATCCCCTCAACAGAGCAATAAAAAGTGCATTCCTTTTCCTTCATTCATAGTTCAGCCCCGGAGTCTTTAATTCTTAAATTCAGTTTCCAAAGCAGTTTTTATTTAAGCATTAACATTGCATCATACTAACATTCTGGCCCCATTAAATCAAGCACTTGGATTAAGAAAATAGTGTCATTAGTTATTAGAGTATTTGTTTCATCCCTTCTTCCTCTGCTAGTGCCTGGTGTGCAGTCCCCTTGCAGCCCTGTGTTGGTTTTCCTGGGGAAGAGAACTTGTCTGTCTCTCCACTCCTCCCTGCTAAAGGAGGGCTTCACGGGGTGAGAAGCAGCCCTCCAAGCTGGGAAAGCACTGGGGAGCTGCCCACTGTGGCAGTCACCCAACAGATGTGACTGCTGTCACTCACTACTACCAGAGTGCCAGGTGTCCCATGTGTCTGAAGTGTTTTGCAGAGAGCTTTGAAGTGGGCATCTGTTTATTATTATTATTATCCACAGCTGCAAAGGACTAGACTGGAATGCCACAGGTCTCTTCCAGTCCTCTTGCTATGAAAATTCATCCAACTTAGTAGCTAGGATCCTGTGGCCTAATCTCACCTCACTTGCCCTCTGGCAGAACTTCGGTGCAGCTTTTTCTCATCAGCAAGTCATGCACTTCGGTGGAAAATGGTGAGTTTGTTGTTTCTGATGCTTTTGGAAGCTGAATTTTGGAGGCAGGCTGATTACAATGATAGGGTATAATTAACAGTGAAAGATATTCCTATGTCCAGTTCTGATGTTCAAGAAAAATTTCCTCTTTTACAGCTGATTTTCAAGGTCTGTTGCCCTAGCACACTGGAAAAGGTAGCATAGAAATTTTTTATTTTTTTTTTTTTCAAACATGAACTTAAAAGTTTCAAGCTAAAAATGTTTTTCTGGTGTTTGTTTAAAAAGCAAAGTACAACACCCACATAAAGCTAATTTGGAAAGTCCAGGAGGTACAAACCAAACCTAAATCTGTGTAAGCCTTCACAATAGCTGACCATTTAACCAAAAAAAGCCAGATGAAGTCTCACTTCCAGTTATTCTAGATAGCAACCCTTATTACAGGGCTCCTACAAAGAGTTTTAATACAGGGTTGAGTTTGCAAGCATTAGTGCTTTCTGATTTGTACTGTTTTCTAATGGCAATCATTACTTGATCCTGCTTTGCTCCATCTTGTCTGTCAGAATTTTTCCTATTGATAGGTAGAATAATCATAATTAAGATTTTTTTGATAGTTTTGCTGTGCACTTTCTGGAATAAAAACATAACCACTGGAATAAAATAATAGTCTGTGTGGATAAGGATCTGGTCCTAAAGTACTTGCTATAACTAAGATTGTATCTCAGTAGGGCATAACTGTAAAACCACAATGGTTATGTGAACAGTGCTTAAATGCAAAAGCAAGTCTCAAGATCGCTGCGTGGATTTTGTATAGGACCTTTGTATCTGAGTTGTTGTGTTTGCATACAGAAAAGGCTGTCCAGGTCCTAAACTTCTGGCTGTGCACCTCTACTGTTGCTATTCTTCCATTTTTATGAACAAACTAAAGATTTATGAGACTAGCAGCAGACTGAAAGCTTTAGTCATGCAGGGCTTTTCCCGAGTGGCACGTGAGACGAGTGTTGCTTATGTAGATGTGTCCCAGTACAATGCTTGATGGAAATACCATAAAGGAAGAACTAGATCAACTTGAGGACTGTAATAATGGCAATGAAATTGTAATTCAGTTGTATAAAATGCAAATTCATACCCTTTGAAAGTAACAATAGGGATTTCTTCTCGAAGTTTGAAGTTCATCAGCTGGAAATGGCTGAGGGAAGGACTTTGTGTGCTCTTTCGTGGAAAATGACTAACAGGCACTAATGAGACAGAGCTATAAGAGATAAATGATCCTTCAGGATGCATCAAAAGATGTTTTTTTCCCCCACTGAGAAAAGGAAATATTAATGCTCTTGTGCCAAGTACTGTAGTGACACTCCTCAGAAAAGCCAATTGCAATCCTGGTTACTCAGAATTGTTTCAGAAGATGAGTTCAAATAGGAACAGATAAAGAAAAGGTCTAGTAGCATGAATGAGGGGCTTGTAATGGAAAAGAGACTAAAAACATGCAGCTGTTAGACCTCTGATGCGGTTGTATAAAGGGATTGCCTTTTCAGCTTTTGTCTTTCTCTGCTGCGAAGAGAGTGATTTAAATTCAGAACAAATGAGTGTTCTAGTAAAGGATAGATGTTTGTCTAAAGTACTTTAATTAAGAGATTCTCCAGCAGCTCTCCAGCAAATTCAAAGGGGTCTACAGACTCTATTGGTTTTAAAAATAGAGCCTGATCAGTTTGAGTGTAACAAGGTGAGGTAGCTGTGGTCATGAAGAGCTGCTAGAGCCATGGGATTCTTCAGCAGGAATGAGTATTTGCTAAGTCTCTGTCCTCAAAGGTGGTAACTCCACAGGGAGAGGGACCTGGCTGTCCATACGCACTTGTCCTCCAACCAGGCCTCTCTCTGCAGCAGAGGTATCCCCAGAGCTATCAGCCACTGACAGAAAGCTGTCCCACTCCCTGCTCTTTCCCATGTGCAGGTGTAGATGCTTGTGTAGGCCCACAGTAAGAAGCTCCATTTAAGGTGCCGAACTGAAGCCTGTAAAAATGTGTTTGGAGGACAGTATTTTCTGAAAGAATGAATGATTTGTATCCATGAATCCCCTCATGGTAGAGTGGTGATGCAGAGGGTGCATTTATGAGTACATAGTGAAGAGAGAGAGAGGCCTGAGCCATTAGGCCATCTTACTTCAGTATTTTCAGTTGAAAATATGTTTTTAATTCAATTTTTACAAGATTCCTACAAAAACAGTGAGCAGAAGTACCACTATGTCTTCCCATTCCCCTGTTTCCCATTCCCACATTCTTCTAATAGTAGCAACTGAAGCTTAAAATTCAAGGATAGAGCTCAAAGATGTTAATGCTGGCCCAGGAGAGGGACATGGTTTACCACATGCTCCTGCCATTAATGTTTCTTGGTGGCTACTACAGTGGCAGCAGGTGGCCATGGTGAATCTGTCTCTGCAGTGTTCTTTGCAGAGATTAATTTTTAACAAATTCTGATTCTTTCTAAAGTATTGTAGAGTGATATTTTCCATATCTTCACTATCACGTGAAAGGCTATTTATCTGCAACTGTGACCATACAAGTGAAGTATTAGATGAGGTTTTATGGATTCTGATACATGGCTTGTACTGATTGAGTGGAAGTGCCAGTAATTTAACTTGGAAGAACAATAAATCTTTCAAAAGATCCCCACATTAGGAATTGTGTGCAGGCTCTGAGCAAGAGAGAACAAATGCCAGCTGTGGAGCTAACCATAAACAAGTACTGAACTCTTCCTGAGAGACAATCCCTTGGCAATCCTCAGGAGAGTATTGGCAAATTAGGGGAGTGAAGATACAGACAAGGAAGGAAATAGAATTCCCATTTGGTGACCAAAAATGGTGTGTTTATTCATAATTACAGGGAGATCTAGAAACAGGCTAAATAAGAAAACACGTGATCAGGCAGTCTGGATGGAAGGAATTAATCCAGGAACTATTTAATGAGCTATAAGCGTGATGCATTAAGGGCTTGGAGAAGCTCAGATTTGTTCAGCTTCAGAGTAGTGTTAGGCAATGTTTCAGGTTTAGCTTCAAAAAAATTTTTTTGAGAATACTTTTATCTCTTGTAAAGTCTTTTTTATCCCAAGTATGTTTAGGTGTACGATAAATGTGTGTATTCTATTTATATAGTTACATATTTGTATGTGTGTATATATATACACATATATAACGTCTATGTGTATAAAGTACATACTAGCAAGAGAACTGCCTACTTGTAGCCATTGTGGTATATGCTGGTGTCTGATTTGGAGCGGAGGGTGTTTGAAACAATCCTTAGAGCTATTTTGCTGCCCACATTTGCCCTTGCTCAGGTCACACATGCTACCTCCTTGCCATACTCCATGTTTGTACTGTTGTGGGACCCACAGTCACGTGTCTAGCTAGCGCAGCCTCCACCGATGCCTTTCCCCAACTTGAAGATACCTTCTAGCAAGGCTTCCTAATGCAAACCCGAAACATGAATAGCACAAGGTGTGAAGGAGCATGTGTGTATCTGCAGACAGCTCCTGCTTGAGGAGGAGGCTAGTGCCACTGCAAGCAGTTTCCAGTGCTCTTGGCTCTGTTCACTGGACAACAGTGACTCAGGAGGGGGAATAGTAGAGGTTTGTAACATCAAAGTACCTGTATCGCTTCAAATACAGCCCTTTATAGGGAAAAGTTGAGAACTGGGACTGACCACTAGATGGAGACTGGTGCCTGTAGACTGTTTGGGTACGGTGTATTATAATTTTCCAAACTGTTCCAATAGGACTGATATATAATGTCCAGGTTATAGCAAAGAGCAAGAGAAAAATTCGTGAAATAATATGCCGAGATGTCCCTGTTCCTTCCTACTGAATGATAGCGTTCAGTAACTTACACAGCAACATGCGTATTGTGCAGTACAGGAGTTGGTGCAGTGATAACTATTAAGTGAGGTATAATGAAAAGCCTAAAGCAGATAACTAATGCAGTGTCATTTTGGTAAATGTTCTTATTTTCTTTTACTAACCCAGGTGCTGGATGTGGGTGTTTTTTCAGAGGTGGGAACACGGTCAGCTTTATTTACTACGCAATTACAGTATGGCATACCGTTGTAGCATAGCACTTTATAGACTTTATAAACAAAACGGTTACGGGAACACTTCAGGTAGCCAAGTTAAGCACCCAAAAGTTAGGAAATACAAGAATTGAGGGTTCATTGTTAAGAATAAGGAGCAAGTTTCAAACTTACCTGTTCTAGCACTACAGCATAGTCTCTAAACGCAGTGTTGCCATGAATCTGTGGTGCCTTTTCAGGTGTGCTGCTGAGAAATGCTCAGGGTGAGGAGTCTTCAATGTCTTCTTGCCCTAACTGTGCATAGTGTGGCCCCAGCCAGCTCTGCTGAACAACAGTCACACGAACACTTCAGAGATCATTTTGCCTTTATGCATCCTCTGTGAAATGAAGGGATGGCATCATCCCCTCTTTATGGGCAGAAGGGGGAAATACAAGGATACATGTGTAGTAGTGCAATGTGTCTTTATTTTTCAAAGAAAAACTCTCTGGGAAGCATGGTGATACTTTCATCTAGGACTACCTTCACATACTTCATTTGCAAGCCATTGCTCCAACACCCTGGCTCCTTCAAAGCAGGTAATTGAAGCACTACACCGGGTAAGGCAGAAGTTCTGTGCAATGCATCTTTTCCCATTGTGTCATGCTGACTTATCCTACCTACTGGTCAAGTTAATTTCCTGCTTTTCTCCTTGCCCCGACAGCCTCAGTTTTGGGGAAATTATGCCACATTTCAGAGGATTTTATTGCAAGCTGATTAGCTCAGTGTGGCGATCATCTTTCCACCAACTACCTCATCTGTCTGAAAATTGATATTATTTAGTTTAAATTAAAAAGGTTATGATCCCTGGTATGGCTCTCTAAAATGCAAATATGGGCAGCTCTAGAGGAAGGCAAATTTCAGGATATAGCTGCTTGCTCTAAAAGAGAAATTAGGGGAAAGCAAAAGGAATATCTCATCTACTAGCAATAAGTGTTACCTGTAAAAAAAAATTAGAAATTGCTAAGGGAGAGTAATTTTGGCTGAATATATTGATTAGGGATCTTGGAAAGTAATAGTGGAAAGCGGCAAAATAAAGACTGAATTACCTTTAAAACCGGAGTAAAAAAAGCTTTGAGTCAAAAGTGAAGAATTGAAAGTGAAGTGCTGAATCTAGTATGGGCTTGGTGTCCCATAAAAATAATGGAAATAGAATTACAAAGACTCGGCAGATTCCAACAACAAATGTGTTTCAATCTCCTTCAAAAGAGGATGTTTGCATAGAACAGCCATCTGGTTTAGAGAACGGACTGAGATATCCTACCTCTCCATTTTGTTCTATGGACTCTGGTTTTTGTGGTGATAGGTTGATTCTTCTACAGGTCTGTCTCATTAGGGACTGCTCAGAAGTCCCTGTGTAGGAACAGAGCCAAACTGGAGGTGTTTCTGGTAAAGGCGGTGTACAGTTTTGATGAGCAGCTGTTGGGTATGCCTGCCTGGCTTTCTCAAGACTTCCCATCACTAGAGTTGCTTCTAACATGGGGTGTGTGTGTGTGTTTCTGTCACTGTGACAAATGTATTCTAATAGTTCTTGAGTTCTCTGTTTTGTATAACTATCATTCTCCACTTATTTGAGGGAGGAACTTTTCTCTTGAAGGGATAATACTTTTCTGAAAGAGGTGTTTCTTATCATGATACAGTTAATTGACTTTTCTCATCCTGCTTGGAGTTCAGCTGATTGCAGTATTTTGCAATTACAAACAGCTTTATATTGCTTCCTCCATAAAGTATATTGAAAATGTTTTATTATCACTTCTACAATAACAGATTATGAATTCAAAGGCAGGTGCACAGTTTATGCAAAGCAGTTACATATGTTCTTTGAAATGAAGCACCTGAACATGGTAAAATGAACAAGGTTGGCAGGGTTTGTGGTAAACTGACTTTGAAGGAGTTCATAGTGTTTTGGAGTGAAGTTTAAAGTACAAGAGAATCAGAAGCTTATTATGTGCTTAATTATGCAAATAATGAAATTGCATCTGAAGCTAAGATTTCTGAGTTTAGCAACTGCAATAAAGGTATATGTTTTGCATGCTGTGTGGACCTCGCATGTATGAATCTCAATCCACTTGTAAGGGAGGTTGAGTTAAATTACACTGCTCTCCAGCTGTACAAAAATCCTGTGTGCACTCAGCACGTGCTAGCATGAATCTCTGCCTTCTAGGAAATAGCTTAACTATTGCCCCCAAAAAATCAGAGCATTTCTCAGGGAAAACTGAGTGTGTAGTCAGGATGATAGTGCTGACAAATGGATTTACTTGTGGTGCTTATAGTTGTGCAGGTGTGGTACCCATGTCAAAAAAGGGGTGGTAAGGTCCATACTCCATCTAATGGCATAGGAATGCAGTAGGGAAAAGAAAAACAAAACAAAACAAACAAAAAAAAACAAACCACAAAACGTGTAAGTTCTGTGGCAATGAAAAAAAACCCCAAAAACTTAAAACATCCCGAGTTTGGACTTGTCTGTGTCATAAATGTGGCTTCTGGTTTCTCACCTCCATCTTTCTTCACCGTCAAGAGTAAAAACCCAGGACTGACTTTCCCACCGAGACAACGTGATAAGATGCTGCCATCTGGAGGTGACCACCTCATCTCGAACTCGCACCGCGCAGTTCGTGCTGTGTGTAACCCCGGTGTTACAGGCTTCATTTTGAACTCTCACAAAGTGTGCTCGTTAAGAGGAGTCCGTAGGGAATTTGTGTAGCTGCAGGGGATGTAGCAAAATTCCCCATGTTTGCGTGGTGTCTGCGTATAGGTGTTTCGGAAGGTACTGAGATTTTAAGCTCATGTCTAAAAAAGTATTTATGCATGTGATTTCTCTGTGCCCTGAGAAGTCCCTCTGAAGTCCAAAGGTCTGGTCACAAGCAGAAAAGCTTATCACATATTCAGTGGCTGTTCAGCGAGGTGTGAGGTTGTTATGGACTTCTGATGCGCCACACACACCGCCCTTAGGATCAAAACACCAAAATTTCGGTGCTTTTATATTTTTGCTTTTAAGCTTTGACTATGACCAGCATGTTTTAATAATAGCTTAAAGTTAACCAACATATTGAATCCTTCTGTGATTTCTCTCAATTCATTGGATGAACAAATGCTAGAAGAGCAGTGCTGCTTAAGTTAGCATTAGCCTGAAGATTTTTAAAGCTTTTTAATATTACCATTTCTGTGGCTTTTCAAATGTCCTCAGTTTTAAGGTAATTGTTTGCTCAAAGTATTTGAGGGAAGATTTGAAGCCATTAACTCTATATCTGACTTTGTTTCAGTCTTAATTGATTGTTAAGTGATATTACAGAATAGTCGTGCCCTAGGAAGTAATGTGCTTGAAATAATCCTCTCTGAAGAATTGTATGGTTTGATGTACATTGCTGAAGCAGGAAATGGTGACCTTTCAAACAGATAAAAAGCCTGAAAAATAAGTTTAACTTGTATAGATTTATTTTGGAAGCAGGATCAAGTATCAGCACAAACTACTTCTGGATTTATATCTCAGTTGCAGAACAACTTCCTGATTAGCTATTGTTGATACTGTTACAATAAAAAGGAGATCTGAATGTGATCCGAGTAGTGAAGAGGGTGAGATATTGATGGTATTGGTGTCCCAGTTTGAGAAAGCATTTTAAATTCTTACCATCAAGTAGGTCCTTAGGTCTGACTTTATCAAAATGCTGTTCTGAATTCTGGATTGCATGGAAAGTGCTTTTCATGGCATATATAAAACTACGGGAGTAGTATATAGATAATCATAGCTACATGGCAACATATGTCTTGCTGAAGATTAACATCATGCCTTCCCTGGACACTGTATTTCACAGAAATTTCACTGTTACAATAATTTAAAAATAAGCAGGGTTTAGCTATGATTTTCACATATGCTTATCTGCAAAACTTTGCTACCTTGTGCCTATGAACACAGCTTTTCCAGTGAAAGGTAGCTAACATAAGCAGGTAAAAACACAAGGAACTTGTGTGTGTGTCTTTGCTTGTTGGACATGTCTAGAATGTTGTTACCATGTAACAACATGTATGTATTCTGAGTTGATCATGGCATTACTCTGAAATGCTCGCTACTCAGAGGGGCTCCCTCTACTGAAAAGGCTATTGCAGTGAAAGGGTACAGCTGAGAGGGATGGACAGAGAATTTCTCAGCTACATAAAAATGCCATGTTTGCTGGGAGCTGATCAGTGGCTGTGAATATGTTGGAGAAAGCAGCAGCAAAACTGTAATGCTAATCAGGGACCAATACCCTGTCTCTCCAGTCCTCCCTGGGGCTCTTAACTCTCTTTTCTTCTCTAACTACACTTGAATCTGTGGAAATTTTCTTTCTTCTCTTTTAAAATGCTCATCACTTTCTTCCCAATTTCCATTACACTTAACAATCTCTTCCCCCTCTAATTCTTTTTTTTCTTTCCTGATTTTCTTCATTATGCTGGTTAACTGTTCCTGGTATTTTCATTCTGAATAGCTCAGACCTCTTGGAAAGATTAACTTGATATCAGGGGTTTCCATGACCAGATACAATGGTGTCTTTTGACTCATTAGATTTTTATATTATTTCATCACCAGTTTACACAAAGGCTGTGGTAAGAAGCTTGTTGTTCATTATTTCAGTGTCTTCACGTCCAGTGGAAATACAGAATCCTTTTAGGTTAACTCTAGCTTAGGTTCAGCTAATGGTTTTCATCTTCTGGAATTTTTATGCTTTTTCAGATCAGTTATATTAACTGAATTAAATGCTGAGACGAGTCCATCACTTTCAGCCTACCTAATGCCCTTTATCAGAGTTTGGAACTGGCAACATCTTGAGCTCTTGACCTCTGAAGCATGCTCATTCCCAAGGCATGTGGCTAGCAAGGTGCACCACAGCCAGCTCCAGGGGAAGGAAAAGGTGATGCACTACAGAGAGGTGGAGTTGTGTATGGAAAGATCAGAATCAGAGGAAGGATTGATGGATATATTGACAAGTAGAGAAGGGAGAGAATATCTTGGAAAATTGCTGAAGGCAGCTGAAGAAATGGGGACTTGGGAAGGGGAGCAAGGAGGAAGTAGGCATGTCTGAGGGAGGAGGAGATACTTTCTGGGAGGTGGTCCCAGTAAAATGGATTACCAAGTGCTGATCCAGCATGTTATATCTGCTTTTAACCTCAAACTTATGAAGTCAATGCACTTAAAGTGCATTTTAAGTAACCTATTTAATTGGAGGAAAAATGTGTAACTCTTACATTCAATTTAACCCTTTGTACAACCCTCTTCAGTGGGATTTCTGAGTGCTGTATCTTTTAAAGTTTGCAGAATCAGGTGTGGTTTTGTATGAGAGAAAATTAATACAAAGTAATTTTATCAGCAGAAAAAATGTACAACATATTTGCTTGTAGAATCCTACATTTAACTTCTGGCTATTTGACATAGGAACTCATTTGTTACTCTCTGTTCAGATTATCTGCTCTGGTTTGCTTTGTGTGGTGATAATACATGGTTTAATCCAAAGCCTACTGAAGTTAGTGGAAAGACTCATTACTTCCATAGTTTTTAGGTCAGACCTGTGATATACCCAGATCCCGGGTGGGAAAGGAGAGCTTTTGGATGTCTTCAGCAAAAGCAGCACGTGACGCATCTTTAATACTGGAGTGTCATAAAACTTAAAGAACCTACTTTTTGACGTTTTTGTAAGTTAGAATTATTTTTATTGCACCTACAGGTCTGTAAAAATGCAATTATTCTTTCCAATCTTTAAGGAAGAGGTTAGCGCTCTCTGAAGTTAACAAGATCGCTATGCTAATTATTCCTTCTGTTATTTGCATTTATAAAGGTCTACATCTTATTGCTGCTGCTACCGTTGTCTCCAGGGTCATTCACAGAGACTTACTCTGATTCAGCCTACAGATATTATTGAAATG
The DNA here is from genome assembly GCA_013399135.1 of Heliornis fulica. Taxonomy (NCBI): domain Eukaryota; kingdom Metazoa; phylum Chordata; class Aves; order Gruiformes; family Heliornithidae; genus Heliornis; species Heliornis fulica. The sequence continues at coordinate 164,471 of VXBZ01000959.1, read as the reverse complement.
CATATGAAATGGGCCCACTTGGACAATAAGTGTCATGTCAGTGTGACACAATTGGACCTGGTTAAGTTTGCTCCTCCAAACTTGTAACACCTCCTAAATGACGTTTCTACATCATTATTCCCTGAAAACATGACAGAAAACTTTCCAAGACAAACCAGAGCCAAATACCCAAACCTGGGAAAGTTGTAGCATTTCTGTCCTTTAGGCAAGATTCTCCCCTTCCTTAGTGGGATGAGCAGCAGTGGACACATTGTTGGGGCTGAGAATCGTCAGTAGGGTTTGGGGAATTCAGTAAGCGAAACACAGGCCAACTGGGAGGCTTGCAGCCTCACTCTTGCATCACAGATGTGACTAGAGAATTCAGTAGTTTGATTTCCAGGGATGCTGAGCGTGGTATGTCTTCCATTCTAATTGTTGAAGAAAAAGTTGAAGAAACATGTAGAACTCCCTGTGGAAGGGGTGTTGGAACTCGATGATCCTTGAGATCCTTTCCAACCCAGAGCATAGTGTGATTCTAAAGCACTCAAGGTTTGGATCCAGGCTCTAGAACAGGTGAAACCAAAGATGAAGCAGGAAAATAGTGAGCTGCACTGGACCCTTTCAATGTCACTGAGTATCTAGCCCTGTCATAGTTTGTCACCAAACCTGTATTTTGCTTAATATTTTTATGGGTTCAGACAAATTTTTCTAATGTTTATGACCTTGGCCACCTCAACCCAGCAGGGAGTATAATGGCTAAGAAACAGAAAAAAAACTTGATCTTGATGTGATCTAGTGAAAAAATAGAAACTTGCAGCAGCCTTTCGGATGAGCACAAAATTTTCAGGTCAGTTTCTAGAGATTATCTGAGGGCTGTAATCTGAGGTCCCTAGAGAAACTTTGCTGTCATTAAAAGGTGATTTGGAGGAGAAAAACTTTTCAGTTTCAGGCTTCAGTCTTGTATGTTAGTTGATCCCAAATAACCTTTAAATTATTCAGGTGCGTATAGACTTCAAAAATTGGTGCTAAATCTATTTCCCTTCAGCCTGTACTTTTATACAACTTCAGCAAATGTAAACCAGCTTTTCCAAGTGCCCAGTATTACTCCTTTTTTCTTTCCTGGTGATAATTGCTAGAGCTGTTAAGAGTTAGCATGGCCTGTGTGCTCTGCTGTGATTTTATTAGTGAGATGAGGAACGGACTCTGCAGCAGGAGCTCCAGTTGCCTGGTTGCCTACTTAATCATGATGACTTCCCAGGTCCGGCATCAGCCGACTCATTTGTTCCCCAGCCCAATTTGAGCTGCATCAGCAGTTTCAGTTCATATTCCAGAAGTGTAACTTTTACCTCTGTGTGCCAAGGGCCATGAGTGACTGCTGTGGGAGTTTGGAGGTATTTCAGTCATTCTTAGCCAGTTAATTTGCCTATTTCCAGTTCTCGTAGATGTATTTTGTCAGCTACTCAAGCAAATGCAGTGTTTCAGTGTCTGGAGTGCTGCGCTGGGAAGTCTAAGTTCTTCCTTGATCCCTGACACTGGTCAGGTTGTATGGATGCTTGTCTGGTATCTGCATGTTTCAGGTATGGCTTCTCTTTAGCATATTCAGGAAATGCATCTCAGGTCGATTGCTGTCACCTTTTTTCATTCCCGGTTTCTCTGTTTTTCTCCTCTGTTGTAAAAATTAGTGTATCCTGTCAAAACAGCAATTTACTTTGAGACAGACGGTGTTCTCCCAGAAATTTCTGTCCTAGAGTGTATGTGGCTGTTGTGTGCTGACTGTTCAGTATTACCAAGTAACAGAACGAACCTTTATTGTAGAGTCAGGCTGCCTATATTTGTAAACCATCTACAACAGGTAGCCCCGACACACTTCCGTTAATGGGATTTCATCCTGTTTCTGTGAGCAGCCGAAATAAATCACTTTAAAAAAAAAGTGCCATATCACATTAAACGGGGTTATGTGCAGTTATCCTCTGTCATGTGAAATAATTCACAGTCTCACAAAATGCAAGCTGGGAAGCCACCCCCAGGCATTTTAAGATTTTTTTTATTTTTTTTCCTCTCCTTCTGAGCCTTGGAAATACAGGAAATAGAGATTTAAACAGAATCCATAGCCCTGTGTAATGTACTCTGGTGCTGATTTTTTTCTTTTAGCCTGATCCTACCATCTTTATTAATATTGGAAGAATATGCAAATATAGCAGGAAGTTTACTGACTCCTTTTCAAGCAGTCTTTTGAGGATACCTTAACGTTTCTTGGCTTATAACAGATTTTGTGTATGTAGTGTAAAACATATTTTGTATAAGAAGTTTAACTGAATCCTTAAGCAAATATCAGGACTGAATAGCTGAATTAAGGTTATTGATAAGGCTATTCTATGGGTACACACAATTAGCATAATATGTCTCAATTTATTATGGACTCTTAGGTATTCCCTTCTAACTGTTTCACTGTCAACACTGTGTTTAACAGAAGATTAAATTTAAATGTTTCATCTTAGAAAACTTGAAGTAGGCAAAAAAGTCTGCAACTGAATCTCTGTGACCTCTGAAAACAGAAAATATTCCAGAATGAAGGAAGGGCACATAGTCCATTTTTACATTTTTTTCCTCCCACCATCTGCAAAACTGGTGAGTTTTGGACATAGTGATTTGACACCTGGTTTTGAAGAAAGAGGTCAGGTTTTAATTTTTATTACAAAGACATAAGCTGTTGCTAGCTTTTCAGGCTGTCATATTGTAATATTTTAAAAATAACTTATTTGTAAATGAAATGGCTCATATAGGAGCATTTTCCTCTCCCCAAGTATAAGCTTGGTGTGCACTGCAGCATGCACCGTGACTGTATGCATTGTCTGTTACTGGTCCCTGACAAACAGCGTAGGTCAGACTTGTCGCTGTTGACTTTCAGAGACCCTTCCCTATAGATATGTTTGTCTAGAAGAGTTTGTCACTAGTGCAGGCTGCTTATGCTTGCAAGTACCACCAGCTCTCCTCTCTGCTGAGCCCTGTGGAGGCTGGAGAGGCATGGTAGATTCAGGCAGAACCTAGTGCTGACGGCACTGGCAGTACCACTGCCATCGTTCCCATAGCCTGGGCCCTGTGTCCCAGTCTGTGGGGTCTCATCCTGTAAGCAGCAAAGTGGAGGCAGCTAATCTGAAAGTGATTTTCCTAGATTGTTTTGCAAGTACTTAATACACTTCAAGACATCTCATTGGGTGCATGAACAGCTCACAGATCATAAAATAGAGTATATTGTGGTGAGAATTCTGGTCAGCTCTGCACGGGAGCTTTTGGAAATGTCACTAGCTCAAACCATTGCTGAAACGGACTCGGGTGAACCAGAGTGTGAACTGCCTGCATGTTCTGTAAAGCATGGGGTTTCTGCTGCTGCAGTTGTTACTGAGTGGGGATTACCACAAGAAGAGGCAGAAAAGTCACCGCATACACAGTAGCTATCAAACTTAAAGAATATGGACAGCCACTGTAGTTTTACGATTGTATGTACTCATGTACAAATGTAATATAAAAGTGGTGAGAAAGCTGTTCTCGGTACTTCTGCAGGAGCTTGGTTTTGATATTTGAAATATTGACATCCTTAATGTCATTTGGCCTGAATAGGTCTAAAGCCAGTTAGTTCCAGTAAGAGTCAATGGTTAAAACCGTAAGAAAAGCCTACACCCAAATTAGAAGTTGTGTAAAGAGAAGTACACTACTTCTGCACTCAATTGACCCACTGTGGAATTCAGTGAGGTGCTCAGAGATACAGAGCCCAGTTACTTCAATTGAAAGAGAACTGTGAAATGTGATTTCAAATAAATCTTTCAAATGAGCATAAACCACTCTGAATACATGCTGTTTAATAGAGTATAATTGTTTTAATTGGCGTTTGACATACACTGTCATTAACTATACAGATAATTTCTACCTTGTTTAATAGGAGATTAATCCCACAGCAGCAGTATGTGGAGACTGTGTGGTATCCAAAGGGTACCACAGTTTTCTTTCTCCCCAAAGCCTTATTGTGGAGAGAGAATACTTGGATAGTTACTCACTTAAGAAGCTGCTTTGATTATATGCGTAGGAGTTGTTAAGCCGTTGTATCGGTGTATCGCAGTATTTCAGCAGTGCTCACATTCACAAAAACACATTGTCCTTCAGACATCTGAGTTCCATTTCACAAGCATTTTGCTTTGCCATTTCGCCATCAGAAATTACTGAAGGACACAAATCTATCTACTTTCCCCTGTACACAGAAAAAGCCTCCCAGGCAGAGGTTTCAGTTCAGCACATTCATTACCTTTTAATTGCTTCTAAATTGCATTGTGACCTGCCGCATCAATAGGCGAATCTGACAGAAACTAGCGCAATCTGAGCATATGTGTTGTTAAAAGCTTAACTGGCGGTTGTTTTGCCACTGGACTGCGTAAAGGACACTGCATGAAGGACAATGTCATTTTGGGACATTTTTCAATAACGTGTTGTTAACATTGTTTAGAAGTGGCTTGAAATATCAGCTTGTTTATATGCCAGAAACATTTCTTTTGGACATAGAACCTTGTTATATCACTATCAGATGTGAATATATATATTTTGAGTTTTTCTCTCACTGACTAAATGTGAAAGCTTCAATGTCAGCTGTGGCACGTAAGAGCTTCCATGGAAAATGTACTTGCATGCAAAGTCACAACTGAATAAAGCATATTATTTAAGATTCTAAGCCATAGTGTAAAAATCACCCTTGGAGAAAAGATAAGCTTGAATAGGTTTTAGGCTGAGCCACAGCAGGCATGATGCCATAAAAGGTAAGTTATCATACCAACCACTGCGGAAGCGAAGGTATAAAAATCATTGCTCCCCTGGAAGACTTAGTCAAAGCTATTTTGCAATCACTTAGAGAGTGTAACCATACCATCCTACCAACTTATGATTTCAGCCAGCTAGCATGTGTTAGTTATTCCTTTTACTCCTCCAAAAAAAGCCAGTTACCATGAGCCTCAGTGTGTTGTTCACTCTGGATTGCGAGTGTTTGTTTCACCCTTTACATTTAGTGATGCTTGTGTATAGGGTAAGTGCCACTGTTGTTTATGTTAGAGCATCCTCCAAGAAACCTGTTTGTAACTTTTTTTTTCTGGAAGACTGGTTAACGGTGAAGAACGCTGCCATTTTTATATCCTTTGCCCTACTTCAGGGATTGTATCTATTTGAATAGCTTAACATCAATGACGCTTGTCCACTGCAGACTGCAGCGACTTGGTTCTGTGTGACACTTCCTACTTTTAGGGCATCATTTGGATTGCTCCACAGACTGTCCCATACTCTGCAAGGTGGGACACTCGAGGGAGATTCAAAGGGAGGTCATTTGGCTGTTCTTAGATGGTTTGTCTGTTGGCTAATACACACTAGCATATATGAACATTTACACTATTCTTGTGCTCTTTTCAAGATTGAGACCACTGTTTATTACCCTATTAGTTTGGGACAGGCTTTTTCTGAGAATTTTAGGAATATTAGAAATTCTGGGTGTCCTGGAACTGCAATAGCTTTGCCGAACTCCTCCCAGGTTACTGGAATCACTCTTCTGCTGTGGTACAAGAGGCTCCTGAAAGTGTGGGAAGTGGCACATGGAGTAAACTGGCAATGATAAAAATGAGAAGAAGCAGCAGATTTCTGTGCAGTGGCTCTTGGTGGGTGGGCCTGCCAGAGACCATAGAGGCACATGACTACAGGTTTCCTGGAGGACTGATGGCTACCGCATCCAGATAAGAGGTCCAGTACCCAGGCCATGTTTCAGTCTAGCAGCACCACCTTTCAGGTTGTAGTCTTAACTTCATGTCCTCATTTGAATGTAGATTCCTTTTAGGGAACTGAAGGATAAGCATGAAGGGTATTACAGCTGCAAATGTTGTTTGTTTTCTTTTGGGATACATCTACATTAGCTATCACTGAACCCCAAGTGTCTGCAGTGTTCAGGAAAAATTGCAGACTGAAATGGAATGTTTACCTGGAAATCATATGGGAAACTATTACTGCCTTTTGTCTAGTTACAGGCATTAACAAATTATTAAGACAATTTGATTTCTGTTACATATAAAGAAAAATGCTGAGTTAAAATCTGTTCCCACATTTATGTAAGTAATCAGGCTGCATGGCTATAGTCTTCAATTCTGACCTTTAAAGCATAACATCTATCAGATGAATCTATCTATGAAGCATTGCTTCAAAGCTACTTCCAGAGCTATCATAAGGGTGAGTAAATAGATTATTCACAAGCGCTAGCCTGGTTAAAGCAAAGTATAGGAAATATTAACTATATATTTATCAACTGCTTCTCTTCCAAAAGTGTTTTGCTTTTTGCTGCATTAAAAAAAAAAGTCTACATTTCTACTCAGTGCCCCAGAAAGCTCTCCTAGTACAGAAGATCTCTTAGACTAATGCATTTCAATAGAGTTCAATGGAGTATTTCAATGAAAGGTCTATTCCTATTTTTCTCCCCATATGATAGCTTTCAAATGTTGACAGATGTGATCTACTGCAACGTTCCAGAACTATCCAATTGAAATCAAAGATAAGCTTTTGTTCTCCTTGAGCTGAGCAAAAGTTGACTGACCTCACTAAATAAAAGGCAAAATTCAGAGGTGTTTTTTAAAAAATAATAAATGAATACCAATGTCTTAATTTCAAAAGATGGATGAGTCACTCCTGGCTCAGACTTCCTCAGGGATTAGTCACTGCACTGTGGGTATCCACTGCTCTCAATAAGCACCGTGCAATGTTTGAAGCAAGGACTCAGTTCAGCAAACTGCCATGCTCTGGCTCTGCCTGTAGGAAGCCAGATGGATGCAAATGAGCCCATGAGTGAAGCTCTGACTACCCTTCATGAGCGGAAGGATCAGCTGGTTGTCTCTACCTCTTCATTTATGCACGCTCTTGAACACACTGATTTTTCCAGTGGAGCATGGGTGACTGAAGGCAAAGCTTAAGAAGCAGTGTGTCCTGTAATTAATACCTCTGGTATCAAGTACTCAGGAAAAAAAAATATCACACCTTCTACTGTCCAAACTTTTGCCATATGCAGAAGAGACCATTTCCTTTAAGCTTCAGTGTGTCGCTTCTGCTATAGATCCATTTCATCTTCTCCACAGTGAAAACTGTTCTCCGTCACCATGCTTGGTTGTCTAAGGTGTTCTGGCTGCTTTCAGGAAGGGCACCGCGGGAACTGAACGAGCATCCCCGTAGGTGTTAGGCATAGGTTAGCATTGCAGCTCACCTCCTACCCCCCTGCACCACTATGGCAACGTGAAACAAAACCAAAAATGTAAGCGTGCCCAGCAGACAGCACTGTTGATAGGATGTCCTTGCTGGTGTGCATCTGATTTGTAGCTAATCCAAGTCTGTTTTGTCTCATTTGTTGGCAAAGGGGCAGGAAAGAGTGTCACTGCATTGTAGCAGAGGATGTGGTGTCAGGTTCCCTCTGAGCTCTTTGGTAACAGCTTTGTTGCACCTGTATAATCGAGCTGTGTTGCTAACACAGCAAGCTTCTTCAGACTGAGGTTCAGAGGTGCCTTCACTTGGCCTGAGTCAGGCTTGGTTTTTTACCTTCTGACAATTGGAGAGGTGGCATCCTTTTTTCCAAGGCCATTCAAGAAAATAAAGGGATCCTGGGGAGAGGCCCCAAGTGTCCTGGCTCTCATTTCTACACACTAGATTCAGAATATCTTTTCCTTCTTTGCCCCTGTGTGTTTCTAATTTGCTTCCACACTGCTGGTGTGTTGTTTTTTTGGTAGTGTGGAGACTGCTGAGCTTTGAAAACACAGCAGTGTAGGTAATGGATGGGAGCAATTTTCTCGCAAGTACTGTGTATGCTTAGCATAACCATGTAAACACTGACAAGCTAGCTTTTACGGTTGGTGAATAAATTCTGAAGACTAGGTCTTAAGTAAAGGTAACATCTGCCACATAGATAAGTAAGGGACTAAACTACTACTCCTTGTAATAGTTTTGGTCTTTGTAGATCTGTGAATGTTTGTTTTACCCCATAGTCTGTTTATGAAATATTTGTGGAAAAGCTCAAGATATTAGGACAAACTGAAACCTTCTGTATTTTCTTTCCCAACTAAGATACTGTCATTGGTGTGTCATTAAAATCTGAATGGAAACAATACAATATATATGCAAGCATTGCATGATGAAGTAAACACATACAAATAAAACAAAGTAACCTCAATACGGAATGCTTTTTTGCTCAAATTTACATGAACTAATTCTGTTTATAACTTCAGTTGAAATGCTGTTTAATGAAAATCTCATACAGTTTGAGAACTAAGTTCTGTGGTGTCAACAGTGTTTACTGGGAAAGATATAAGAAATTATACTGCATATAAAGTAAACGGGAAAAATGATGCCAGAATAGGGCAGGGAGAAAATTCTGAGTTACGGCCATCACTGAATCAGCTCTACTTCATAAGGTTTATGTGTTACAGTAGATAATAAATATTGCATGATGTTGTGAGCCTACCAAAGTGCTCTATAAAATCACCTAGGATAGCTGACTGCCCTAGCAGAGGCAAAGTGAGGTTGAACGTAGGCTGGTAGCTGAGGTAACCGGGGGATTTTCTATAGTAAATATTCCTTGGTCGGTATTGATAAGGGATTCACAGAACTGAATGAGATTTCCAGAAGTACTCTATATATCATTGTCTATCAACTTATTCTATCTCTTGGGAGCTGCCTCCCTGCTCCAAACATATTTATTTCTGCTTTTGATTCCTCACAAGTCTGCATTGGTTCTAACTACTCTAGTCTTTGGAGCCATTACTCCTGTTCCCACTATTCTAGGAATATACCAGACCATTTCTAGAAGTAATATATTCCAGAATATACATATAATACTAGAATGTGTAATGTAATACTATATTCCAGAATATACATATTCTGGAAATACACCACACCATTGCAGCTGGGAGGCCACAGCTAGTAATGTCTTAATAGAGGTGGATACAGTTGTATAGGTCCAGCAGCTTGAGCTAACTGCAGTGAGCTTTGCCTGCCCTCCTACACAGCGTGCATCCTAATGCATCATAGCATGCCTCTGCTAATTGTTTTCAGAGCTTATTCACTTACGACCTAGCCCAATCATTTTTCTTCCTGAGCTCCAGGCTGTATTCCCTGATTTCATGTGTCTTGCTGTGTAACCTTGGAAAGGGCATGAACATGTTAAATTTTGAAATGAGATTTGGAATGAGCTTTCTTTGTAGGCTTTTTTCCACCCTTACTATAGTCTTGCAAGGGAAACACCTTTAGGTTTTCACTAGAACAGTTTGGCTTCTAAAGTAATTGTCCTTGTTAATGTTATTTCTTTACAGTTGCAATAACATTGTGAATATAAGAACAATTTGCTTGTGACCTCTTTGTAGTTAAAAGGGTGACGAACAGTTTGACTGGCACGCCAGCACAGTTTGATTATCTTATTTGTTAAAAATCCCAATGTTCCACATAAACATATATTTCAGGAAAGTAAGAGTGGCTGAAAAGTTGGGAATGATCCCATCCCATGTGTTGTGGGAAAGTGAAGCTGGGGAAGTCCTGGACATTGGCATCTCTTGTCTCTTGATTTTTAGATTATTTCTTTTTTGTTTTTAGTCTGAGAACTATCTAGATTCATTCTGTTGGCAACTGACATCCAGTATGCATCAGCTAAACCAACTGAGGTTATTGTTTTGGAGATGTGCTTTCTTCATTCTAAACAGCATTGAGAGCCTAGAAAGCTAGCTTATATTGCCTGCTTATACTTAACTAGCTGCAGGGAGGTGAGGTGAAACTTGCTTCTGGAAAAAAAAAAAAAGTGTTCAAGAAGCAGATGGAGTAAGGATGGTTAGTCTATTTTTTTTTAATATTATTTTTTCCCCTTTAATATTAAGTGTTTTACTTAAAGCTAAAAAAAAACCCCTAAACCTGCCTGGGAGATTAGCGAAACCAAAACCTTGAAACAAGTAATGAAATATTAAGTTAAAATTAACATTCAAGTAGAGTATGTGGAGATTTCATTGCTTGGATGCTCACAGGGAGGTTGGACAAAGTGGATTTGAAAAGACTTGTGCTGTCAACTGGGCTGGAGTTAAAGCTCTAAATCCTTACCAGCCAATCAAAGTGTGCTCCTTTTGCCTAAATTAGTGTCTCAAATGTAAGTCTTGTGCATAGAGAGAAATGAAGGACAGAGAATTATTTTAGTTGCTCATATTGTTTTATTAATATTGTAGCTATTAAATTTTTACACAGACAAGATACTGCTTTATATTTTAGGTAGTTAAGCTTTTTAATTTTAGAATTGGAAAGGAATTTTACTATGTAATAAAATTTTGTCTAGCTCCATATTTTCTGAGAGCTAGGGTCCAAATAGAAAAAGGTCATCAAAACTTAAGTAATTCAAGGCTATCATCTTGTGCTTATAACCCCATAACATCTTAGAAAAGAAACTCATTATTGATTGTGCCTAAGGCTTAGGATAAAGTATGCTTCTATATAGTTAATTGTACCCCACGGTACTGCATCATTTCTGCTGTGGCAAGCTCAATTTAGTCTTGTGGAAGTAATACCCAGCAAGGTTTGCAGATGGGTCTAATAGATGCCCATTAATTAGGTGGCCATGGGAAATGTGGATCTGTCCGGTTGGGAAATGGGACTTTGCAATGAATAATGTTTAGATGTGCCAGTATTAATGGCATCTCAGCATTTGTTGATATATACCAGGGAAAGCAAATCAAAGAACTATTAAACAGGTTCAGGGTAATCTGTGGTTTGTATTGCAGATAGGTTAAAAGTGGTTAGTTCAGGCTCAGGTACTAAGCTGTCTTGGGTCGCTATAACATTAAGATCACAGGAAATTTGAGACTGAACCTTACTTACTTATCTCTAGTCGAGTACCAGTCAGTAGAAGAATGAAGGTTAAAAACAGTGTTTGAAAATAGCAAAATCTTGTCAGCCTCTATGTTATTGCAACAATATACTTGTTTACGTAGTACATAGTGAGCTAGAAATAGCTCACAGTTTTTCAGTGAGCTCAGTATGCTGTTGGATAGAGGCAAGAAGCACAGTGTCTTGTAGGAACATCCAAGCTTCAGCTTTGAAAGCACACACTTGGACTGGGAATTGTTGCATTTATGAACCATTTTAGCAATGCGTCTCTATTTCTACTGTTCTTCCCGCAAAGCAGCTTGAAAACAAATTCAGAATATCACACACCAGAGCTGTGTTAGAGAAGTGCTTTGACTTCTGAAGTATATGGCTTTGTCAGGATCCACAACCAGGTAGACCAGTTTGGCAGAGGTTAAACCCCCTTGTGTTCCAACCGGGCCTTAGAGAACTCTGGGTGGTTGGGGGTGGCTGGGCTTAACCCCTGAGTGATGTCCAATTGGGTGTTTTGTCCTGACTAGGTTTTTGCAATTCTCAGGAACAGAATTAACACTCAAAACAGAGTCAAGTGTAAAAGAGGGGGGGCAGAGAGAGAGAGGGAGAGAAAGAGAGAGATGACAATAGTTACCGCCACGGAGCTGCAGCTTCTGTCAGTCCGATGTCTTCAGGTGCGGTGGGGAAGCGTTCTTCCATGATATCTTCCGATGTGGCGGGCAAGTGTTCTTCCAATGCCGTGGGGAAGCGTTCCTCTTCTTCGATGTCTTCAGGTGGTGTCGAAGCATTCTTCCTCTGTATTGGTCGTTGTTGGGTCTTTTATTGTGCTGCCCAGGAACCTAAAAGTTATGTTTTTCCCAATGCTGTCTTTGAGGAATTTCCAGATCCCCTTTACTCCCCCACTCCGACTCCAGGTCTGGGATATCGTCCTTTGTATAAACTGACAGTGGTGATAGCCTTTGCCTTGGAGACTTTTCAGATTCCTTTGTTAAGGCTGATAGTAGTGATAGTCTTTGCCTAATTGGCTTTGCATAGGAATGTAGGGAGAGCTTGGTCTCAAGGTCTGACAAGCTGCTTTTTGTTCCTTTTTTGTGGGGATGATATGGCAGCAATGTTGAGACAAATAACCAAGTCACAGTTCTCTACAGGCTTCCAAGGAGAGAATGACAAAAGTCTCCTTATTCCTAAGTCCCCTAAAACCAGCGTTCTCCCCAATTTCACTGTGTCTGCATTGCGTGGTACTCTTACACAGTGCCCTTGGTGTGCCTTTGCTCCCTTAGGCATGTCTCTTCTGCCAGCTACTTCTTGCTCAGTGGTATAAAACCAGTTATGTTAGTCTCCATAGTCGTATTTTTCTTGATGTATGTGTTGCTGTGGCACTTTAGAAGTCGAGTGGAAAACAGTTTAAACCTAAACGGCTCACACCCTTTAGGACAATGTTTCTGCAGTAGCTACTGACCTTCAGGGATTAAGGTTTTTAAAAAATGACTGGAAAAACAAAGATTACCTTGAGCAAAGCACTTCTTTGCAATGAAGATTTTTTTGAGCATAACTAGAATTAGTGAAACTGTAACAGCATGTAGTAAGCATCCAGTGGCTCTTTGACAAAGCAAGCTGTTGTACCTCTGTACAGAACAGAACTGATAAACTGGAGGTGGTTACCATTTCAGATTACCTCATTAAACTTTATCCTTTTCAGAATTTTCAAGTGTTCTGGGGAACTGCAAACTACTTAGTCTCTTATTTTGCTCAAAATAAGTTGTGTAATGAAAATATTGCCAAGAAAATTGTTGCAAATGTCACAAATGCTCTTTAATATTGTTTAGTCTTCTTTAGTACTTGAAGCTATTTTTTTGACTGATTAATTAGTGCTATATAAATTTATTTGGAATAAAAGTAAACTGTGTGCAATTTGCAGAACTGTGTTTTAATCAGTGGATGGTTTCCATGGAAAGCCCATGCTATAGCAGAAGATTCTTTGGGGTGTGTGTGGCAGCGTTTCAAGTAGAATAAGATGATGTGATGAAAACAAATTCTCAGATTTATAAATTAAAAGAAAAAGTAAAGGTCTACTTTGCTGAAAACATAAAAAGTTCCCAGTTCTAATTCATCTAGCATGAGCACGTGGAAAAACACAACTTTGACCAGGGCCAAATTTGATCTTTGTCCAGAGCAACACCTGTAGTTCAGGTATCACTTCATTGAACTGAGTGATTTATGGTCCATGTTGTATTATTTTTCAGGATGATTAAATAGTGAGACAAGAACATGAAATAATGAAGAAATTGAGTTGGCAGGGTTTCTATAGCTACAATTCTCATTACTTCATTGCAATTCCATTAAACAATTAGCTTAATATATTAATTGGAGGAAACTGTAAGCTGGAAACGTAATGTAGCACTTCAGCAGGCTGACCGATCTGTGTACAGCCCATGTGTACAAAGTTTTAGGTTAGCTTATTGATTATCTGGTTGAAATATCTACCATGTGAAAAACTTTTTTTTTTTTCTGAGAGAAAAATTAAAAGAAAATTCAAAAGCTCTAATGATTTCTATACAGTGATGTACTTAGGTGCACTCAGTTTGAAGAGTCTGCTGCCGCACATTTAATCTTTACCCTCTTTCCCTTTAAAAGCTCAGTATTAATTCTTCTCAAATTCTGCATTTAAACAAATGTATCCACACTTGCAGACTACATAGATAACTTTATTAGAAATGAGTTTTCCAGTGGAGCAAGAAGCAAACAAGTTCTTATAAATTAGAGAAAAAGAATGGTTTATAACCTGTTTGTAAAAACTTTAATTGAGATTTTATGGAAGAAATGTATTGTTTATGGTTTTAAGTGTAGTTGGAAAACATTTTCCTATGGTTTGTCTAAGAGGACAGAGAAATAAAGTGAGCATTGCCAATGTAGTCCCTAAACCAAATTATAAAGTACAGTGGTTTGCAGAATATAATGAGAGGGCAAGCATAAATTCACCTTTTCTTTCCATCATCTGTAGTGACCAGAACAGTCTCATGGATTAGGTGACACATGCCTGAAACCAATTAAACCATTCAGTCAACATAGGGTGCTCGCAAGGACTGCCACACTGACAGCAGTTACCGTCCTTACAGCAGCCAAAAGTGAGTTCTGCTTCCTGTGGTACCTCGAAAGTAGTTGCCAGTCTTCATTCTACCCATTTCATGTTTATCTGTGCAGGAAGGGGATCCAATGGCCCATCTGCTCTGTGTGCTGTATGCCATAGAACCTGTCCCATGCACCGTTGATACAACTGCAAGAGGTGCTGTAGGAAAATGCAGTAGTCAAAACAATGGAAGATTCTCATAACTGGAGGTTTGCAAATGAAATCTTTACTTTCAGTACATTTTTAATTTTTTTTTTCTAGTGTAGCTAAGTGGATTGGAGCACAACAGACTGGCCATTATTTAAAAGCACAGAGTTCAAAGCAATTTACAAATGCGAACTGATTTTTTTTTTTTTTAATGCACTTAAACCCACTTCACAAGATCTCCCTTTCAGCGGGAAAGTCGTCAAAACATATTTAAAGTTAAGCTTACTGGAACATAGGCAACTTTCTTTGAAATGGGAATGCAAATGGATTTTTAGAGGCATTTTGGTCTGATACTCATTTGGCCAGTCAGTATCCCCACTGCAGAGGTTCCTGTTTGCCTCAGGGAGCAGTTTCACTAGAGTATTTTCTGTAACACCAGATCTATCTGGGGCTTTCTCCACTATTTCTCCCTAATGCATAAAATCCAGTTGGGAATACATCTGCTTAGGGAAATGTCTGATGCTTCTCTTCACTCAGGTGACATTTTGATCAATGGAAGTTGTAAATAAGAACATGGTTGATAGTTCAGGACCTGTAAAGCTGTGATAATGTTCTCTCACTCTCAGCAAAAAGTGATATACTCTAGATGATCCTGCTTGGACAGGGGGTGTGGACTGAATGGTCTTTCGAGGTCTCTTCCAGCTCCCAATATTCTGTGATTAACAAGACAAAAAGTCTGATTAAGAATTTGACATATTTAGTGGTGCTGTGAAATACTTAGAACAGATAAACAGGCTTGTGGCACCTTCAGCAAACGTTTCTGACTGGAGGGTGGCTGTTTGAGGTGGTGGCTCAGGACAGGAGGGGTTTTTTAACATTTCTGTGAGAAAACAAAATTATGGGGAGGGAGAGGGGAAACATTGTGCCAGAACACTCTGTGGTGGCATGCAGTATGCTAATCTCACTTCTTTCATGTGTGTTACATTTTATGGAATACATGAGTAAGCATTAAAAATATAGTTAATTACCAAACATCTAGCTATGTCAGGGAGTATTTACAGTTGCATGTGTCTTAATAGCTTTAGTTAAAATGCATTAAATGGGTGAATCAAAATGCTTGCTATGGGAAAGCAGACCAAATGAGAGAAACTCCTATATTTAAAAAAAAGTATCTTTTTTTATAGCCAAAACATAGTATAAACGTGTTGTGTTCAGTGGAACTTCTGAATTCTGGAAACTTACTGCTGTGTTTATTCTTCCACTTCTCCCCACTGTAGCCCGATTGCTTTGCATGTTGAAATAGGACTTAATGTTGAGTGGCAAATTTGCATATATTATTTGAATGTATCCAGAGAAATCTGGCAAGAATGGTGCTGTGCAGATGAAGTGCACAGAATCAGCAGCTGTGAAGAACCTGTATGTTTTTGCTATTAATACTAGATTTGTGAACTTCGAGGTAAAAATTTGAGATGGTGCCACAGATATTTAAATTGTCACACTGATTTCCATAGTAACATGGGACTACTGACTGACATCCTGATGAACCTGAATTTTCTGTCTGACACATTATCTTGCTTATTATTGCTTTCCTTGGTATCTTCTCCAGTTATTTTAGACCATGCTGCTTAACTAGCCCTTCCCTAGCAGAGCAGCAGCCCTGGGGTTCCTCTGTTCTTTCTGGTTTGTCTCATGTTTTCTATTTCATTGTGGAGTTTCAGCTGCACACACAGCTATGGGAAAAAACAGGATGGTGACTGTCAGAGAAGGCAGAGTATGTTGTTCTTCATGCGTGTCTTGATTCTTTAGTCAGAACAGGGCTAACAAGGCATGCAGATTAGGATACTGCAGGGATCTGAAGGAAGTGCTGGCATCAGGTGGCTATTATCCCATATCCTGTGCAGCCTTGTCATGAAGGCAGTTCCTCTTGCATTAAAGTCTATTTTGCATGCCCATGTACTGAGGTCGCTATCACAGGAATCTTGTTTTTTGTGGCCTTTGCAATTGCTCCTAAATAGTAGCATGCAATAGTCAGCATTTTGAATACACATATAGCACTGTTTGAAATATAATGTGACAAAACCCACAGTTTCTCAAGTCATGATCCTGTACCGAATTCTATCCACTGGTTTTAAATTACATTGAGACTTTTGTTTGCAATTGTACCTTTGTGGTTGATCCTGATTTTTTTTTTTTTTCACAGCAAGCTTCTTTTCTTTCCAATAACTTCTGGCTGGTGTTGATACCTTTCTAAATTAAGGCTGTTTAGCCCATGATGGTAATTGGTGAGTGATCTCTCAGCCCATGAGCATTTATGCTACACTTTTTTCCCCTGTCCAGTTGAGGAGGGCAGTGACAAGAGTGGCTTTGTTGTGGGCACGTTGCCTCCAGCCAGGGTCAACCTACCACAGGCCTCAATTCAAGTGAAGCTTCTGAAATCCTCAAGTGTTGATTCCACCCCTACAGCTTCAGGTTGGTGTCCCAACTTTGATCTGAGTGTGCACCTTTACTTGCTCTCTTCTGACTGATTCAGCCTTTTGGCCCTTCAGTGTGGCCATTGATAACAGCCCAGAAGCAGCTCTGCTCATACCACTCTGAACATAAATTGCAATTTCTTTTTTGGAAATATGGTGTTCCGGTTCCATCTAGGATAGAGTTAATTTTTGTTCTAGCAGCCAGTGGGATGCTGTGCTGGTTTAGAGGTAAACCGGCAGGAGAAATGGACCCACCACAAGAGATGATTATAAGTCAGAGTTACAATTTAATGAAAGATATTACCATACAAACACTGACACAAAGAGAACAACCTGCTTTCAACTCACCAAAACCCAGCAGTAAACCCAGTGTCCCAGGGCACAAGCCCAAAGGGGTTTGTTAGCCCCGGTGCTGAGATCCACGTGGCTCTCCCAAGTCCAAAGCAAAAAGAAGTGAAGAGTCCGTTGCTGCAGATGACGGCTGTGGCCCGGCCAGAAGCGATGGTTGTAGTCCGGTCGAGAGCGATGGCTTCCTCCTGTCGTGGTTCCGCTGCTCCTCCAGATCCAACGAAGAGAATCTTAAGGTCTTCTGAGCCCTGTTTGTATATCCTCAGGGAGCACCCAGTCCCTCCCCCAGGGCGGGGACTCACACAATGGGTAATTAACGGTGAGTCATGGGGTATGGTTGGA
>VXBZ01000959.1:0-147126 GCA_013399135.1 Heliornis fulica | reverse complement strand
TGCCAAGCAGTCAAGGACTTCTCAGTTCTTCATATCAAGAAGGTGGGGAGCACCCATGAAGCTGGGAGTGGCCACGGCCGGGACAGGTGTCCAAACCATCCAAAGAGAGTATTCCATGCCAATTACGTCATGCTCATTGTAAAGGGTGGTCAGTGGGGGAGGAGGTCACAGCTTCAGGACGTGCAGTTTTGGGGATGATCTGATTACGGAACAGCTCTGAGCTCTATGGCCTGGGGTGCGCAGCTTGGTGAGAAATTATACCTTGTATAACCATTGTCATATATTTCATTATAAAGTCCTATCTTCATTATCTCTCTACTGTCCCAGTAAAATATCTTTATCCCAACTGGTGAGGTTTGTTTTCTTTGCTGGTTTTC
Organism: Heliornis fulica; assembly: GCA_013399135.1. Taxonomy (NCBI): domain Eukaryota; kingdom Metazoa; phylum Chordata; class Aves; order Gruiformes; family Heliornithidae; genus Heliornis; species Heliornis fulica. The sequence goes on along the minus strand of VXBZ01000959.1, from coordinate 146,749 downwards.
TTTTCCATCTTTTCACCTCTCAGCTGGGGCAACACCACAACATATGGCTGACAAATTATGTCACAGAATCACAGAATGTCAGGAGTGGGAAGGGACCTTGAAAGATCATCTAGTCCAACACCCCTGCGTGAGCAGGATCACCTGGATTAAATCACACAGGAATATGTCCAGATTGGTTTTGAATGTCTCCAGAGGACTCCACAAACTCTCTGGGCAGCCTGTTCCAGTGATCTGTCATCCTCACAGTGAAAAGGTGTTTCCTTACATATGGAACTTCCTATGTTCCAACTTGGACCCATTGCCCCATGTCTATCACTGGCCATCACTGAGAAGAGCCTGGCTCCATCCTCCTGACACTCACTCTTAACATATTTATAGACATTAATGAGATCAGGCCTCAGTCTCCTCCAAGCTGAAGAGACTCAGCTCTCTTGGCCTTTCCAAATAAGGTGTCCATTCCATTTAATGTCAGGCTGTTGTATTACAGTAGAGGTCAAAGACAACACTCAGATTGGGGTGACAGGGTTCTAAAAGTCCTTAACTGTCAGGAGACTCCTCTTGAAAGTATCTGAGATCACTTTCTTGAAACAGAAGCTCTTGCTTTCATGCCTGCATTACACAGGTATGAATCTATGACATGGAAGAGAATCTTTGACTAATGCACCGGCAAGTTTGTCCATATCTCATCATGGAGGACATGGCTCTAGTGGTAACAAGTATATTTTGTGATGAATGCTTTCCACAAGCCCTTTTCATATATTCCTTCTGACTTGGCATATTAGATGTTTTAATGTCACTGACTGTAGCTTAGCAAACATTTGTATGCTTCAGAGTGAATTCTGCCTGACAGCTGAGAGTTAGGTTACCAGCTTGTTCTCAGCTTCAAGTTTCATTGAATCGGTGATGTGCCAGAACAGTGGTCAGCTGCGGGTTTTGTGTGTAACGGGTAACGTGCTTGCTAAAACCACAGAAAAATTTGAGTCCACTTGGGAAAAACCAGTTGGTTTTCTTGTGCCACATTATCTCAGGGCTCTTGTTCTTCTGGTTTAAATACAATGCCTTCTGGCTTATGGAGTCCACAGGTTATTATTATGCAGTCCAACTTGTACTGCACCTGGGACCTGAATGACCAACCTCTTCAGCTGTTGGCAGTATTTAGGTGCGTGTAGTATACAGAAAGAAACATTAATCATACATCTAATAACATTCAGTAGGGCTTAGATTAAACCCAAGAGTTTTTTTTCTGTACTAGGCATAATGTAACTACAACAGGAATAATTTAAGTATATGTGAAAAAAACCTACTTTTGTAACTCTGCGTTGTCCCGTAGGAAAAGAGAAATCAATAATGCAGTTCCCATCTGAGCTACTTCTTTTGTATTTAGTCATAGTGGGGCATGTAGCTAATTGGTCAAAAGGTACCTGTTTCTCGGTTTTCATAATACTAAATATTGTATTTATTTTTAGCCAAATAAAATTCTTGTAGGAGGAGTTTCCTACTCCTCCCTAGAAAGTAGATGTGTATCCAATGCAGTAATGGTACTATGTTTAGGATGTTTTTCCCCTGGATTTACTGTTTCATATCTTTGAGCTGGCTCAGAATATGCTTCTTGAAATATTTCAGCTGTCCAAAAGATCAGTTTTCTAATTTTCCACCATTATGTGCAAATTCATTAATCTGGAAGATGTTGAATTTTTAGTATACTATGCTCTTTGAACCTGCTGGCCCTACAGTCACAACATATACACAAAAGGTAAAAGCTCTTTCCCTGTAATGTATTATAAACATGTAGGGAGGAAATGGTATATTTTATAGAAAAATATAAATTCTAGCTGGGTAGGTTATGTATAGCTTGATTGTTTTCTGTGAACCCTCAGAAATGGTTCCCTCCACAAACTGGTCTCTGAGCCAATCTTCAGATATGCAGCAGCATTAGTAATTTATTTGTGATTACTTGTACAGCTATGGTGTATTTCAGAGTCCACTCCTGCCTTCAGATAAGATGCCTAGTTCTTTTATCTAACTGCTGGTCTTACCATAATGGCAGCTTTACAGGAAAGAACAGAATTAAGGAAAGCATAAATCTATTTGATCCACTGACATACAGCAAGCTTCATACTTTGGTCTCTTGTAATATTCTCTGTTATTACCAGTGGGAGTAAGAGCTTTTGTGGCAGGCAGGACACTATTGTAATCCTTCCTTAACTGTTGATATTATCCAAATCATTTTCAGTATGTGTTTTGATAAGGTAATGTGCAAAGCAATTAAACAACTTCTCTTTTCCCTTTAGTTTACTCTGCAATGTTTTATTTTTCAGGTGGTACTTTGCTTTAGAGAAATATGATTGAATGTCTCATGTTTCATACTGGAAGTAGCCAAACTCTGCTTTTCACATTCCACGTTCTCTTGGTGACATAATGGTAGAAGACTTGAAGGGGGGAAAAGGGTTTAAAAAAGAAAAAAAAATAAATCCCAAGAGTCCTAATGGTAGTAATCTCTCTTGTAAGAGTCAGTAATTTACAGTGAGTTCCATTTCTTCTTTTATGAATGGGTCTGGTTGCAGTTCTGTGATATGGTCTCATGAGCTGTGACCTTGCTGGTTCGCAACACATTTCCCTGTTGAAAAAGTGAAATAATCTGACTGTTTTCATTTTAGCTGGACTTACTAGAGTACTGGTGTTCTTGAGGATCATAAAGACGTGCATGTTTTCTGTTAGTAGGCAACAAATTTGAGTGGAAAACCTGCTGGAGTTGCTTTGGGTTCTGTTCAAGTGCTGAATTCCTGAAAGGTGCAAGAAAAACCTCAGGAGAGGCATCACTAAAGTAGCATGTGATTTGGCTTTAAATACCAAAATCGTGGAGCTTTTCAATCCCTAAATAAGATTCCTTTCAAAATCAGGATCAAACTAAATTCACAGGAGCAAATTTAGGAGCTAAGCTGTAATTGCATCTGAGCAACCCTCAGCCAGAAAAAGATTTTTAAAAAGTGATTTGTATGAGAAGCCTATTAAAGGGAAGCCTAAGTAGTTTATCTGATTGTGACTAATGCAGAATAAATAAGCAAAGGTGGTGTTGAAAGTGCCACTGTGCCTGAATGAGGAGGAAAAGAAGCTTATACTGATTCATGTGCAACTGGTTCTGTGTTCATGCTTTTTTATTTACAGCTGGCTGAAAAATATAAGGAATTTGGAATAAACCTGATGCAATTTTCATGCAGCTAGCATATAATAACTTTTTAGACAGCAGGTAGAGGAAAGCTGGAATGTACTTTTCAGCTTCTGTATGCAATGGCTCTAGCAGGCAGGTAGGAGCTGGCTGCTCATCTCTATAAGCACCTGTGTGCAGATGAAGAACCATCATCTGTTCCATTGCCCAGCCAGCACACATCTGGACTAGGACTGAGTCCACAGCAGAAGCACAGAGATGGAGATAGATCATACACTGGGAAAACACAGTGAAAATTTGACAATGTGATTATTAGAGTTGGGTATTGTTGGGCAAGGGTCTGCCATTGGGGAGGGTGTAAGGATGTGTGCTTGGAGACTGTAGTTGGGAAGGGTGCAGAAACATACCTGATTTGTGTTTGTCCTCTGGCTTGGGGCTGCTATCTATAGTTGCCATCAACAATATATGCACTGAGCACCCCATCCCTTCCCCTAGTATGACCTGTGGCTGGCCATTGGCAGTATTTGAGAAAAGCAGCTTTGGGACAGTCAGTATCACACTGGCTCAGAGTGGTTTCCACTAGAAAAGAAAAAAACAAACTGTCATTATCAGATTTTTTTGTTGTTATTTCTTTAAGATACATATAAATTATCCTGTTTCCCTGAATACAGTAGAAGTTAGTGCAGTTTCTATGCATGACAGTGCTTCCCCAGCTTTGTTTTTAATGTCTTCTGTGTTTGGAGCTTTCTCCTTGAGTTCCTGGGGTTCCCCCCCACCCCCCTGATGTTTTGAGTTCAAGCTTACCCATGTGCCCACTCCTGTGAGTTTGATTTAGTCCCTTGGGAAGTGCTACTTTTTTTTTCCAGTTAGTTCTTGCTCTGTTACTGCCTCATAGTTCAATATCTTCAGTGGTAGCATCTATTATTTTCTTTATCTCGTTCCATAAAGAAGCTTAATTGTTTTGTTTCAGGCTTTTTATTAAGGCTGAATGATGAGCATACTAACTACACTAAAACTTCAAGGTCTGTGATTGCCTATAGATCAGAGACGCTTATGATGCCAGCCACTAAGGCTTTCCAGGAGAAGAGGTTGTTTAGCTGTATATTAATGCTGCTTAGCAGGTGGATGTGAAGCAAAGCGACGGGATGAGGTAGTGCTCAGCAGCTCCCTTGGTGTGCCACAAACCATGGTGCTTGAGAGCAATTCAGCTGCATCAGCTGGGCAGTAAAACCTAAAACAATCGCTGTGTGTTTGTATTTCATATTACTTCTATGTCCTTGCAGGTAACTTATCAAAATCACAATGGATTTGTTATAACTGGATATAATTATATTACTTTTTCTGAAGAATATATTCCACGAGAAAATGATTCCTATGATTCTTTCTATTATATTTCAGGCCTGTGAACACTGATCTAGATAACTATTATTTGGGAAAACTAGCAGGGAGGTGGCCTGCTAGGAAAAGAAATCCTTGCTACTCATGGTTTTTTGCTGGGGCTAAAAAAGCAGAGAGGATCTGTCAAAACTAAAGTTGGCTTTATAGCTGTAACTTGAGTTGGCACTATCTAGTGGTTGTTTAAAAGCAAACAAAGCCCCCCAAAACAAAGTAAATAGAAAAAACCCTCCTGTTGGAAAGGATTCTGAGCATTAGTGTTGAAAAAAAAGCTGGCTGGCAAGGGTGAGGTGTAGCCTTAGACTGAAAACTCATTTCAGAGGTTTCAGCAAGCCAATTTGGGAAAAATGGCACTTTTTTCTAGGAAGAAATTAACTCTAGAATCTGGCAAGAACTGTTTGGACATGGATGTCATTTAAAGTAGATGATAATGCCAGGAAGGGAGGGGGGGACAAAAAAAGCTTGCGAATAGCTCTAATGAAAATGAGAAGTCGGTCAAATGTATCCAGAAGCCCCATTTACTTCTTTAATAGATAGAACTAGATACCTGAGAAACAGTGATGTGGCAAAACCATTTTTTTAAATTTTATTTTATTCTGAATATATAAAAGAATTTAAACTTGAAAACAGAACCTTTAAGGACTTAAACAGATCATCATGTGGAACATACAAACATATACTAGGAAATAATTGCTAAAACTATAAAACACCAAAGTAGAATCTCAATTATCTGGATATAAGTAAATAATTTTGGCCATACTAATCTTAATGATAAGGCAATAAAAATTCTTTCCTAATGTGATTGTCAATGTGAATCTTTAGTGTTCAGTGACACCTAAAGTGATAATAACCCTTATGATAACTGCTGTAAGTAGTTATGGAAAAGATTTGTAGATAGTAATGGTGATTCTGGATTATTCAGTTATCAGAGGGAAAACTACAGGACTAGAAACAGTGTCTAGAACTTCAGCTAAGTGTGATACTTAGGACAATTCATCTTGGCATAACTAACGTTGGCGTAGTTTGACTCGTGCATCAGAAGAATCATTCGGTGCAATATCTGCTCAGTCTGACTGGATGTGTCAATCATTCATCTGTGTCGTGTTGTCCTGTGTCCACTCCCTGCCCACCCCCTACTTCTGCCTCCCAAAAAAGAAATACGGCCACATTTTTAGTTATAGAACAAGAAACCTGCTGTTATTTGATGTCAGTAAGCGCAGTCCTTTGTTTCAATCAAGTGACTATGCAAATATCCTGCATGGGTCTCCAGTAAAGGGCAGAGCATGATGAGAAAATGACTCCTTTCTGTCTTGAAAAGGTGCATCTTGTGTTCCTGGTAGAAACCTGCCAACATGTAACTAGTATGTTCATTTTGGAAATGGGGAGAGAACCAATCTAAATTTTGCATATCTTTATTCACTGTAGACACATGCAGTGTATGTATGTATTTACCTTTGTGTAATGATGTAGCTCAATGACTGAAATTCCACCACGGATATCAGAAGTTATACTAAAAACATTTTTCCTCTAGTCAGTGTGATGTAAATGGCTTAGCTAATTCAAAACAAATCATTAAATCATTTCTGGTTTGCATGGCCTGGTTATTTTTATTCTCTTCCTTCCTTTCTGCCATCTGTCTATAAACCTATTGATTTTCCCAGTATTCTCTGGTTTTTGCTGTTGAAGCAGTATATCAGTTTTCTTTTTATTACAGTAATTTTTTCCCTCCTCATCTTTGGAGGGCACTTATGTAAACCGAAACAGAGATTACTTACATCCAATGACGTAAGCAGGGGGATAAAGCTGCATTGACCCAACATTGACTACAGTCAAGAGGAATAAATTACACCATAGAAAAAAGGGATGGGTTCAATAGTTTTGAACCTCTTATTTAATATATATTTCATACATTAAAGTCTAGTTATTTTTTTCCCCATGTTACTATTTTATTGACCAGAAATTATCTTGACAAGATTAAAAGAATGTTGTTAAAGTCCTGTTGAATTTTGAGATACTTATTACATATTCTGTTATGTGGAGTCAGGTGGTTAACAGCCTTCCAGATAGGTTGCGCAGCTCTGTCAAACCACATAAAGAGAAAAGATGGATCAGGCTCTGCATAACTTAAATATCCTTATAATTATATAGGCACAGAATTAAAACCACTAGCTCTTGCAAAACCTCTTTCCAGATTCATTTTAAAGTTACCTAGCAAGCTCAGTTCATTGAAGAACAAGGCAAGTAGCAGTTGATCTGAAAAGTCAAGGTTTAAATTCGAATGAACGAAATAAATTATGTCTCAGCAGGAAAGCTGTACTCAATATATTAATCCTTATGAAGATTACGCGGAAATTAAACCTAGCATTTTCACTCTAGAAAATAAGTCTGTAAACAATATTTCTGGTGCCTCTTGAAAGTACCCTTCCCTTGAAGGAAGAGCTTCTGTGATGTTCTGTTGGATTATTTTTTTCCCCATGCAAATATTATGTAAAGGGAATGTTCTCCTAATGATTGCTACTGTGATACAGTGGGCAAAAATCTCAGAACATAACTTGGAAGGAGTACCAATAAATTACATTCATAAGTGTAGATCATTCTCTTATGTTTTCAAATTGCACTTCTCTTAGCCCTTAATAAATTGGATTCTTAAAGTCAGAAATCCCCGACCTTCTCTTGTTCTAGTATTTTGATGGAACTCAGAACTCCTTATTTCTAACAAGATATTTTCTGGTCTTAAGGGTCTGCTCCCGTCTAGTGTGTTATAGTTCATGGCAAGCTGTCTGGCATGATGTTGCATGGGTCAGTGCTCCAGTGGTGGAGCCTTTCCTGTGTCACAGCAAAGCAAGAAGGTATAAATGGATTCAAAAGAGAATTTGAGAATACCTCTCTGTCTCTGTATGGGCATGTGCTTCTTTGAGCTGTATCTTGATTCAAGATCTGGGATCATTCAAATATAACTGAGAAAAATCTTTGGCAATCGCCAGATTCCACTCTTGGGGAATTTCTTAGTTCTTAACATTCTTTCTCAGAAATGAGTTGCTAAAATCAAGCCTTCCCTGCAGGAATTATGTATTAGTTTTGATAAAGTTCTAAATCCTCAATCTCCATGGAATAGCTGATGGATAGAAATGAACCTGCATCTCGCGTACCCACAGAAAGTGCCTCGGGGCTTTCCCTTTTTCTTGCATTGACTCTACTTGAAATGGTCCTGAGCTCATTCTGGTGAGACACAAAAAAACTTTGAGAGACTAGAAGAGACTTTCACATCCCGATTTTTCTTTGTCATTGTCTTTAGATACTTGCTGTGTTGTTAACACCTTGCTGACCAGTCTTCCTTCATTGACTGTGTGGAGGACAAAGCTGGCGTTTTATCTTCCTTGCATAGTTCAGTTGGATTCACCAGATCAAAGTGGCCATTAATCTAAAGAGTGAATGTGTCTGAAATAAAAAATTAGTTCTCAAATTAGATATGAATAATTTTGACGAATTGCACATTTCTGCAGAAAATTCTAATAGCACCATTGTGCTCAAGTCCTGTATTTTTGGGTGATACAATAACTTGTGTTGAAGTTTTCTGTGGTCTTGAATCATGGAAATGAATCATTTGATCCCATAAGTTTCTTAGCAGCAGGTTTATTCAGTTGACTGGAATTATCATTCAGATTTATCAGAGGAACCCAAGAAAGTTTAAACAGACACTTGGAAATTACGTAAGATGCTCTGGGTTGGCAGCCCGCCCCAGGCTGGGATCCCATGTTCTGAACTGCCCCTCACTGCAGGATCTGCTAAATCTCCAGAGTGTTGTATGTATTTCTGTGTTACAATTTTGCATAAAAATTTGAAAAACGAAACAAAACACTAAACCCCTAAAATACTCCACCAACTTTTCACGCTGAACTCCTACTCTCCATTAATGGGAGACATAGTAAGTGTTAGGGTTTTGGGGTGGGGTTTTTGTGTAATCATGTTTTGTTTTCTCCTTTCTAGACCTTTTTTTATTATTATTTTTGAACAGAGACATCTCTAAATGAGGCCTGTTTCATTGAGATATTTTTGCAACTACAGTTCTCATGGAAGGAGTGCTCATTTGCAAGTAGCTCTCGGAGAAACTTTTTCTTAAGCTGAGGAAATCTGCAGCTTTTGAAAGGTGGCTGCTTGGAATCTTCTCTAGTCTAATCTTGTTTCTTGTTGTAATAATGTTTTAATTTTTCAAGAGATACCAAAATCTTCCTTCAGCCAGTCAGTGCAAGCACAAACCATTCTGTAGAAAGGTTGAGAACTTTATGGTTCTTCTCTCAACGGGAGCTCCGCTTTCTGCTTGAGAGGGTGGGAACATCCACTTAAGTCTTCTTACCCAACTTGTCCTTGAAAATTAATTCTCTTCAACAGAAAAGAGGACTTTGTTCCCCAGCTCGGGAAAAATTTCAAGAGGCTTATGACAACTGTATGCCTCTATAGCTTCTGTTACTGGAACCTCTGGAAAGCACAGGAGTGTAAGGAGGGGTCGTGGAGTGTCTTTTAGACCCACCAGCTGTGACCCTCTGCTCTGGCAATGTCTGTAAATGGGAGGGAAGCACTGGGAATGGGCTGAGGACCTTCTGCTCTGTACATGGGGAGAGAAACCTCGAGTATGTTTACAGACAGAAAGTAATGGTTGCAGTAACAAGACAAAGAACTCAGGAAGTTGATGGGTGGGAAATAATAGAGTATAGAAGAATGCACTTGCAGAATAGGAGAGAGAGACAAAGAAAAAAACCCAGAAGGAAATAATAGTGAAAATACAGGGGGAGTACAATTGCTTGTGGAAGGCAGGAGCATAGCAGTCAAGGCAAAGCTGCCCGCTGTAGCATGCTAAGAATACTACCTAAAAATGTAACGATGTGGGTATGTGTAAAAATGAAACACATCCGATTTCTTTTTCAAATGAAGCTGTGAATGAGCTTGACTTGACTTTGCATACTTAATTTTATATGTGCTTTTTTGTTTTGTAACTTACCATGAGAAACTGATGTTTAAATCTATGAATTTTTCATGATAATACATGTAACTTCTCCAAATTACTTGCAATCAGTAAACAGAAGATATTAGGCTGTACCTGAAAGCTTCATTGTCCATAATAAGGCTTTTAAAACTAGAGGAAACCAAATCAATTCAGTCACTTAAGTAATTTCTTTCTTTTTCTAGTACAGTATTTAGCAAAACATAAAATGGTGCTCAGTAAAGATTACTTCAGTGGCTATGGAGACCTAAATCCCCTAGCTCTAATTCCAATGACTAACTATATTCNTGGTGGGTGGAATCACTAGTGAATAACATTACTGACAGCTTTGCGTGATCACAGTTCAGTAGTTCTGATTTGGTAAACAGCACAATGATATCAAATTGAACTAGTCAGTCATTAAATAAAGAAACATGACCTATTCAAGGTAGTCCTAATTAAAATCCAGTGTCTGAAATCCAGTCCACTGAAATTTACTGCACCCTTTCCAACCTTTTTCCTTTCAAAACTAATTGGAGGGATAAGAAGTGAATGTGTTTTGATTTTGGGGACCTCACATTCATAAAGTGGCACTTACTGCTTGTCCCATCCTTATGTCTTGCCTAATTTATCCTCAAAAACTACAGGTGCTTTGTGGCTTGATGTCACCCTTTGACCATGACTTTACCTGTCCTTTCATTTATCAATCTTCATATGCAGAATATTTTCAAATATGTTTTTTTTTTCAGGGAGGCTTTTCTGTTTGTGAGTTGGTTTGGCTTATGCTTTGGCTGGCATTTTTGTTGTTTTATACTTTTTTGGGGGGGCTTTGGTTGTGGGGTTCTTTTAATAGCAAAAGGGAAATTCCTGTGAAAAATGAAGTTTCTAGTCCCTGGGCTGCACTTTATAAATACTGCTAGTGCAATTTGCTTTGCTAAACTGTATACAAGGAGGGAACTAAACTGACTTGATAGTATCAAGCAGTATTTTCAGCATCAGCCAGACTCTGTATCTCTGTTCTATACTTCTGACTGTACATTACAGGCTTTCAAAATCATGCCCTTACCTTATTATAAAATAAATAAGGATAATGGCTTTATAAAGTAATTTAGGGCAGATTTATTTGAAAGCATTTTATTTGCTTTTTGGGAAGTGGGTTCACAGCATTACAAATGTACAAATGGGAAGAGGCTTCACCTATCACGGGTTCAACTTTGTCTATAAGGGCATTTTGCATCTTATGAAGCATATGTCCCTTTTGGGGGAAGGACACCACACTAGATGGTAATTAATTTAATTGGTAATGACAATTACTATTTTGTGTGTGTTTACACTTGGAACTCAGTTGTAGTTCTGGAATTAGTCAAGAGAGAACAGAACTTGGGCAGGGAATGGCACAATCCGGATACCAAGCTCTGCAAGCAGTTGGACTCCTAATAAATGGCATTTGAACAGTCTCTAATATTTAATAGAACCTATGAGATAGCAAACAATGCTTTCAGTGAAGCATTGCTTTAAGATATTCTGTTTTGATGTATTTTCAGAATTAGACATTATCTTTATTTAGGCATTCCAAATGCAGCGTGTCGCATAACTGGAGAGAAGACTGCAAATTTTCTTTCCCAGTATTCTTTATATGTCCAAAACCAGTTACAGTGATGCATGCAGAGGTAGCCTCTACTGCCAACCACTACACATTCTGCATGTCTAAATAACAGCATTTCTATAACTGTAAGCTTACTATTACTTTTAGGCTAAGCAGTGTGATTGATAGCAGAGATAGATCTCAAATTTACCTGTCCCTTTGCTAGTGAAAATGACTCTGCTGTAGACTAACCACTGTGGAGGTTAAAAGAAAGCATCCACTGGTCATATTAAGTTGTTTTGCACTACTAATTAGAAATAATCAGGGTTTCAGTCAGTCCAGAGTTTTGGTAGTAACTGTCATGTAGATATGTTGGTAAAACATAAGCCGTTTTTTTGGCTTACCATAACCCTTTTGAGACTGCAGGCTCTTAATGGTGTAGTAACAGCTGATCCTGTTCATCACGTTTAGTTCTGAGTTTCAAACAGGGGACAAAAGAGATCTTAGCACCAGGTAATCTTATCAATTGTCACCGAAGTAATTGTGTGTTTTCAGAAGTCTTGCTAGGCTCACATTTGACCTGTCTCACCTGGGGCATGTTAATGTTTAGATGCTTCAAGGGAAAAGATTAACAGTGAAATGAAAAAAATACTTTGTGGGGTGGTGTGTATGGCCAGTGAGTGCAGTTTGAAAATGTACATGCCAGTTACAAGGTTTAATAAACCATCATATTTTATGATTTAGTTATATAAAGGAGAATTAGTTTCCTGGAAAAGAAATGTCTGGTATCTGTTGTTTATTTTCTTTTGATGCCAAAAAGATTGTGAATGTGAACACCATTTGTTTCCTAAAAGTATTTTGTAGAAGTTACTAACAAAGTACTGGTTTATTTAATTGGATTGACTTGGTATATAAATAGGATTTTCCTCATTTAAGTTTTCTTTTTATATATCTCTATTACAACTTCCACCAGAAGCAGACACTTCTGGATACTTGCAGTTCTTGTTTGAGTCCTTGAGGAGGCTAGAAACAAAGTTTTCTTCCCTTGGATACATACTGGTGGGGGAGGTGGGTGTCTGTCCAGACTAGAAACTTTTTCAGCTGCTGCCTATGGGAATTTAGCATACTTTCCTCAATGCTCAGATCCAGAAAAACAAAACCAAAAACGGGGATAAAGTATGTTAGAAGTGTGGGAGCTAGAGCAGAGTTTTGTAGTTCAAGATATAGGTTCCAGTTAGAGAAATCATATTGTGAAGTTGGGTTTATACTGTGTGGCAGACAGATACTTTTGTTATCTTCTGGAATGGTCAGAGAAAGGGAAAAACCTCTAATATTTTTAGCAGAATTAAGAGGTGAAGAAGTGTCTGGGGGAAAAAAATAAAGGAAAAAGGGTGTTAAAAAAAAAAAGCTGGAAGATAATTTCTGGTTCTCAGTCTCGTAATGAACTTTGCTGAGGGTCATTTGGATATTGTAGTCCTAGTGCATTTTTTCACCACATGAAAAATGTGTGTACTGAATGTGTGGCCCTATAGCATCTGAAGTCCAGCGTTTGCCTCTAATTTAAATTTTAATATTTTTCATTCCTTCTTACCCAAGATTAATTCCTCTGATTTTTAATTATTTTTTTAAAGCAATCTCTCATCAAGATTTAGGAGAGCACTTAAGAATGCCATCAGCCTTCTACTAGGGTAATGGCTGAGATGAAAACACCCTTAGAAAATACAGGGAATTTTAAGTCTCCTGATCTTTAAGTCTGACAAAAATAACTTAGTTGCAGTTTGTGTACTTAGTATCAGCCTGACTCAGGACCAGGCAAACTTGCTTTAAAGGGATTTTTTAATCTTCTGTGATATTCTTATAGATCTCAATAAACAGATAAAGATGTAGGTGTCTTCTTTCCAGTAGGTAAACACTTATCTATTCCTTTAAGCAGGTAATTTGTTATTTTGGCTTCAATTTTATAGCAGAGTAATTAAAATTACTCGGCATGTTACTTAAGCCTATGTTCACTTCTGCTTAGACGTATTTGAAGACAAGTTATTTAAGTGCACGACATGTATCCTGCTTTCACCAAAACCAAGACATCATTTGAACAGAAAATGCAAGTATAGGTAATGGCTCAAAATAAAAAATCTTCAGATATCTAGAGCCACGCTTTCAGATGTATGTAGTGGGCACTTGCAGTTGTACCTGGAGATAAGTTGCAGTAACATGGTTTTGTGCTAAGCGTTACAGTCTCCAGGTGTTTCTGTTGTTGAAGTGCTTCACTTCATCTGCTTTTGGTGCAAGTGAATTCTGCATTTCTTTCTTTTTAACAGCTGGTGTAAAAACCTGTTATCATATTTCTATTATTGTTTTTCATCCCCTGATGATAAACAATTGGTATTTTCTGGAAATCCAACTCCATCACGTTTCTCTGTCAGCAAACATTAAGTGCTAGTGGCAAGCAGTAAGATTTGGTTTAGAATTGAATTTCAGTGCTTATTTCTCTAGTTCTACTATATGCAAGTCTTAAAGTATGAAATTATAAGGTAGAAATTATCTCTGGTGCAATTGTGTATATTAACACAATTCCATTTTACTGACTTTCCCTCTTTCTATTCTTAATGTATTAGATCAACAGAATATTTTGTTTTCTGTCAAACAATACCAGGATATATTTACTATTTAAAATGTAATCCAACTTTTCATGCTGGTTTAAAAATGCTGGGATTTTTTAGGATTTTGTTGTCATAAAGCAAAGCTCCTGCCTCGTCCATAGTCATGACAAGGTGCTGTTTGTCCAGACTGTTAGACACAAATCCAAGTAGATTGCTGCTGAAAAGAACAATTGTTTAATATTTCAAGTACCAGGAAATGTCAGAGTGAAATGGTGCTCATAAAGGAGAAGTTCTTAAATTAAATTCAGGAACAGCAGAGAAGGGTGCACAAGTTTTATGTTCGTTTGGTGTAGTTCAGCTCGCCTTTGATTCCTAATGAGTTAATGTGGGGTTTTTTCAGTTTCATGATTTGTAGGATTTTTCAGAGATATTTGAAATTTCTGAAAATTACTAGATTTCACATATGATTAATATTTTTGAGAACTGAGTTTTGAGAATAGGTCATTGACCTATAATATGGGAAGGACCTGCTGGTTACTTGATCTGATTTTGCTGCTGTAGATAACTGTGCCATATTACCTGTCTTATAAACCAATGGATACAGAGATGTTTTCAGTTTTGGAGCCAAACCTTGGTTAGTTTTAATTTGTTAATCATTCCTCCTGCAGTGTGGCCTCACTCCATTGCATTTTTTTCTCTCATCTGCTTTCAGGACAAGACTTTGCTCATCCCATCAAGTAATGATCTACAAAAAAATTTATTTACCTTTAAGGAAAATTCCCACCCACATCCAAATTCCTTCCAAACATCGTCTTTTCTTCCTCTTGCTCTCCCTTACACCCCCTTCCCCATGGCCCCCCATCACTGGATCACGTCCTTTCTCTTGCTTGTGATGAGGAAATGTCCTTTCTGAGTAGTCTAGAATGTCAGTCATAGTCATCAACACAGAGCTTTGGAGGAACAGAGGGTGGAAGGAATGGATTATTATAAGATTGTAAAAAGCTATCTAAATCAATTCCAAACTTCAGTGAATAAGGTAACATATGAAAGATAACTCTGAGAACACTGAATATACTGAATATCATAAAACACCTTAATGATTTTCTCAACCACAGCTCAAACTTGTATTTAATGTTCCCTGTTGAGGAAGAAATGTTGAAGGTTGTTGCCTTGAGAAGCATGAGGAATAGAAAAGTGTCATTCATGTTTCTTTATATTTTTACTATACCTCTCAAAGGAAGAAACATAAAATATCAGTAATCAAATGAATCTTGAACTTTGCTAGCAAGGTATATTTGATGCTTTCTGTGAACAGAAAACTGGAAAACATCTTGCATTCAGTTTCTTGTCAAATGTGCTGGTTTCTTGCTCTCAAAAAAATGCTGTTCCATTTCTGGTATTTCAGCATCAATCTTTTGCTGTTACAAAGCTGGTGCCGTTGGCTGTCAGGCCTGCACAATCTCAATTGGCAGACTTATCTGTCTTCAGCAGGATTAGATAGAAATATGTCTCCTTCACATGATGCTCCAGCCTTAGGCTGCACCAGCCCCAGGAAACTTGAGTACATTAGCTTCAAAGAAACTCTCTGCAACCTCCTTGACAGCGTACTCTACAAAGTAGCCTCCAATCCACTCCTCAAATTGTTTGCTCTGTCTTTAATGTTTACTCTTTGTATTGTATAAATACCTAATCACTTATCTTGTCTGTGACAGTTAAGTTTTGTAGTAGAAAGTGCTAGACCATTCTTATTTCCAGTTTATCTCTAGTAATGGTCTGATATATTTCAAGATATAATGAGACTGATCCCATGCAAAATGACCCTATACTTGGAAGGAGATGATGTACATAAATAGCATGACAAGCCAGGGCTTATTGAAGACCTTCCCAAAACTGACAGTGTCCTGATACATGAACATTTTTCTTCAAAGCAGCTAATGTACTCTATGACTTTAGAGAAAATAAGAAATAATGTGACTATTATCTGTGAAGCTCTTGTTGATGGCTTATTTAGGCACCATATCTATTATTGCAGTCTCCTATTTAAAGAGTAAAACAACTTCAAAACATAGTTATCTTCATTAGTCTGTATACATGCAATCATACTCGCTTATTTGTGTATACACACACACACACACACACACACACAACTGTGCATATATAACCTCAAATGAGCATTTTATTTCCTAGGAAATAGCATTTCACAGAGCAGTCCTGGTTTGCATGTAAACAATAGACCATAAGTTGTGGTTATGCTTTTTGAGTTAAGCTCTGTTCTCAGAAAGGTGCGTGTTACATATTAGAGCATTTAGTGTCTGAGTAAGCTACTTCTTATCAGTGCCTGCATTGCTTAAAACCTGTACTTTCTTAGTAGGAGCATAGTCTGCCTTATGTCTTATGTCATTTCAAATTATACTTACCCCAACAACAACATATCCCAGCAGAGCCATGATTGGAAACTGCAAAACTCAAAAAAGCTTGGCATTTAGGTACCACGCGAGGTTTCTTACTGCTCTGACACACAGAAGGATGAGGTGTGCACTTCACTGCGAGAGCGTTACTGGTTGTATTGCTCTGACTGTGTAGGGCAGGCAGGGGTACAGGGAATATGACTTTGAGTGTATCATGAGAACATGATGCCTTGAAATTCCAAATTCTAACTGCATCTGTTTTGACAGCAAGAAAACATCATACAGGCTAACATGTGCCTGTCCACTTTTTCTGTATTTTAACTGAGAAAAGAAAAAGGGGGAAAAAACATATCCTACCAAGAGGAATACATTCAGATTGCAAACCAGCATAGAAATACACACAGACCTTTGTACAAAGCTTTTTAGTAAAATAGAGATGTTCTAGAGTAGAGTCATACTCCCATGAGTGCACATACACATTTTCCTCTCCATTGGACTTGGAACAGGTCATGGAAGGTTCCTGTTAATGATTCACATAGAGAAATATGTGAATGTCTATACAAATGTCTATACAAATATGTCTATACAAATGGCTACTCCAATGTTTTTGAAGCTTACCATATTAGTGGAGATTTCTGATACTGCATTGGACTTTGTGATGTCTCCACCAAGGGCACAGCTACAAAACATAGTCAAGGAGTCTTTTTCAGTTTCAAGACTGTACAGCATCTAGCTTTGTGGGCAAGAAGGAATGATCCTTCTTTCTTGGCTTTTTTTTTGCTCTTGCAAAATTTTCTTTTAAAACTAGAGGCTCGATATTTGGCTTCCCTGAAATGGTGGTTCCTGTCCATGAAGTATTATATTTTGAGCAGACATGGCCTGTAAGAGAACATGTCACTTTTTGCCCATGCATCAATTGTGTACTGAGATTTTTTTTTTCTCTAATGAAGGCTTCTTACATACTTTTACAGCTAAACCTTACATGTTCAATCAGATGAGTGTTATGCACCACAAGTAATTATTTTGGGAAACTTTAGCTCTTGGATAATAATACACAGAATGTCTTCAGGATATATTGAGCTGAACTTTAGCAATAATAATTCTGATGAAAGTTTGGGGTTCTGCTTTTTATTTTTTTAATACTTACACTTACCTTAAGGCATAGCAGTGAGCGAGTTTTGTCCAGGATGCATATGCAATCTCTTCTGTACAAAAATATATATTGCTGAGATAAGCTTTGTGATTTACCCCGCCTCAGTCAGGTTTTACAGCTAAAAATCTCCATGTGTTTGATATGCAGCATCTTGGGGCTGAGCTGCACTTTATAAACAACTTACAGGATCTAGCTGGTTTCAGTCATGCTGGGCTTGATTTGAGAGCCGGTAGCCCATTGCTCTTCTGCTTTCAGTCGTAAAGGGGAAGTCAGAAGGAGGATGTGGCTGCCAGGTTTTAATGCCGAAAATACAGAAATTGGACTGGGCCTGAGAATGGCTGCTGAGTTAAAATCTGAGGTACCAGGAAAGTAGTGAACCTAATTGATGGGTAAGTAGACACCAGAAACTTGGCAAGATGAAAGGAACAAAGGATAAACATGATGGGCTGGGCAAATAGTGCTCTAGGAGATAAATTGGACCTAATTCAGTACCAGCACATCAGAGTTTTAGCCGCTCTAGCAGAGATAGTGTTTTGGCCTAAAGCAGTTTATAAGCCCTGGCTGTAGTGTTGGAAGATCTGTGAATATGGAGGATTTGCTGTAGTGACTGGGAGCTTACATGTTATATGTCTGTGATGCATTTTGTATGAAGGTGTGTGTGTCCTAGGTGTTTCTGCTGTGTTTTCCAGTATGAAGTAGATCCTTAATCACTTTGTGTACATGTCATTAGTTGAGGGCCATGCTTTTAAGGCAAGTTTTCTCATGGACAATAATTAAGCCAGTTTGGTTACTGTGTGATGGTTTTGACCCAGCTGGTGGCTCAACATCATGAAGTGACTTGATTTCTGCTGGTGGGATAGGGAAGAGAATTGGGAGAGTAAAATTCAGAAAACTCAGAGGCTGAGATTAAGATAGTTGAATAGGTAAAGTAAAAGCTGCTCACACAAGCAAATAATTAATTAAGACAAGGAATTATTTCCCCACTTCCCATGGGCAGGCAGGTGTTCAGCCATCCCCAGGAAAGCCAGGCTCAATCACGTGTAATGATTACGTGGAAAGACAAATACCATCACTGTGAATGTCCATCCCTTCCTTCCCTCCTCTCTAGCTATATATGCTGAGAATGATGCTATATGGTATAGGATATCCTTTTGTCCAGTTGGGGTCATCTCTCCTGGCTGTGCCTCCTTCCAGCTCCGTGTGCATCCCCAGCCTGCTCACGGGTGGGGTGAGCAGCAGAAAAAGCCTTGGCACTGTGTAAGCACTGCTCAGTGATAACAAAAGCATCTCTACATTATGTGTTTTCTGCACAAATCCAAACCACGGCCCATACTAGCTCTTATGAAGTAAATTCACTCTATCCCAGCCAAAACCAGCATATATGAAAATCTGTCCTTTAGTCCTTAACTTGTATCCATGAATAATCTTTTCTCCATTGCCAGTCTGGAGCTATCTGTCTGCTGGATGGTTTGCCATTTCCAGAGTGCACATTAGTCAGTTGGTAGCTGCAAACAGGAGATGAGCCTACCTGCTTTCCCATCTGTGGAAACACTAATTAGAGTTTGCTTTCTCTATTCAGCCCCCATTTTTTTTTTCCTGAATCTTGTAGGAACTTAATTATCTCTGAAAAAATTTCTGTCTCCTGCCCTGTGTCAGTTGGATTTGGATAAATTTAAACAGCAGAACTTTTCAGTCATTAAGGTAAAAACAGCAAAACAGGCAGTGCAGTCATAGGAATCAAGGCTAAAAAAGTCATTTATCATATGGCAACATTTCACTGATAGAGCTACACTAGCCCTAAGCCTAGGGTTTTGTTCATGTAAAATTTTTCCATCAAGTATGCATTTTCATAATGTAATGGTACAGAAATCAGATTATTTCCATAAAAAAACAGCAGTGATCTAACTACATATGTTGGCAAGAAGATGGATAGGATGGACTACAGATGCCCAAATATTCATTCTACTTGATTCTGCTGAGTTATTTTTAAAATATCTTTTAACTTAATATTATAAAAACAAGATGGCTTTGAATGGTTTCTTCTTTTTACTTAATTTTCATGAAGGATCTCAGCAATGAGTTTTGCCTGAATGTCTGGTGCGTGCTGTTCTGAAGAGAAGCTGTTGCAATGTTAGCTAGACCTTCATTTGTCCTTTGTCATATGTTAACATCGGTAATGTTCTGATTTTGTGACTGTAATATAGTTCTCTAGGGAGTAATTTGTCCCAGCTAGACCATCTGAAGAAAGGTACTTGAGGCTCATTCTCCCTCAGTAATTCAGCTATTTCTTCAGTAATTAATGCTGTTTTAATTAAAATTTTATATACAACTCTCTGTATGTACGTGGGCATAACCTAAGGGTATCGAAAAATTATGTCTGTCTTTCTTATGGCAACTTTCTCCACAAATGTCCTCAATTATTACAATACTAAAATAATGAAACTAGAGCTGTACAACTGAAGTGCTCATTCCTGTGTTTTTTGGTTTTGTTTTTGATTTTTAATCTGCCAGCTCTTGCTATTCTAAAAGTTTGTACAAACACCCAGGAAAACCTTGCAGCAAGAAGCACAGAGTGCAATAAAATAAGCAATTTTTCTTGGCATGAAGTTGGAGCCGCTCTTTCAGGCTGCAGTTAAACAAGCATTTAAACATACACTAAAGTATTTAGATTAAGTGTGTAGCTGTGGCTCAGCCTTTGCTTTGCATGCCTAAATGAATAAGGAAAGTTTTATTTTGTTTCTGCTTATAGTACTGACAGAAGTGCATTATTTATGACAGGTTCCACATTCTGCTATGGGAAGTTAATTTAATTTGAAACCTCTATAGATTATGATCAAGGTAGGAGTTTCAAACTTCTCCCCTATACAAAGACAGGCACCTGCCCATTTTATGATGCTGTAGGGTAGGCATGTCTTCTCAGTAGTAGTGCTACTTCTGGTGCAAGAAGGTTGTTGAGCATGTTTTCTTTATTCTGCTTGGGAAACTAAGCTTAATAGCACAAAAGAAAGGAAAAAAAATGGACAGCTATTACAAAATGTCAATGATGCTATTGTAGGTTGATAGGAGAAAGTACTTCCATCATTGCCACATCACTAAACTTTAGAAAGTGATGCTGCTCTGCAAACCATTTCTGTACTTTAGAGGGAAACAGCAAATTTTTGCAGTAGGGCGAAACCTTAAAGAGATTTGTGTTGTTTGGGTTTATTTTAACCTCTCCTCCACACCAAAAAGCTTTCTTTCGGTATCAGTCTTGAATCAGAAATGCACAGTACGCTTCCTGGCACACGTTTTGTCAGCAATGAACTTTGTGTAATCAGAGCTTGGAAGGGAAAGCATGAAGACACGCAGCAGTTTTAAATACAGTGTCTTTGGGGGAAACAAAAACTGACTGATGGTTGAAGGTCTGAACCAGCTGTTTTCTGGAGTCCAGGGAGCTATAGAATTTGCTGATGCTTCTGTACTTTTATGGTTTTGTCATTTAATTCCCTGTTCAACACTGTAAATACTTGTAACTGATAGTGACATTATTCTCTCTGCCTCCACTTCCTTCACTCCTAAAGAAAGAACAACTCAACCCTGGGATGTGTCCTTTGCCCTTCCCTTACCTCTGGCTTGGCAGCTGTGACAAGTTTCCTTGGCTCTTTTAACTAACACTCAAATTTGTGCTTGGAAAACACAGGCACTTCAGAGAACAGCTGCCAAAGGCTTGGGGCTGGGTGGTCTCAGTGCAAAAGGCGAGCTGAGGGGGTTGCTGAGCAGCCTGCTCTTGGCTATAAGACACCATGTTGCCAGGCATGGCAACCTCAGCATGGTGGTCCCCTGCAAAACAGACTGTACCCAGGTGGCACTCAGAGCTATGTTAGACTTCATATTTTGCAGCCATCGCTCTGGGTGAGATAAAGAACAGTTTTATTGTGCTGGCGAGACAGGAAAAGCTTGCATTGCCCTGGCTGTAGCAGCTTTAAGAATTACAGTCAAGAAATAACATCTCTTGTTTGAGCCAGCCTGAACAAGACAAGCCAGTTGGGGATTAGGACTGTCAAGGTAGAGGTTTTTTTTTTGGTTACTCTTAGTCTTCTTGGTGAGAAACAAGTAGGGAGTGCAAAGCTGGGAGGAGCACCCATCTGTTCTCCCTTCCAGGTGGTCCAGTGTCCCTGTCTTACCTCCTCAGGATGCTTTGCAAGCCCACACAGATACGAATGTGGCTTGCAAGGTCTGACAATGGTAGCCTGTCTGTTTGGTCTCTCCTAGTTTAGACAGAGTTCCCCAACAGTTTCTTTTGAATCCAGTTGGTCTCCTGCTCTTGTCTTGATTTGGTGCTACTGTTTCTCCAGGTGCCAGCTCTCTTGTTCAGTCAATGCTATGCTCTATTTTTTTTTTTTCTTCATATTCCCTCTCCTTAGCTGAGAGAAGAGGAAATCTATGAGTGTCCAAGTGGAAGTCTGCAGGGGGACCTGACCTTGGGACCGATAGTTCTTGTACCTGCTGAAGTATGTCTGCTGTAGGCAGAGAACAAGCAGTGCCCCACGGTGGCCATTGTGACCAGTGTAAACCGGTATCCCTGTAGAAGAAGATAAAGGCCAAGGTGACCTGAAGAGATTACTTCCAGAATTTCCCTTCTTGCAAAATTTCAGAATTTCCCTCCAGCCCAGTCTGATGATCACTTCACATGCCTTATCTCCTTGTGACTGATGCTTCGGTTCCAGGGTAAGAAACTGAATAGCCCTGCAGCCAGTTCTGTGCTGCTGCTAGTGCTGGGGGGGGGGGGGGGGGGGGAAGGAANGGGGGGAGGGGGGGAAATAATTCTTTCTTTTCAGAAATCCTATCTTGAAACACTCCACATTTTGTTATGTGAAATGCCGCAGTCCCAAGGTGATTAGGATAGTATGTCTTTTAGAAACCATTTTTTGGAAACCCCAGATGAGGTAACTTCCATCAATGGGCGTCTTTGTACAGATTTCAGTTTGTTCTAGTTTTTGACTTAGCTGTTTCTTCACTTCTTTAGTGAGAGAATTTCACTTCTCTCAGTGCTTGAGCAGCGCCTGTGTGGCTCTTTCCATGAGGCTAGTGTAACACTGAAGCTCCAGTTCATGCAGTGGCAAAACAGTCTGCGTCAAACGAAGACAGAAGCAACATGGGGAGAGAGCAATACTGTTTTAATGCTGCTCTTGTGGA
Source organism: Heliornis fulica (assembly GCA_013399135.1). Classification (NCBI taxonomy): domain Eukaryota; kingdom Metazoa; phylum Chordata; class Aves; order Gruiformes; family Heliornithidae; genus Heliornis; species Heliornis fulica. The sequence continues at coordinate 124,289 of VXBZ01000959.1, read as the reverse complement.
CATCCAGTTCCCTGGATGCTCTTTGAAGTAGATACTTTTCTGTAAAAGTGATGCTGTTGTTGCCATTAACAGACTTCTCGATGTGTCTTGCTCTGAGGGAAGTTGTAGTGGCCGTACATTATATACGTGTGTGCATGCCTGTGCATAGAAATATAGTCACTGAATTTATGGCACGAGCTATTACTGCTTTCCTTTTTAAGTACTCGCAAACGAGACTGTGAAAAATTAAAGGCAGCTACAGCGAAGCTGTTGATCCACTAAAGTAGAATTACTCAATCTGTGTCTAACCAGCTTGATCCGTCCTATCAATACCAAGATGAAAGGGTAGCTTGTGCTCTTCTGGTAACTAGCCTTGCAAACGCCTTCTTAAAACTCTGTCGTGCTGAATTACATGGCTCTTATCATTTGCAGATCTTTTTTGAAAGCAGCCTCAGGTTACATGCATATTGGATTACCACGCATCAAAGAGATTAAAATAGGTGTGTTATAAAGATAAGGGCTTTTTTTTTATTCTACTTGTAAAAAATCACATTAAAAGGGCCCTTCAGAGAAAACAAAAAAGGACTCGGAGGAACCAAATGAAGCAGCAGCTTATAGGAATGTCAGCCATTTTGCAATTTTCTGAGAATATACACTGATGCTTTTTTTCTGGCTTTAATGTGTGTTTTATAGCCTCATGAAGAAGCATAAAGTTGGGCATTAACATGTGAGAATAGAAACTACTTACACATTATTGGCTCATTTTATAGTCTTGTGAAATTATAAAGCAAATCGCAGTTACTTTCAGATGCTAATTTTCTCAGGTATGTCTCACTGACAGACCCGATGTGAATTCATAGGTGGCCAAATGCAACATACAAATTTATTCAGCAGTCTTAGAGGAAGAATTGATGTGGAGCATCTATTTTTAAAATTTCTCTTATCTGGAAGTCTGGAAAATTGAAAGGTCCATTTGATCCTGTTACCTATTAGCAATAAATCCCACAACATGAGATTGTGGAGAAATTGTATGTTGCTATTTGTGTTTCAAAGAGCTACCTTTGCACAGAAGGATCAAAGCCAATTAGGAGATCATTGAACTTGCAGTTAAAATGTGAAAGAATAAGTTCTGTGTGGGTTAAAAACAAAAAAAAAAGAAAAACTTTGTTTAGAACGACATGCAAATTGGTGTCTGCTTCATGCTCCTGTTGACAGAGGGAGAATCCATGCTCTAAGAAAAAGGTTTTTGCCCTTCCCATCAGTAATCCAGTTCTTGAAAGCTGATACATTATCTGATGTTGATTCGAGGAGCTTTGGAGATACAGTGTTTGATGGGAAGGTCTCTGGTACTGAGTAACAAAACTTGCAGGATAAACAAAAGCATGAAAACAGCATGAGCTGTATCAGGTATAACCCGAAAGAGGTTATCTGTGATTCAGGATGTTCTCTGTACAATCTGAAAAGCCTCTGGTTTTGGAGGCACTGTGTATTCTTACACAATGTGATTTTATTGAGCTATAGTTGATCAGCAGTTACTTCTAAAGCACATATACCTCCATGTGATTTGAAGGGGTTTATTTAGAGCATTATAGAGAGAGCATTATAAGGAATCAAATGTGTTAGTCCAGAGCCAAAAACTAACTAGGACTAAAGAAACAGAAGGAAACAGTAGTTAAGATGCTAAAAGGTGGCAGGGAGGCAGGAATGTGGAGAGATGGAATTTATATATTATTCACTACATCTTGGCAAAGAAGGAATATTCAGATTTATTATTAACATGAAGCATGAGAAGTGTGTGTACTCTGGTGGTCTAGTCTGCCTCATGCAGCATGACGTGAGAGAGAAGGCACCATCCTCATCCCTTCTGGCAAGGGCCCCAAAGGAAGGAGGAGCTCCCAGTCCAGTTTGCCCAGTAAAGCACATCTGGGAAAGAGAGGAGAACGTTCTCCAGTAGTTTGTGCATCAGTGCAGTAACTGGCTCTCTGTGAGAGAAAAGGTGGTTTGTCTGGGAGCTTTATGGGGCTCTACCCTGTTACACTGCTGGCTTTGTGATAGTGTATTGCCTGGTCCTTCCCACCTCTGCCATGCTTTCTGTTTACAAGAGCATGCTTAGCAACCCAGGCATTTTGTACCCTTCTTGCACTGAGTACACCATCAAGATTGTAGGGTCATCCCTACAATTAAAATGTCATTTCAAATTCAAGCATCTTATGGCGCTAGAGGTGATTATCTCTTCAGAATGGCCAGTCCCAATCACTAAAACCATTGATTTGGTACCATCAATTGAAGATTAATATATTGACCAGTCAGTTTTCTAAAGTAACACATGTTCCTAACAGAGGTTTGTGCCTCCACATGTATAACCCTAGATCCCTAACAAAGGGAAAACATAACAAGTGACTTTTTCTTAAGACTGCCATCATCTTGCGAGCCTACAGATAACAACTCTGGACCCATCTCACAGGGACTGTATTCATGCCAGTTGGCTTCTCTAAAATAATTTCTGATGAAGTTTCCCCTTCCCAGGGAAGTGGCCAGCCTGTGGGTACAGCTGGTACTGGACTTTGTGTCATTCTGCATCTTTGGGATAGGGCCAAGACTGGAATTTACAGAGAAACAACTTTATTTTCTGCCTGTTAACAGGTGATGTTTGCACATGTTATATGAATTACTTTTCAGATGCAATCCAATACTTAACAAAACCCTAACACAGAAAATACATCAAGGTCTTTGCATATAACAGGTTCTTGTAACCTCATCACCTGCTGTGTTCATAAGATCATTATTTCCAAGTTGTTATCTAGCAGTACCAACCTGCTTACTAGACCTGATAAATTAACCTTTGCAGAAAAATTTGGCATTAATTCTGACTCTCTTTGTAAAATAAATCCACAAAATTAATTTAATAAAGAGACTGAAAAATTCTCAGATTTGCAGAGCTGCATCAATATTAGAAAAAACAAAGTAATGCATAGTAATAAATGGATTTGTTTTTCACACTGGGCAGAAAGAAATCTTAGCCAGCGTAGATGGCTTTACATGTAAGAAAGTCCATGAAAATGTGAATGTGCAGATTCTGTGCTAAAAATAGTGTTAAATTTTATGTGAATACCATACAGTAATAAGTTTTTGAAGTCTCCCTACACATTACACTGGTATTAGCTAATGAAAAAAATTTTATCTTGCTTTACTTTCTTATTTCTTAACTAATTTATTAGCATTGAGCTGGCTAGTTACTACTAGTAGTTCTTATCATTTCTGTGCATGAAAGAAATGAACATAAAATCTTCTATAAATGGTGGGAGCTTTGAATCTAGACTTTGGACTCTATCCACAGGGAGAAATGTATTTAAATAAATTTAAAATACATTATTAGTTTTCAATAAGAAACTTACTGCTAGATTCTTGAGAAGTTTTGGGTGTGGACTAGGTTGATGAGGGACTTCGGGGTCACTAGCAAACAGTGCACCTCACCTGGGCCTTCATTAAGATTTTCCACCCACCAAACTAAACTACCTTTTCCTCATAGATAAGGTTTATTGTTTCCTTGATTTGCAGATGTATCTTTAATTATGATATTTTACTCTCTTCTATCACTCCCTTGACAGCTCATGACATTTAAGCCTTTCAGTCCTCTGCTTGGAGCGGCTGAGTCTTAGCCCAAATAATCTGTGTCCAGATGATCATGATGTCTTAATTAAAGAATTTTCATTTCATGCAAGGAATAAGGATCAGATTAGTAAAAGCTGAATATCTTTTCTAATGCTAATAATTTTAAAAATAAATGGCAAAGGAATAGAATCACAGAGTACGTCAGCAGTTTAGTATCCTCAGTGCCCTGCATCAATAACTTCTGAAGATCTTGTGGCTCTTTCATTTAATATTTAATTAGACTTTATAATTCTAATGGTAATTTCTTTGAAATAAGTACATTGGTGCATTCAAATAGTGGACTTAAGCATGTAGAGTGGAATTCTTTTAAAATATCATAAAAATCTGATGGAAGCACAAAAAGTAAATTTGTGCTTTAGAAAAAAATTCACACGTTGCTGTCTGGTTCTTCACAGCTACCAGCATGTAGCTGAAGAAAAGGTGTCTGGCTGGTCAGATTTTGCTAACTTTCCTCACACACATGTCACTTAGATCTCTAACTCACCGAATGCTCATGCTAGGATTGTGGGGGTACAATTCTTGAGTTATGAGTTTTGAATATCTTACTTGGCTAAGAACTCCTGGAGAGATGAAGGGACCATGAGTGATGGTTCTTCTGCAGTGTACAGAAAATATTAACCTGGTGGAGTGTCAGCCCAGGGACTGTCTTCAACCCTGGACTTGTTCCTTCCCACAGCCAGTGACTGGGACTATGAGTAGCTCTCCAGGAGGCTGAGTTTTGTTGTTAGTCAGATAAGTTGTCTGCAGTACGCAGGGCTGAGGAGCACTGACTGGCAGAGGAGCCATGCACAGCTCAGGAGCTGGCTGTTGCCCTCCCTGGCTGTAGGATCTCCTCTAGCCCATTCTGTCACATGCAGCATGCAGTCAGCGATCTCATGTTTCTTCGCAGCACTGGTTCGATGTGTGATATTAGGACAGCCTCATTCACTTATGTTTAAGTTGTCTAACTGATCAAATGCTAATGATGGTGTCTGTGTGAAAGAATAAGTAGCAATCCGTGGAAAATACAAATGTTGCCATATAAGAACTGATGACAAATGATTCTCTTGGCATATATTACAGTAGCCAAATCTTACTCAAAGAGTTTCTAAAAGAGTTTGGAACCCTGAAGTAAAATATTTCGATTTTTCTTCTCAGATTGTCCACGTATTTTTTCTGGGCTCTGTGGGAATCTTCCTGAGTTTTTAGTAGCTCTTCCTGAGTTTTTAGTAGCTCTTCATCACGGCAGTGTAATTTTCATTATAGATTATTTTCAACACAGTTTTTATTTCAAAATGAAACTAGAATGCTAGTTCTGTTATTTAGTGTAACAGGTATTGGGAACACGATGCCTAGGTAGAGTGCTTAAATAGCCCCAAAATCTGCAGTAAAATCCAAGCATGTGTCTGGTTTAGCCTCTCCACTAGACCCTTGTCTCTCATCTTGCTCTTACAGGAATTCTGAAAACACTGGCAAGTACCTTAGCTTAAGTGGGTTTTGATAATTACTGGATTTTTTTTTCTCTGCCAGACACGTGTGAATGGATGTCATTATTGTTTTCTGTTAAGAGCAGAATAATTATAAAAAGAAAAGCAGGTGTCTCAGTCTGGCCTAATGCCGAAAGAATTGCAGGTCTGGCGGCAAGGTGGGAGGACCTTTGGTTCGATACCGAGTACGCCTGCCAGTAAAGCTCTGCTTTGAGAAATGATTAGGTATGCTGAAACATACCTTGCTTAGAGCAGCTGAGGTTGAGTGGCATTTTTCAGGGCAGTATATCAAGGGATTAAAGTAAAAGAAGGGAGTTTTCATTGTATGATAATACCTAGAAATTCCTGTTGCATTCAGGAGCAAAAAAGAGTGCTCTGATTTTTTTCATCTTCATTTTTTGCAGATTACTTTTGTCTCTGCCTTTATCCCGCTGATCTACACATTCTTCTGAATAAATTCTGAATGGCAGGAAAATAAAAGCAAACCCAGATCCTATATAGCTTTAAATTAGGGACAAATTGTGAGTGTTTTTTTTTTGTGAATACTATTTGTAGTAGAATTTAGTAAAACAAATTGCACAGTGGAAGTGTGAAAACTGATTAATCTTTTGTAGTTCAGATATAATTAAGTTAAATTAGTTAGTAATAAGTTTATTACTGGATAAACTGTTACAATCTAGTTTTCAGAACTGTGGTGGTTTTCTTCTCAGCCAAGGCAAAATCTCAATAGATAAATAATTGACTGTAGGTTTTGAGCTTTTCTGTCTGGAAAGGCAAAAGTTTTTTGGGGGAAAGGGAAAACTGAGGAAAAAAATAGTGAAAAGTATAAATGTAAATAATCTAATAAAATAAAAATTTAAAAAGCCAACTGCAGTAGCAGAAATGGAATGTCTAACCAGGTACAATTCATCACCAGCTTTCTTTCAAACTTCAGATGAGTGCTAGAGATACTGAACTAGAAATCCAACTATATTTTGTTAAACATAAAGTTTCTGTTCTGGCGTGAACTGAACAAGTGGTGTAAACTGTGATCGTAGCTATGATATTGTTTAGTAGAAGGATGAAAAGAGGACTTCAGTTCCATGTAGCATTCAGTAATAGCTAACATTTTCTAAATAGTAAGCTCTTAATTGAGATAAAGAATGTATGGAAACCTTTTTCCCCTCTAATTTTTTTTAAAGGAAAGGAAAAAATGTTACAGAGGTATTAGAAGAAAATGTTAAGTCCGGCAAATTGCAGCCAACATCCCATCCATCCTGGAATGGCATGGAAAGCAGGGGCAGTAAAAACAGGCAGACAAAGTCAGACAGATTGAAGTTGGGCTCATAGTTGTTCCAAAAAACAGAGACAGGAGATCAATCAAAGAAATAAATACATCTCTACAGGTCCTGAGCAGCTTCTGTCAGAAAGTAACCAAAGTGTGTTAACTAGGACAGTTACAGTTTTTCATGTTAAAGCCAATTTCAAAGAAAGTCAGTCCTCAAAATCAAATGAAGGTAGGATTTCAGATTTCAGTTCCTGTAGAGAGAGGTTTTCAGATCAAAAGTGTATATATACACTGTGTGTAACCATGGCTGCAGGAGTGGTATGAACTGAGCGTGGTTATGTATTCTAGGTACTCCTCCTTTCTGCTCTGTGACGTGTGGTAACAGTGCAGTAGTTATGTAAGGAAAGTGCAGTACCTGTTGCTGGTAGGACTGCACACCAGAGAGCAGCAGCTGGAGGATGTTTCCCTTGAGGGCTCTGCTGCCAAAGTCTTCCTGGGCACTGACCTATACACGCTTACCCATGCTTGTGTAAATCAACCATTCAGTTGTCCTCTTGTTTGTCCAGTGTCTGTAACATATGAAAAGGACTTTAAAAGCACTTTATAACTGCAGTGCCAGTCAAAAAAGTCTGCGGGTTTTTTTTAGAGAAGGTACCAATATTCTAGTGAAAAAGCTATATATGCATTTTGAATTTGTAGAATGACATATGAGTGTGAGCAATTAGCGAGCACTGATAAATGAAGATCACAATTGACAGGGTGACAAATAGTGTTTCCCTCAGAATAGTCTCTGTGCTGTTACCCCACAAGTATCAGTAAGTATATAACATGGTAAAAGTCATAAGATCGTGGCTTGCACCTGTGGAGTGTTACAGAGAATTGAGAGGACATGTAAAGAGGTAATTTCTGTATTTCTTACTTTTTGCCACTTAAATTTAGAGCAGAACAGTTTCAAAACTGATGATCAGAAGCTTGCCAGTGTCTACATGATAAATTAGTGAACTACTCAAAATGCTCTCTTTTCTCTGTATCAGCAGCATTGGATGTTCCTGAGGCAGGAGGAATGTCCACTGCTTCAGTCTATGAAAACATGGGAGACTATTCTGGTTGTGTATGATACCATCAGTAATTTGTTATCCATCAGGGACAGTTCACATTTGTTCATGCATAAGTATAGAAGCCATTTAATAACACTTTACCTGATGAACTTTAAAATCTTCTGAAAATACAGACAAGAGTAAGCATGACAGGGTTTATATATCATAGAATCATAGAATTTTTAAGGCTGGAATAGACCCCTAAGATCATCCAGTCCAACCATTAACCTACCGCCACCAAGTCTACCCAGATTCCCACTGCTGTAGTATGTCTACAATTCTTAGTTTTTCATGTAAAATTCCCCAAACTTTTTATTGTGATAGCAAGGTAGGTGATATTACTTCTATAAGGTAGAATGGATTCTGCCAAACTTTTAAATCATGATATAATGGATCAGAACACAGGTTTGCCCAGGAAATGCATCTAATGTTAAGAAAGATCATTGGGTCCATACTTGCTCCTTGGTGAAGAATTATTTCATTTTCTTAATGCACAGAGTATTCATTAAGAGCAAACCAACACACCATCCAGTACTCACTCTCCTCCCTGCCATGTGCCACTGAGGGCTGTTGGACTGTGGGAATGTTGCTGTCCCAGAGGACTGGGCATAATTTTCCTTCCAGCAGCTGGATTGGGGTGATAGCCTCTCCCTAGGAGTAAAGTGTGATGCTTTGAAAAACATGGAGTGATAGGAGATGGTCTTAGGTTTGCAATTGTTTGTAGTTCAGTCTAACCAAATAAGCATGCAGGGAGCTTTCACAGATGTAGAAAAAATACAACAGTGTGCACTTGAAAGGTATTGATAGCATGATTCGATAGGCCTGGAATGCAACAAACGTGTGAAGTACAAACCTATGCACTTACCTAAACCCAAGAATTTCAACAAAAAGCCAGGAATTCTTCAGTTGAGTAGGCCAGAGGAGCAGAAGGGCCTTGGAACATTAATTATTTAGAGATTAGCTAGAGGCCAGCTCTAAGATGCAGCTGTGAAAAGCACAGAGATATCGGCTGAAATTCCTTTAAGTGAAGGTAAAGCCAAATCTCATCTGGAACACTAATCTAGTTAAATATGTTTGAAAGGTGGTGAAACAGGTGAAGCATAGAAGTTTTGAGATGGATGCAAGCAAGGGTCTGGAGATCCCCGCAAGACCTCGGAAAGAAAAAGAGGAAAAAAAGGTCTTTATGGGGTTACAAATCTGCCCTTGAAGATTTGCACAAGCAACAGTGCAGGAATGGTATTGCTGGGATTGTGGTGTAGAGTTTTGTTTCCACATAGTTCTTTTACTCCTTGGTCTTAGATATTCTTATCTCTTTGGAGGATATTCTGTCAAAACAAGAGGAAGGCCTGGGTGATTAAACAAGAATAAAATCAGAGAGAAACTACTTTAAAAAAACCCAAACCCAAAGCTACAAACCACCAACAAATCTCAAACCAATGTTGATGGCATACACTTATACATATACAATGATATTTTAAATTATGTATATACTCACGTGGTATGAATAAATGCTGTCTGAATATCTGAATTTCCAGAACCCACCAACTATTATGTATATGAGTGGGATTGGGGTCATATAAAACAATATGCTACAGTAGGAGCATGCACTGAATTGTACTGAAAAGTCCTTTGGGTTATGTATGTTTTTTTAAATATTTAAAAGTTTGTATCACACATATGAATAATATCTGCTATTTTCTGTAATGGAAATTTAGTCCTTCCCATAAGCAGCACATGAAACCCTGCAACAGGCACACTTCAGTTTTGTAACAAATGTTGTCACAAAACATATGCTGAATGATAATTTCATGCTGCCCCAAACTCATAGATTAAATGAGGATTGCTAAGTAACTCTTGGTTTTGTTGGACTGTCTGTGGATATATTTATCAGAATTACTAAAAAGTCTAGAAATGTCCTATTATATGGTTGTCTTCAGTTAGACATCTAAACTGTTGATGTTAGGGCATCAGCAGAAAAAATAGATTATTGATTTGTTCATTGTGCTATTAAAATGCATGGATTGCACACTGCAGTAAGGATAAAGATTATAAAGATTTTCAAATTATTGATCAAGAAAAATTCTGTTGCCTTCAGAATCAAATACAGACAATAATGCATACAGATGCTCTTCAGGTGAACCAAAAATCTCAAAGGTGTTGAAAGCACAGATTTCTATAAAGCAGAAAGTACTTGGGACATGGACCTTTTCTCCTCATACTTTCCTTGCATTCTTTGAACAACTAAGATATGAAATTTAATTTTTAGAGTGGTGGAAATCTATCATAGATGTCAAACTCTGTAGGACATTTAATCAGATAACTCTTGCAATCCCATTACAAGTTAACCTATGCCAGATGTTTTATTTCCTCTTTGAGTGAGAAATACAAAATGTCCATGTGGGAAGACATGCACAAGGAGAGCTTCAACCAACAGTATTATAGTGCTATTTTCAGCATTCCAGTGTCTTTTACATTAACACCTAATTATGGAAAAAAATGCTATCACCAAGAATCTTTTTGTCTTGAGTATATTAGCACCAGAAGCTGAAATTCCCTCCGAAGGTGGCAATAGTAGCAAATGATGTAAAATATCTATTTTAAAAACTCTGAGCTGGTGTATCTTACTGGGTTTTGTTGCTAGCCTGTTTTGAGCCTTTTGAGGACAGGAATGTTAGAGTTAGGGATAGTAGAGAGAATTCCATGTTCCCGTTTTCAGGGAAGAATTACTTTAATGCAATTGTGGAGGCACATTGCACTAGAGACAGTTGGTGGTACTTCTACCTTGTCACCAGTGTGCTGGGTGACTCAACACACTCAAGCACTGTCCCCCACAATCTGGACAGTGATTACTGTTAGCAGCAGAAGTTTGATTTTTATTTTTTCTCTGTTTTGTTTCACTCTGGGATACCTAAGAGGCTTACTTTATGTATTTATCTTTCCAGAAGCTTTTTCATACAGGATGTTGTTGGGCCGTTGAAGTGTGTACGTAGCACTGGGAAAGATAGATGTTAAGGACTGAGGTGTTGCCAATCCTTTCAAAAAAACTGCCTTGAGCTTTATCATCCAACATAAGAAAAGTCATGTATTACATGACAAGTTGTCATGTATTACATGACTAGTTGCTTGCAGTCTGAATAAGACTTAAACTATGCAATTGGCTTACAGAAAGAAGTGACCATAACAGAGAGGATAGGGTTTGGTTTTTTTTCCACTTGAACAAGAAATTAGAGCTATTTTGGGAGATTATTTTTGTTTACCCGGTGGTAATTATGTTACATATGTTGAAATATGTTCTTTTGTAACAGCTTTCCTGCTAATACTAAACATTTTCTTCCCAGCAAGAAGGGTCTCTGTGTCCCTACCCACCAGGCAGGTTATATATATATATATGCTGTACTAGGCTAGTTGCTGTGAAGCAAATTTCTCTTCAAGCCATTCTGTGCAAGTTTTCCTCAAAGAAGAAGCCCAAAAGTAAATGTTCTTTGGTTTACTTTAAATTTTACCTACCTATCCATCAAGTATCTTTGTCCATTTCTTCATTTTCTGTAGTGAAAAAGAGTGACTCTTATCTGTGAATCACGGTGCTTTGGGGATTGGGGTTGTTTTGATTCCTTTCCCTCTCTGTCTCTCTGGGTTTTTTTAAAGAGCTTTTGTTTTCTTTATGTATATGCATTTGGAGATGTCTTCAAAGTGACATATCATAGGTAAAATCATAATAATCTTACTGATATATTAATGCTCAATGTGTTAAGTGTGTGTAAATCTAAACTTTCTGCTTATTTTCATGATCAGTCTTGACTTCTTTTCTGGTGACCCTCATTTTCTCAGACTAATGTTGCAAGGGACAGAAATTTTTTCAAGCCATGTGTTTTCTGAAATGTCAGAATTACTGAATATAAAGCAAATATTTATATAACTGATTGTAAAATTCTCATTTCATGTAATGCTGAAAATTGTAATGTTGTCGTGTTTGCACACATTTTATTTTTATTACCTTTGTATCTTTCTATTGTTGGCATTCTTTGTCTACACTCTATTTTTTTACTCTCTACTTAAATTAGAATATTCTCACTGAAGGCCAAATTATTTTCAGGCTGTAGTTTCTGTCAGTGGTGACTTTTTATTTCTTCTTTTGTCTTTTCCTAGATCTCTTTGAAAAGTGCATTTGAAATTACCCTCTCTAGTTTTGGCACAATAAATCATGAGAGTTCAAATTACCTAAGGTCAAAAACCTTTTTCCAGAAGGACTTGCATGCTAAATGTATTAAAAAACGTGTTGTAACTCTTAAAAGGCAAAGTGATGAATAAGTTATCAAAGGAACTTATAACAAGAGTGGAAGTAATATATATCCCACAGGAAGCTATTATGAGCCCATTAATAGCACAAGCCAAAGTTTTACTTACTGAATATAATCTAAATTGCATTGAACTCACAAACTGTCAAGGGAAATACTCGCTTGCTGTGGTCTTATGGCTGATTCATTCCTTTGATTTCTCCAAATATCTTTCGTCTTCCCCTTTTTGTTTACATGAACAGTTCAATTTCAATTACGTAAGCTGCAGTGATTTGGAAAGTAATTGTTCATAACAGGGTAATGTTCCTTGATGCCTATGAACAACAGAGAAAATGTCCTTGATGATCCACACTTGATGTCTCCAAACCTTAAGGAACTGAGACTCATCGCATCTGTGCTACACCACCCATGACCCAGCAGTCAGTAATGCATTTTATTGCAAAAATGCAATAAAGGTCCCATGCTGACACTTGATCTGTCACCCCTGGGCTATCTCCTAGCTGGTGGTGGCTGTTGTCTGGCATCCTCTCCCTGCAGTTAGGTGATGCCATGACTGAATATGACTCACCTGCTCCTCTTTTACTTTGCACTCGCTTCTTGGGTATGATGGCATGCAGCTGTTTCCTCATGAGCTGTATCACCTGAACACAGTCACATTCTATGGCTCCAGGTTGTTTTATGGTACAAGGCTCTTTTCTATTGTCCTTTTTGGCAGGAGGGTTAGCTCATCTTCATAAGTTAAATTAATGTGTCCTCAGAATAGATATTGTGCTGTGGTTAACTACTACTGGCATAGATTTAAGCTGGAAAGTGTTAACCCTGTTTGTTCTCACAAAACCACAAAAAGACATTGTCTAAAATGAGGGTTTTACACTTTTGCTGCTTGGGAGAGTGACACCTAGTTCTGGTATATTTAAGGAAAAGGTCTAGGTCAAGAAAAAATAGTTTCTCTTTGTACTGAGATGTCTCCAGAAGGCAGGAGAACAGGTGCAGGGCTGCATGCCTGTGCTTTCTACCCCAGGTAGTTAAAGTTTCTGGCACTTTGCACATCTTTAGTTTTTAAATCCCATCTTTTTTATTGTTCTCACAAAGGATTTTTATTTTTTCTTAATAACATTAGGTAACTTGACTATGTCAAAATTCCTCATGTCACATAAAATGCATTATTTGTGATATTACTTCTTCTTATATTGCACTTACTATTTCTAAACAGTAAGAGGACCTCTGCTGCACTTCATACCAGCTACTGCAATTGGCCGGTCTCAGCTCCCCTGATACTGTGAGTGAAGGAGCATGACTAAGGGAATGTCACCAGGTTTGGCAGTCCCAATTTGACCACTACCAAACATCCCTCACTCAGATTCTCTTTAAAAAGACAATGAGCATCAGCTAAATAAAAGATGTTTGATACTTCATGCTTGAGTCAGGAAAATTCCCAGAGCCCAGGAGGTATCTTGAGACAATAGAGGACGATCCCTAAATTGTGTCTTCTCATGGTGGGGAGGCAAGTTTATGCCACTTCTGGTCAATGAGGGAAACCTTTGCATTTATGTGTTTTGTTTTGGGGTTTTTTGTTTGTTTTGGGTTTTTTTTGTTTGTTTTTTTGTTTTTTTAATCTTACAGGATCTATATATAGGCCATGTTCAATGCTTCTAGTTCTTTAACAGACCCCATCTGAAATATTTATTAGTGTCTCACTTATATTTTGTTTGGTCATTAACCCCACTTCCCCTTTCATGCTCATCAAATTAAAGCATTATCGTAAGATAGATAAGAAAAAGATTAATTAAGTAGGATGAACTCTCAGGCAATCCCACCCCTGCAATGGGAAGAAGAAATCCAAGCATTGAGATGGTTTTGTAACAATTAGCTTCAGTCAGACAAAAGCTTTTGAGGGAGTCTGCTTCTTTATTTATCCTTTCTGTTCTGTGTTTTTAGGGTGGTGCATTCAACAATCAATCATACAGTCCATACCAAATAGTCCAGCAGCTCTAGAAATTACTTGTTATGTATGCCCTTCACATTTTTGGCAGCTTCAGTTCTGTGACTCATTTTATCATGAGCTTCCACTTTGATGGCCTTTAAACTATCTATCCATAGCTGTTAAAATGACTGCAAAGTTTAAAATGCTTTCTTGGCATGACTTAATTCTATAACCCAATTAAATCAGATGGTGCGAGTGGTTTCCTGAGCATTCTTGCTTGTATCCGTTATTGCTCTATCCTTAACTTTTCAAGTAAAGTTTGAGGAAATAGCAAGTTTCTATCCCCTTTGTTATCATGGAATGCAGCTAAAGCCTCTTTGTCATGAAAATGTATTTGATAAGCAGTTAATGGGTACAAAGATTTAAAATAGAACGTTTGATTTGTCTGTGACACACTTGAAACGTATTTTTGGAATATGCATCAGATTCTTGTGAGCATGGCTCGACTAGATTAGCAAACCCTGCTGGGTCAGATACAGGCTCTAAAATGCCTGTGTATCCTTGTTGTTGTTTTCAAGAGGGGACTCCTTCTGTGCACCCTGTGTGTCCTTTGCGGTTGCTGTGTGTGTGTAGAATGAGAAAGTGTTCTGGGTGAGCCTCTCGGTATTGTTGTAATAGAAGGCGATGTGCAACTCCAGCTTGCATTAAATGGTCATGCTATACTGCATGGCCATCTGTCAGTGCTTTACGTGCAGCCAAATCCTGTTTATCAGTCGATTCCTATGTAGGGATCTGCTACTGCCCGCTGTTGGAAACGGAACAGCAGGGCTGCCCACGTGTGACAGTTCTGCATTTCAGTTTCAGATACCAAGCCATATGATCCCAAGCAGGCAGAAGGAGCTGTAGTTGTTCAGTTGTTTGTTATATCTAGGCAAACCTGCGAGCGGGTTAACTTTCGGGGTTCACTTCAGGGCAGGGAGCAATACTTCTTCCTGCCCAGAAATGTGCTGCCCTGTCTCCTGTCTGCTTAAAGCACATCCAGGCTGACAGGTATTTTTGAAGGTTCTTGATAGTTGTCATTAAGACATTAGGATACTACAGTGATAGACGTCTGTCTGGGACTATATGAAGCAAGGCTTTCCTTTGTGTTATATGTAACAACTAAAACTTTATGACAGTGAGCTTTACCCTCTTAAGAAGAATGCATTTGTGATGTCATATAGTGACATCATTCTCATGCTCAACTGAAGTGGGATACCACTGAGGTAGGAGGGAGTTTTGTCAGCAGCAGTAGAGAGACACAACTCTTCCATGCTAGAAAGCCTGCACTAGCAGCAGATACCCTCTGTTGTAGGTGTAACCAGCTGTCATTTGGTTTTATACTAATCCACCAGGGTAGCTATGAGAGCTTGATTTTATAACTTTCAGCTTTCATATCACAAAATTGGTTCATTTGGTGTTTGATCTCCGCAGCAGGAGAAGCAACTTTGGCAAAATTGAAGAACTTCTCTCTACTGTGCTTGACAGCTTCACATGACACATTTCAATACAAAGAAGAGAATGTTGCATATATTTGTGGTGGTTCTGAGCAGGCATTAAGTAACTTTTACAGTACATAGAGCCAAATTTGGCTTTAACTCTCTTTTTTTCTCTCAGGTCAGAGATAAGCAGTAGCATCAAGTTGATTTACATCAGGTGAAAGAAGGTGCTAGTGTCAGAACAAAAGTATAATTATTAATAATCCCAGGTTCTTCTATGTTTAATTGGAGCAGTTATTTCTTCTTTGATCTTTATTGCTGGAGAAAATAATTTAGCGATTAGTTATCTTCCTTGATTGTATTTGGGTATCATGCCAGATTATAAAAATTTGAACTCTTTTTCAGGAATTACAATGTATTTTTCTGTTCATCCGGCAGCACAGAACCTGTGGAGTTTTTAATTGACAATATAGGACACAATTACAGTGCTAAAGACAGATTAGGGAATGTCTCCCTTCATTAGTATTTTCTATTAGTTCAGTTTTAAAAGTGTAACACTTATTTGAAGAGCTGCTAATGAAATACAAGTCTGGAGGCCAGATTGTTACCTTATTCTCCCACTGAGTTCATGACATGTAGAAGCATCAGGATGGGTTTGTATTGCTATGTTTCCAGTTTTGAATTTGTATCAGGGAAGATATTTATAAGTCAACCTGCTTTCTGTAATAAAACAGGACCTTTTTGAAACAAACTTCTTCATGCTAAAACTTTTTTTTTTGTTTTGTAAAATCAAGTTAAATTGTTTATTTTCAGGCTTCTTTATTAAGGGATTACTAAGAGCAGAGTATTTGAGATAACAGAGGATGTACCTGTACCAGAAGTTTTATATGTAAAGTATATTTTATAATTAGAAACAGAGAAGCCTGGGGGAGGTAAAATGTTGGTAATTTATAAATTATCACATACTCCCTGAAACCTGTGCACACAGGATTTTCAAAAGAAAGGGTTTGTGAGGTTGTATTTTCTTGTTAATGCACATGGAACTTTTGTATTCTGTCACTTAGCATTAATGGGGCTATCCAAATCAATCCCTTGTTGCATTGTGGCGATCTTATAGAGTATAAACCATAGATGGCACTTTTACCCAAGTGGAAATGCAAAAATGTCTCTTAACAGGGCTGAACATTAGAAGTGTGAGTGCTGCATTGAGTGTTTATAGTACATAGCCAATAATGCAATTTAAAGTACAGATTTCTAATTACCCCCCCAAAAAAAAATCATGACATGTAGTAATTTGTACTATTGTTATTACAAGTGTAAGTAAAGGTATTATTAAATATGCAAGAAATCAATACTAGTCAATTATGAAATTATCTAGATGCAATTAACACAGTATGCACTTACTAAATTTTAAGGCCAACTACAAAGAAATTCTCTGGATAAATGGAATGAAGCAATTTTATTGTCGTCTTAAGGCTGATACGAGCCATCGGAAACAGAAATCTTGTCCTTGGTTGTATTTTGTGCAAATAAATGTATAAAATATCTTCTAAATATGTATGAGTAACATAGTGCAGTGATTGCTAGGATGATGAACATGAAGATATCAAAGAACAGTTTAACTGTCTAATTGAAAACAATAACCTTATTATACAAGAGTTAGTGGAAAAGTACAGTTTGGATCATAGTGTTTTCAGAGACTGGAGTTTCTTCCACTTAACACTTGTGTAAAACGGGACTTGTAACTGTAGCGAGTGCCTATATCTAATCCAAACTCTTCTCTGTTTTCTGTCAAGCCTCTCTGTGCACAGTGCCTTAGGTGTCATACCCTTTGCCATGCTGAGGACCCTCCCAAATCATAGTCCCTAGCATGCCTTCCACTCCCAGAACTGTGACCTCTGAAATAAGCTGTTGTAGCAGTGTTATATTTCCAGAGTGTCTGTGTCATGATCTTTTCCATCATTTCTTTTGCTGTTATTCTTATGGCCTTGCACCTGCAAGCTGTAATACTACTTTTAGAGCAGTTTCTCATAGGAAGCAATTGCAACTCCTGCGAAAATCATCCCTTCTTTCTCTGCCTTTTCTTAGTCATTGTTTTGTGCATTTTTTTGAAATGGGTGCAAACTACAGAAAATAATAGGTATTCGAATATCTGTTCAGTATTACCCAGACATACAATACTTGTGTCACCAAGGACATTGAGGATGCTCCAGCCCTACTAAAACCATAATAAATATCAGCTACCCATGGGAACTTTGAGAGTATCCTCATGAAAAGTGTCATGGTGGCAAAAACTATGGTCATGTTTATCACCACTCTGCCCTGGTGTGAGTAGCCTGAGGAAGATAGTGTCCAGGAGTTCATCGCTGCTCTTCACTGCTCACTGGTAGGGAGTTTTCCTCTCTTGCTTCTCCATTTATACCCTAAGGTAACTTTGAACTCTTTGAATTTTGAATGTATGCCATGAGCTATGTACCCTGCTGAGCTTCTGTCTCAACATCTTTCATGCTACACTGTTGTGTATGTGTGAAAAAAAGATGTGTAAGAAATAGAGAACTATTATTTATGCAACAGTAAACTGGAAGCTCAGCCTAAGGTCAGGACCTCCTCTCTTGGGTGTACCTGGACACAAGTACATCCACTTGATGCTCTGTGATTACTAGGCACAAGGGTATGAGAAGTATTTTTGCTACAGGCTTGCTCAGGTATTTCAGTTTTGCAGATATAATTCTGTTGAGAACTTGGCCTGGGGAAAGCTCTGTGCTTACACAGCCACGTGCTTTCTGGTACACAGAGTAACTGGGTTTTTTCACTTTGAACTGGAGCATGGACATTAACAGTAGTGATCAGAAGTGCCTCTTCTTAGGGTCCATTGGCTTGAATAAAATTGGTGAGTATTCCACATGAAACAGTGTTCTGAAGCATTACAAATGGCAAAACAAGAACCCAGTTCTCTCAAATCCAGTCTACTGGTCTACAATGCTGCCACTTGATTGTGCTACAGGGCTTTGCATTCAGATTTTGTATATATTATTCTGCACTTGGGAACTTTTCATCCTGTTTCATAGAAACATGTTTATAAAGAAGTTAAGATGTTGCTATATAAGAATTAGCACAGTTAATCTCTTAGATGTTTGGTTGGAGTTAAATTACTAGTTTAGCTAAAATGAATGTATTTTTTCCCCAACTTTATTAAAAGCACAGGATGCAGAGCTGCTAGTTACACTACAGTGAAATTCCTCTCAGTTTGATCTTTCTGATTTGGGGTCGTCTTATCCTAATTTCAAATTTCTGTATGCCTTCAAAATACATTTGGAGTTAAATATAGAACAGGGTCATGATCAGATTGGGCTAGTCTTTAACAACATTTTCTAAAAGGTTTTTCAGAAGTCTGGAATGATCAGATGTAACTTGATAATTCCACTTTTCCTCTGAGATGAATAAAGCCAGCTCTTAAAAAAAATCTGACACAATCTAATCTTTTGATGTCACTTAACTCCAAGGAAAATGGAATCTTTCCAGAGGGAGGTCCAAAGAAACTCCAGAAAGAATTTGGAAGAGCTTTGAAAATTATAACCAGCTGGTTGCGAAGCAGCAGGCTTCCACTACAGAAAGTGCTGAGAAACTAATAATAGCATGGAAAGAATGGCTAGCTAGCTTATGCTTTCAGAATATCTGCCTGAGTTCAACTCCATTATCCAATGCCTAAGTATGTCAGCTCAGAGACCACAAGAGTAAATAATCCTTTTCAGGAATGTAGCATGCTCTTCACACTAAATCATTCTAACTACCACATCTTTAGTTGACTGGCTTGTGACACACAATATATAAGAACGTAGTATTCTTGCTTAAGCAAGACTGCTGTATACACACACAGCAAACTACTTCTCTCTTTTCTCAAAATAATCTAAAACTATATAGCTTATAAAATGACAGTTTTGCTGGGTATGCTTATAAAATTATATGCTTTACCTTGAATGTCTACTCAGGTTGCATTTGGGCTCAGAGAGGACACAGACATATGAGAAGACTTATTTAAGACCTCAAAGCTTTATATTGATGCTAAATATTTCAATCTTCGATGCATTACCCATTTGAAATAGGTTACTGCTAAATGTTATTGCATAGACTTGGCTCTTTCAGCCTCAGAGAAACTTGAGGATATACCATGTAATATTAACACTGTGGAGACAGATCTGTCCTGAAATAGATCAGAAGTCTGTATGATGTAGATGTTTATTAGGTCTTATCTATCCAATAAGGAATATTCATAAATATTCTGGAAGGGTAGGACTGCACCTATTTTCAGTCTTACCACAAAACCTGAGTTTCTTTGCACAGTAGTCAGCTGTATCATCTGGCCCAATATACCTGTAATATCCATCATGTTACCAGATTCTAACTAGGGTCCCACCAGAAAACAACAGGAGGGGATGAGAGAGCAATCTATTACAAATGTACAACCATTACAGTGTTATGTTCTGCAAGTGCTTTGAGTGACAGGCAGTGTGCTTATAAACAGGGGCCAGAAGTCTCAGCTTCAACATCTCGGCTCTTCTACTATATAAACAGTGCCACAAGTCACACTCCAGGTACAAAATCCAAGATTTTCTGTTCATTGCAGGAATATAAATTGGAAGAGCTGTTAAGCCAAGTGCTTGAAAACTATGCAGGTATTTTGATAAATTGAAGCCAAGAGGAGAAAGGGTTTCCTGTTGTGACTGCTCAACACAGAGAAAATGTGAGCAGACTAGCACAGATTGTAAAATGCTTTGAAATAAGCAACTGAATAATAAGTGGATAAAGAACTAAAAAGATGCAAGAGAAGAAAAAATAAGAATGAGCAACTGAATAATAAGTAAGGCATGGAAGAGACCTAAAGGGGGGAAAAAAAAGTGAACACAGGGAAAAAGAGGATTTTCTAAGCTAGAGAGCACAGAATGAGGAGCAAGAACTCGTTTCTCAAAGAACTAGAGGCCACCAGTTTGAAAAAAACTTGTCATCATTTCAAACTAAGGTGCACAGAATATGCTACCTAAACCTAAGATCAGTGATCTGATTTCACTAGCAGCAGAGGTATTGCTGGCCCAAGTTGATGCAGCAGTGCAGATACCCACCCAAGTGTCTCAGAGGATGTACATTGAGACGGGATAGCTTTGCTGTTTTTTGCAATGCTTAAATGTGCTGCTTGATTCATCTGGCTGGAAACAAGAGACTCTCTGTTGCAGTACAGCAAGAGTCATAATAAAAATTTTGTAGTTTCTCCCATTGATTTTATATGTGATTAAGATCCTGGTTTTGGAAATAATCCTGGTTTGACATATTTGGTCATAGTTTACTGGTTTACTCTGCAACTGAGTTACATTTTTTGATTTTCTGTTACTCGGAGAAAAGAAGATGGCAAATTAAAAATCTTGTTTGTGATAGAGACTGAATCTCTTAGGTGGGGTAAACAGTGCTTGTGTTAATACATTATTTGTACTTCTGAACTCTGGAATTCCCATTTCTGGATTTTTCTGTCCTTTCCTAACAACTTCCAGGTTTGCCTTGTATTGGGGAATATTGTGTCATAGCCATCGCACTGTCACTCTTTAACAAAAGGACAGGCATTGAGAACTCCAGCAAATTATTTGAAATTTCAAATGCTTTAAGGATGATCAGTAAAAACAGTTTTTCTTGTTCATAAGACTCAGAAATTTGCTGGACTTCCATGAGAACAGGTGTGTTGCAGCCAGACTTCACAGGAGCTCAGGGCACTGTTCACAGGTCCTGTGGCATCTCCTCTCTTGCACATAGCATGGAATCAGCTCTTCATCTCAGTTGAGCTTCATACTTGTTTTTGCAGGGTATACAGAGAGATAGCTGGAGATACATATGCAGTTCTTTAATTAGCAGTTCTGGGTGATTTTGGCAAATAGAACCATGTGTTTGAAAGGAAAGATAAGTGTGTAACGCAGTTTGACCACTCGTGTTCCAAGCAGTCAGCTTTCACTTGAATGCAAAGATTGGTTAGTTAACTTTAAAAGGCGCCCTGCTATCAAATGCTGTAGGTTTTCTTGTGACTGGCAAAATAGGCTGTATTTTTACAATATGATTGTGTAAATGTATGGCAGGTTTTTTAAAGGTATTAAATACCCATGCTATTCATTACTACTGATTTAGAAGGATGGCTAATATTGCCTTACAGAATAATAGAAGATTACATATACATACTGTATAAAGTTGTCAGGGGAATTAAAACACCGAGGGGAATATATTTATTCACTCTACAAATGCTCCAGCAGCAGGAAGGTAGAAATGTTTTAAGAAATGTTGTTTTGTTCATTTTTTCAGTCAGAAATATTAGAGAAAGTATTTACCAAGGTTTCGCCCAATTGAACTTGGGTTTGCCACATTTGTTATTCTCCATTTGCAAATACACCAGCAGAAATGCTAGACAGATACAACTGGCGGGAAGCCACACAGGAATGAAGCTGCAGTTTTAGGAAGAGGCACCAGGATTAAGCAACTGTAACAACAGCACTATTTGTCTTGCTCCACTAGGATCCTTAGTCAAAATAAACCACGGTTTTTCCTTGATCCTTCATTGTTATTGCATGAACACATACATAAGCAACAGTTAAGCAGCACAAAGGTACCACAGAGCCCGTTTCCTCCTCCTAATCTTTAATTGTGGGTAATGAAGAATATAAAATAATGTGCATGTAGAAGTAGGAAACATCTTTATAAATTTCAGTTCCTGTGGAAAGCAAAATCAAAGTTGTAGGTATGCGCTTTGCGGCATGTCTTCAATGTCTTCTCTTTCTTTGAGATGGCAGACGCTTTGTAGCAAAGGTTTTTTACCATCTTGCAATGTACTCTGGCAACAAAAGCTTGAAAGAAACAGTTCTGGACTTCAGTAAAGCTTTTGATATGCTATCACCTGGGAAATCATGTAGATGGAATAAAATTAGGGCCAGGAGGAGAAATACAGTGTGTGACTGAATGGCTGCTTGGAACTGGAACTTACAAAACTGGAGGAGTTCCTTAAAAGTCTGTGTTGGAGTGGTCAAATTAGAAAAAGCAAGCTGGAAGGCATTGCTAGGATAATACACACACACACACACACACACACACACACACACAAAAAAAGATAATAGTATTTATTAATATTAAATTAATATTCTAATTTAGAAAATTAGAAATTATAGAAATAAAAATAAGTTAAATAACACCTAGTTATTAATGCACATTCAAGATTTAAGCACAATCTTTTCAACTGTACAACAAACAGTTCTGAAAAGTTTCATTGGTAAGTGCATTATCACAGTTCTGTGATCTCAATATATGTTTATGTATCCCACGTGACTGGGAGCCATCAGTGTGCCAAGAACATGAACAAACCCACTGTGAACTTGTGTGTTGGATGATCTGTCTTGAGGAGGCATATGGAACTGAAGCTATCAGTGTTCAAAGTGCTGTTAAGTCCTTCCCTGAAGTACGTGTGATTCTGGAACACTGGCTGGTGTGAAGAAGAGCTGTGGTATCCAGCAGTGGTTGCAGAAATGCTAGCAGCAGACATGAGTGGTAGCTCTGTGAGATGCTGGTGCCTGCAGAGCACAGCATTGCTGTGGAGCTTCACGAGCTCCTTCCTGGAAGCCGCACAACGCCAAGCACAGCAGTGCGCCCGTCCCAATTAGCTCAGGCTCTCTGCAGGTCTGTTAACTCACAGATATTCAGAGAAACGCTGACACTAAGGGTCAGTGTTAGCACATAAACAAATAGGTATTAAACTGCAGGTAAATAATTTTAGGCTGGAACTAAGATGGTTTCTAGCCCTGATAAATGGTATCTGAAGTTCTGAGGAACAGAAACTCCACCAGGAATGGAGAGATTGAACACTGTATTGCTAGCTAAAGAGGGATTTGATATGTTTAAGGAAAAGACTAAGTTTAATATTTATCAGCAGTGTAGGGGATCAAATCAAAGGCTGCATGCTCTTTCCCTGTCATATTGTAGTGAAGTTTATTTATTATGTTCTAGGTGCTGCTGTGCTTCCTCTTTTTTTTTTTTCCCCACTTAACCTTAGTTATTTTATAATGTTTGATTAAAGGTCCACCAAACTTTCTTTCTGTGCACACCATAGCCTTTACACAATGGGGCTACTGATACAGGTTGCCTAAGTTTTACTCCTGCTTTTTTGCCTATTTCTGTGATACTTGCTTTCAGTGTAAAGGTAAAATGCAGTCTGCTGTGCTGCCTTCCTCTGGGCAAGAAGATAATGGTTTGGGTTTTGTGGTGGGTTTTATTTTTCTGCTGATTAAAAAAAAAAGCCAAAACAACTCTAGGCCCGTGCTGCATAGAAGGTACCCCACTCTGGTGTTTCTGGACAAGTATAAGTTTTTATGTAATGCTCAAATCCAGTCACAGGATATGCATCTGACCAGGTTAAACAGATGTAAATGTAAGGCTCTAGCTCACTCTTTGAGTTGTATTGGAAAGTCAAGGTATTGTTGAGTAGCATGCTAACCAGATGGATTTGTTTTATGAAAAAAAATAGTTTCTGATATATCATTGTGATGAGATGTAATACTCTGGTGTGAAGGTGACCCAAGGATTCCCCTCTTCTTGATTTGCTATACATTGGCTTCTTTTACCCCAAAATCCGGACTAGTCCCTGCACCATGTGGAAACTCTCTGCAGTGCTAGGGTCTGTACAGAGGGATCAGCAAGTGACCATTCTGTCCTGTCAGACACCATTCTGTGTTCTCGAAGACGTTCAGCTCAGATCAATTCTTTACTTAAAGAGGTTTAAATAAAAATAACTATTTTATGTTATTAAAGTAATATTGAGTGGATTGGTGTAGCATTAATCAGTGACTCCCTAGGCAGCACATCTTGTTTTCAGTTGTTTTCTGTTTTGGTTGCTCATCTGCTGGTGCACTCTCATCTTTCAGGATTGAATCTGTTGTGCCTATTAAACATCCACTGATACAGTTTTGTGTGTCATAAAGGCCCTTGAAACTGAATTTGATGTAGTTGAGAATAATCTCAATTCTTTCAAACCCCTTGTGTGCAATTTAAGGAAACATTGGTATCTGTTAAAAATTTAGAGTAGAAAAGCAACGGATTTACAATCCCTGGGAGAAGGTTGTAAACTCTTACTGGGGTGCTTATAAAAGGACATTATCACATTTGAAAAGCCGAAGCAGTGGAAAACAGCCTTCAGAGCTGTAACCTTCAGGGTTGCTTTTTCTCCTTGAGGAAACCAGCTTTCTGTAACCCATATTTTTTATGCAAGAAACTTTTTTGCTTTCTTGTTTCAGTTTTTCAAGTTATCATTTTGGGTATGGTGGTGGTGAAGTAGAGCAGATGCTAATACCTGTGCATATAGTAATCCTAACCTTGCATTGATTGGCATCCAGTGATATAAAGTTTTTTATAGATATATAGAAAGACCTATAAAAAAGACTTTTAACAGCATGTAAATGCTTTATCATTTTAGGCTAGGATAGTTCAGTCTGTGTGTGAGTCTCAGCTGCTGCACTGACTGCTCTAACAGAAATCAGTTGTCAATCTCAGGCTAGTTTTTGCTGGTCTTATTTCCACATTACAAAAAGGGAAATCATCGTACTTCCTGCTCTTTTGGTGATGACAAAAGAAATGCTGGATGGGAATGAGACATGAAGGTTGAACCATTCAGTGATGCAGCTTGACCAAGCTGTGAGTGCTGGTAACGAGGCCCAAATGAGGTTGGACAGAAGGGATAGCTGTACTGTATCGCCGCTCTAGCAAGAGGAGATACGCTATCTACATTATATAGAGGGAATGGCTAATAACAGTAATATACAAAATAGATTCATATGAGAGAGAGAAAAGCCAGTGTCATCTGTGCACCTGTTTCTCGGTATTAGTAGCCATTACTCTCCCTTTTATCTGGGTAGCTTAAGCGCACACTTCTAGGCATTCATCTCATTGTTATGAGGTATTTTATGCTTTGTTCCCAAAAGATATTGGAAAGGTATCTGACATTATCTGTGAAGATCATGCCGAGGATAGTCTTTCCTCTTTTAATATTAAGAAAAGAAAGGAAAATAAGTGTAGCTTGAAAATTGTTAGCAACTTGTGTGGCTGCCTGTTAGTCCAGCCCAGAAATCCAAAATCATCCGGTGGGGAACAAAAAAACCCCAAAAAACTGGTAACATTTATGTACAATTGTTGTCAATAACCTGAAATGGATGTAGAATTATTAACTGAACAACAAATAATATAGACATTTGCCAGTAAAAAAGTTAAATTTGTTCACTGCTATGCAAACAGATAGTAAAGGATACCTCCATGGATAGCTCACTGTCTGCATGATATGACATCATTAAATTATTTGACTAAATTAGTTAACATGATGATATAAAGAATTCTCATTAATACCTGACTATCATGTTTAGGAAGAATCCTAAGAACTGAAAACTTTATGCATGAGCCAGAAAAGGATTTTATTCAGCCCGGTAATTAAAATATCATTTCAGTTCTAGCGTACTGATATTGAAATTCCAGCTGTGTGAAAGGCTTGTATCACTTTGTACCTCTGGCTTGAAAGAGATAAAAAAATTTTATGTTCAAAAAATAATAGGCTTTACCTGGGGAAGACGTTAGGTATCTTTCATCCGTATGGTTTTACCCTGGTGCTTCAGCTCTTTATAATCTTCAATCCTGTAAAAGTTAATATTGTCTATTAATTTAATTTGAACCAGATAAATGGTGATTCTTTTATAAACCACTTAAAATAAAGCTATCCAAATGTAACTGAAGGTATTATATCTTAGAAATACTTGAAGTTAGCAACCCATTCTTTGCCTGAAATGAAATTGATGCTCAGTGCTGCTTATGTTTGATGGTCAGTTCTTCTTACAAATAAGGTCTACTTACGAGCAGAGAAAACATATATATTTGAACATCAGTGTCTCATGGTTCATATTGTGATAAAACCTTTGATAGAGAGGACTTACTATACTAGATTTATGAATTAGCAAGTCTTCTTCAAGGGAAATGACCCCTTTTTTTCTTTTAATTATTTGCCTATAGATAGTTCTTGTTGTATACTTCCACCAGCTTTTTATTGCTTTCTAATTCTATGTGATCCCTCACCTGTGCATTCACAAATTAAAACCTTTTGCTATGTTTATGAAAATAAGATGATTGTGAGATGTTCCATAGGAATGCCATCTAAGTATTTCTATTTCATTTTTCGAAACTGAGAATTTTAGGGAGGCTTTAATAAATATAAATACACTTTTACAGAATTCTTGTACATATTGATGTTTTTAAATGATAAGCCTCCCAAAAATAGCTTAACTGCTGTTTAGTAGATGCTATTGTTTTGGGTGTGTGTGTGGGAGCGTTTCTGGAAAAAGTACAACTTGGTCTCACCAGTCTAATTTTTTTTCAGACACAATTACTATAATGACAAATAGAAACTCATTTAGAGCAAAAAGATCCATCCTGAGATTCAGTAGATATAAATTTAAGCAGCTACTGTTGCATTGTCAAATATGTGACACTGTCTGCGGAGCCGTATAGAAGTAACTCAACTCAGACTCCTATTTTCTACCAAGTAAGGTGTGAAAAACCTTTCAATAAACTTCAGGTTTTATTTGATGTTAGCGATGAACTAAAGCAAGAACTTCCAAACTGCAATTACACTTCTGCAGTAAGAGGTTTTGGGGTACAGTGTTCTCATTTAGAGGGAAGAAAATAGCCAATTCTAGGAAGCCATGACAATATTTAGGGGCAGGTCAAGAGGTGTGGAAGGATAATATAATTTCTCTACCAGTGGTTTGGTAGCATCACTTGGGGCACTTCAGTTGTTGCTCTAAGGCCAGGCCTGGCTTTGCCTTGTCCTGTATGCACACAAACCTGGCTAGGGAGAAAATGTACCCTCTGCTTTCTTCACCTGTGGCATCTTCTGGAGTAAGGAGTCTTTAATGGTTTCCATAATATTTTTTAGTATTTTATTGTATTTTACTTTTATATTATTATAATTTATACTTTATTTATAGCTTTTTAAACTAGAGGAATCTGTAGGCCAAGACCTTTATCTTTTATATTTATGAAAGCTGCTTAAAAGAAGAATAGCTTTTGTAATCCTCATGTTCTAATAGAAGCTATATCTTTTTGGGAAGATGCTAGTGATTTTCAGAGCAGTTTTACCCAAGATATGAGATACTCATTAATTTTGTTCTCTGGATTAGCACAAGTAACCCCATATACACATAGCCATGGAGGGCACAGTCTGCCAGAGAATACTCATCAGTGCTTGCTTGTAGTGCCAGAGTGAACAGGAGTAATAATGCTGGGATGGAGTTCTAATAGGAATCATACCATGTCAAATTGTATTTGACCACTAAATAATTTTCACGTAGAAAAGCTGAAAATGAAATGAATGGACAGTGTGCATCTGTCTTTTTAGACAGAAATGTCAACAGTTTTGCCTGCTTTTTTTGCTTTTGTTATATGATATAGAGAAGGTCTTTAAGAGAAAATGTAGCGTCCTGCATTTGAGTGCCCACCTCGAGAGAAACGGCTGAAGCTTGATGCACATGTATTTTCGAAATGTGATCATATGAAGTAAGCATCTCTGCTGGCATACCTGCAAAACTTGGAGTTGCCACAAATAACTCCAGTCTTCAGAAAGCAGAATCCTCTATTCCAAGCGTGTCTCATACATAAAGGAGAACCAGTTTAGTTGTAAAGATGTCTGAATCTCAACACAAATGCAGTGTTAAAATGGTTACCCCAGGCAACCGGTCAATAACAACCTGACCCATTTTATGTATTTATAAATATATCTCTTGTTTTCAGTATATATAAGAAATTGGACTTTTTTTTTTTTTTTGGCAAATCCTCTCAACCAGTCCACAATCTGTAGTTCTGTGGCTGTATTTGAGATGGACTCAAAGCAGGACAGGAGCCAGGACACCTGGTCAGGACCTGAATCATGTAAATGATCTTCAGCTTAACTATAAAGGGAACTGAGTGAAAGTCTTGGGTTTGGAAATACAAAGGTTTAGATTGTGCCTTTAACTCATGACTCCTTACCTATTTCTGTAGTCATTTTTTAATTAAAGATCTGTCTGTGTCACAAACTTGGTATGTAACCCTTACATGACATGTGACTCAACGGCTATATTTGGACAGTTGAAAACACAAACAGAAGCAGATATTTCATAGTGGAGAGCAGCCATAATGCAGCCATGTGTTTTAACTTCTAGATTTTTAATATCAAACATCTGAACGAATTGTAGCCTTTGCTGCCTTTGCATTCCATATACAAGTGGTAAGTCTTGGTGCCATAATGGCTCCCCATTAACACTATGATGAAAGGGTGGGGTTTGCCTTGGCTGTTCTTTTTTATATGCTGGTTTTATACCTGTTGGAACTCTCTGTACAACTGGGGAGGATGCTCAGCATGTGTAACCGGTGGGTGAAAACTCACTGTGTCCTAAATACTTAAGTGTCCCTATGCTGATATGCCTTTCTGCACCACCTCACAGATGTGGTGACTCTCCTTTCATCAGAGTGCAGATCCCATTGTCAGGGCCTTTCCTGTCATAAAACTGCATCTGTTAAAAAGCATAGCATCTATGGGTTTGACCTTTAATAAGCGCCCATTGTCATTGTCTTTTCTATCTCTTTGTCTTCAATCTCTCCCATTGTGAAGTGTCAACTGTTCTGACTTGTGGCTGGTTGTTCTAAATGCCTTTTCTTCTTTTATTCAGTTATTTTCATTGCCACTGTATTCTGTCCCTCCAGGGAACACCTGATGCTTTGGGCACAGTGCTTTGCATGTGAATGAGGCTATTCTCTTCTGTATGAATTTTTGTAATGTGTTTACTATCTCAGGATCTGAGCACTTCCCAGTAGTACATTAAGTAACCAAATCTGTCACAGGTTATTTGCTTCCTTATTCTCTCTGTAGACTTGCAGTGGAATATTTTCCTTTGGTATGGTTTTTCTGTTGTTATTTTTAAAATGTGAGACCTATTTATTTGTGTTACAGAGACAGAGATGAAAGAGTTGTGTTCTCTACTTGTAGTAGAAGTGTTGAGTTCTTAGTTCCCAGGGCTGTTCATTCCAAAGTCAATTCCCAAATAAATAGGAGTTGCCTAGCCTTCACAAAGGCAGAGTGGTGAGTTTTTAGTAAAAAGCTGGCAATTACAATTGCTACTGATATAGGAATACATCTTTTTGGCTACTGGCAGAATGTTTTTAACCATGAAATTCATGGCATTTTACTGATGAACCTTAAGGAAAATAAAAATTCTAACTTGCTATTGAGCAACGTGTCTAAAAATATTTTCTGGAATGTCACATCCAATTTCTGCTATAGGTAATGTAGTCACACTACTGCTCGGACTGGGCAAGTTTTGCCTCTTAATAGATATTTCTCTTTTCTTGACTTCTCTATAAAAGGTAACTGGTACTAAATTTATTAAATAGAATTACATATGCAGGTTGCAGTTTATTTGCTTTTGTGTTATCTTCAGATGTACTGTATTGGCTTCATCACTGTCTTATGCAGTGGTGCTGCCAAATGTGACGTACTTGAAATGTCAAATATGTGTAATGAAAACGCAGGTGAATGGTAGAAACTGAAATAAATATTTATTTTTTATGAACATGATGCATTATTTGTTTTACAGATTTTTCAGGTAAAGTATTACAGGAGGACTAATCCATTCATAGCTCTCAGAGAACTGAGTCAGAACCGGGTTGGCATTTGTTATCTGATAAAGGGCTGTTGATGGTATCGCCTTTCTCTATTCCGTGAATAGTGAACACCGAGGCTCTTCCTGCTCAGAAAGGCTTATTACTGTTAGATTGGCTTCTAAACCAAGCTAATACAGGTCACAAAGTGTGGTAAATTGGCAGCTGCTCTAACTGATGAAAAAAATAATTGCGGTGTGAGTCAGGAGAAGTTCTAAAGTAATTTTTCCTTAGCAGAAAATAGGTATTATCAAATATAGAGAGCTGTGTTAAAGTAACCTTGAATTTCTGCCTCAAAGCCAAAAACAGCTGGAATTTTCAGTCCTGGTAATGGCTACATATAAGCAGTTGCATAATGAAATTCTGACATCTCAAAAAGTTTCTTGCACATCCTCTACCCAATTCAAAGTTGCTGTTTTTCTAAGAAGGAAGCCTGCATATCTAGGGCTTTCTTTCACACCCTTCAGAATAGTGTCCTTGAGACCTTTTTAATGCTTTAGTGTGGGCCAGACTGGTAAGGCTGTGTATCTGAAGTGTTTAACTTGAGGAGCTCAAACTCAGCTCAGTGTAATTTCAAAAGAGCTAACATTTCAGCATTAACTGTAAGTATAGTCAACATATAAAAAAAAAAATAAATTAAAAATCGGGTCTGCTTGAATATTTTTTCTCAAATTGTCATGTGTAGTCAAGAATGTGTCCTGATAATTTCAAGAATTGGGAAGATATAGTGAATTAATTCATACTGCTTTATGTCATGAAGATCAGAGGCTCTTGGAGGAAACATACAGGATCATAAAGGGTTAAGCAAATATATCACTACCAGGTGGAAGACCTAATAAAATCTGAGGAGCCAGCTTCCTTGGTTTCTTTCATCTGTGTGATTTTTCAGTGACCCAATATGAATTGTAAATGGGTCAAGGATTGCTAGGCAGCAAAATCTTATTGCATATTCCTCACCAATTTTAGCAATAATGCCTTTTAAAATGCCTGCAGATTGTTTTAATGCAAACTTGAGTATAATTTCCTTTCTACATGACATACCATTTTGCACTAGCAGAAGGAATACTTTCAAAAACTGAGCTAAATATCTGATGCAGCTTAAGGATAGACCCTGAAGCAGAACATAATATTTGCATAAGAAATGACTGACTTATCACATAAATTTTCCTGTGTAATTTGCTAGCTTGCCTCCAAGGGGCATGTAAACCTGAAAGAGAGATGAGTCAAATGTAAAAGACATATTTCTGCTTCATAAGAGCAGTCTTATCTGAGGGGTTAGTATGTTGTATCCTGATAGGAAAGGGTTTTCCTCTCTGGGGTATATGGAAAGTTTTGTAGGCAACTTGTGCAACTTCTTAGTTGGTATATTGAAGATGTATTCCCTGTATGTTACACTGCAAAACTGTGGTATCTTTATATGTGCTTATGCTTCTTAAAAAACTGAATTGCAACATCAAGAATATTAAAGATGACAGAAGTACTTCTATACAGCTGAATTGCTAGGAACTGGTAATGGCTTATCAGAATATTGTATCCTATTTTTATGTAGTGTAAAAAAAGCTATTTTTTATAAGGAGGAATAACTGATATGCATGGAGTGGTAATATGAATAAACTACAGTCATCCAGATCAATCTAGATGCATAGAGTAAAAGATTGAAGAAAAATGGTGACTGGCTGATATTGAGCATGCACATAAACAGATTACTTTAAGTTGAAAATATAACTCTAATTTAATATCAGGAAAGTGTGAAAGGGATGATCTGAGAGAGTGCGATACCAGACATCGCTGCTTTAAATATTTATTCTTATAAATGTTGCTGGTTGGTGGCCAGGAAAATTGGAAAGTATCTTTCCACTCAGTATATTTTATTAATCACACAGGTTTTTCGGGAGGAACATAGTCATATGCTCTTGGTGGATTTTGAACATGATGCCTCTCTTGCTTTGGACACTCAGGGGGTTTTGTGTGTGTAAGCTAACATCCATTTGAAACTAGTAAAAAAGTACATTAAGTTCAGTGGACAGCAGATCAGATTCTTGGTTATTTACCATGAGATGTTTTTATCATTGATTCTCATCTGCTTCTCTTGGTCAATAAACTACACACAACACTATCTGAAATGTCATTTTTTTGCTGAGGTCGAGTGTCTTCCACACATCATCAAGTACATGACGTAAATGGCTTAGAGGTGTTTTCTGGAGAAAGGCCTTGATCATCTGGGATGTAAATAAGGAACCTTGAGTTTTCAAAACACAGAGAAAGGTTTCTTTAGGATTTCATTTTTAAATTGATACTTATTGAATTCAGTGAAGCAAACCCAGGATGCCTCACTGATCCATTTGCCTGCACAGTGTGCATATTTCTTCCCATGTATCCAAACCACAGAAAGCCGAGTAGATGCTATTTGTGTAGGATTGCCTGAAGTCATACACTGGAGACAACTTACACAACTGTCACATCTATCTTGTGGCTGCAATCTAATTGTAAGAAGTAGACAGTGTGTTCTATTTATTTGGCATTTGTGCAGAACTCTGCGAACATTAGAGTGCATGAATCACTCAACATACACCCAGTTACCTCAATGGAGTCAGTGGGTTTTTCCCAACAACACAGAAAGGACAATGTAGCTCTTGAAGTATGTTCATAATGTGAAAGTCTGGGATTACAGTTGTGCTCACACCGCAGTGCTCAATGAAGAGAGGTCTTGTTGAACAACTGGAAAGGTTCGTGCTTGACAGGCTTTCCGAGAGCCATGCAGTGTTGGTCTCTGCTGGAAGATGTATTTAGCATATCTTAAAATAGTAGCCTTTTCTGTCAGTGCCAGAAGTAATGTAGTCAGTCATCATTCATGGAAATGTAAAATCTTTGTAAGGCCAAATGGTACAAGGACAATGATACCGGCCTCATTGCAATGCGTGACACACGCATATCCTAAACATACGGAAATATCGTGAGTGCAGATGGCCACCTCCAGCTCCTTTTCAAGGATGTATTTGAGCATTTGCATGTCAGGATGTGTTCCACGAGACTGTACTGCTGTCAGATGGTGCAATGTAATTTTCTTTCTGCCAATAGGTTGGCCATGAAATCTTAGTGCTACAAATGTATTATGAGGGAAAAAGACCCACCAAAGAACTAAGAGCAGACTCCGCCTTAGTAAATGAGTGATAAAGTTGAGTAATACCTTTACAAAAAGAGTTGTGAATAAGTCAGGTGAAGGTTAAGCAATTTAGCTTAACCTAAATTAACTTAAAATTCAGCTAAATTAGCTGCACTAATTTAGCAGCACAATTACACAAGTCACAAATTCAGTTTTTGGAGATGCTTAAGTGAAATAACAGAGCAGTATTGCATATGGCAGTTAACAAGTCACTACGGTTTTTGTGATTGAGAGGAATATCTGCAAAATCTGAAGCAGTGGTAGTACTCATATTAAGGTTGAGAATATAGTTTGGGTACAGCTCAAAACCAACTTTGAAACAGCTTTGTTGTTCCAGCAGAATATACAAGCAGAGATTACAAAGTCAGAGTTGCAAAGATCACACTGGTGTCACCACAATATATATTTTATAGTATCAAAGCAGAACTCACATCTGGCTGCCATGCCAAAGGTTGCTTTGCTTTGTTTGCTTTGCTTCAGAAGCTTCTTTCTTTTCCCTTTGATGCATGAGGTGCCGGCATTGCTCATCTGGGAGACAGATCTAAGAGCTTTGTAGAGTACCGTGTTTTCATGCATTAGGACAATCTTCTGTTTGCCTGTTGTGAACAGACTGTCTGCTTTACAATGTTTGGGTGATGTAAAGAAACCAGATCATGGGAAAAAAAACCTCTGGCTTTCCACATTTTTGCCTGCACATTTCTCTCCCAGTCGTTTTCCTTGGGAATGCAATCTGTACTGACAACTAGTAACACAGAGCCAGATTTTGAAAAGTATTGTGTTGGCTACCATGCAGACGGATGGCCAGAGGGGCCTCTGAGTATGCCTGAGCACAAACTCCCCTGGAAGCTTTGTCAGAAATAAGCTTTCGATTACAATCTATCAAGTACTCCTTCAAAATAAGAAATGAAGCCAGAGAGGGAGCTTAAACAATGTCACAAAGGGAAAAGATCAGCTGGTTTTCTCACAGTACAGTGCTGTGAGCCAAGCCGTTGTTGGCACGACTATAGGCTGTCTTCATTGGCTGCTTTATCCTGGAAGAATGCTTTAATACAGACTGTTCATCTTTTCAACATCTCTTTCAGTCTTGTGCCATCATCTCTTTTTTGCTCTCATCATTTCACCATGAAAGGATTATTGTAGGTGAAAATCTTTTAAACACATCCCATTCGGATTCAGTTGAAACTCACCATTTCAGAAGCCTTTAAGCCTTTACTTAAGGGCTTTAAATTATTATCAGCTCTATACTGATCACTTCTAGAGATGAGGTAGATGATAAAAAATGCACTAGAGGAAAAATTCATAATGCTGCAGTGAAGCCAGCAGGGATGGTGCAGATCATAAACCTGTGTCCTTCTGTAAGTTTAGTGATTGAACTACCAATCCCTTCATTCAAGGAAGCTGAAATTGGAGGATTTTCTGGCTAGATTTGGTTAGTTTTCCCCTCAGAATTATGTTGAGTACCCAGAACTTGCACTGACTGTATCTGGAGCTATGGTACTCTGCAACCTAAGAAATCCAGTTTCTGCAATTCACTGTAAAGAGCTCTTCAGGGAGAATAATTCTAAGTTTGGATGTGTTACCTGGGCCAGTAAAGACTTGTTAGTATTGATGAAGTAGCTTGAAAAGAGAAGAGCATTGGCTCACAGACACTCAGCATTAAAATGTTCATCTAAAATTATTCAAAATTTTAAAGTGTGGAAACCTGTCTGGAGAATACTGCAAGGCCACCTTGTGTGTCTGTGATCTGTGGATGCAAGAAATTCCTCCTAGGGATACGTCAACATTTCTATAACAAATAGGTAAGGCACCAATAGTAAGCAAACTAATTCTATAGCCACCTATCCTGGTTTGTATTTCAATATCAGAAGCATTCGAGTTTGGTAGATTTCCAGACTTCAGCTAGTCATGTATCCAGATTATTTTTTTCATGTGTCCTGTTAATAAATTATAATAAAAACATCCTGGGACATTAATATGCTGGTTTTCTACCTTTCGGGATTAAATTATGCCGAACGGTTGCTGTGTTTGATATCTAATGTTTGAAATGAGAATTGAGTTCTGATTGCAACTCTTCACCTAAATTAAATAACTATTATTCTGCTTTGCTATTCTTCTTGCCTTACTCTTGGATTTGCTAGTTGGGATGAAAAAGCTGAAAATTAGTAGACCCATTTTTCCATCATGGCAGGAAAAAAGGTTTAATTATTTTTAATGTAAATCTTTCTAACTTGTGGTTCTCAAAGTCTGTGTTGTTGAAAACACTCATCATGAACATCAAGTTGATAGGTGAGATAGCATAGGAAGACTTAATGGGTTTGTGCTAAAGCTAAATTTTACCATTCATCTACAAAGTCAAGTGTTCTTGCTGAAGTGTTTGTTTTCTTCTGTACCGGAGCTGCAAAAAGGAGTGTGGGTAGCATTCTCTGTCCATGTGCCATTATGACTTATATCTCCTCAATTTATTGATCTTTGTTTTCCTCTGTTTTACAACCTGGTTCCAGATTTTCAAGTTGCTTTGAGGAAATCTAGAAATAAGCTTTTTTTCCAGTCCTGTTAATAATCTCTGCAGATTATTTAATGTCTTATGCACAGTCTTGCACATCTTTTTCATAAATATTTTTTTCCTCTGTTTTGGAGACATATATTTAATTTCAATGCATATCAATAGTCTTTACAGATTATAAGCAATTAATCCTTTCCCAGGTAGATGGAAACTAATTCACTGACACTCATTAGTGCAGAAGTGCTCTTTCTGCTAAAAATTAAGACAGAAAACCTTTCTTGCTTAGTCTCAGTGGAAGATCAAGTTGATTAATTGAAATGTGCTTAACAAAACATCTGGCCTTAGCAACTGGGCTGCCAAGGGATGCCATCTCCATGCAGAGCATACAGCTGGGTATGTAATATCACCTACTCCATTGGCCAATAACATTTTTTGTAATCTAACCATTTTTATTTAACAATGAGTAACTACGTGATGGTCACTACTCCTACCTGCACAGGTTAAGAGGTCATTGTCACAACTGAAATCTGATTTAAAAAAATCTGCTTTTCTCCTATTAACCTGCACTGTCCACACAGGTGAAGCTCCTTAGAAATCAGTGTATTGTTCCAAAATTACATGTTTTTCAGACCAAGATCTCTTAGAAAACCATAGAATTACAGAAAACAGCAGAACACTCTAGAGCGTTCTCCGTTTTACATACTCAAAACTGAATTTTCCCTATTTTTTCGTAGCTTTATGGTTTTGTTTTGTAATTGTCCTGTGATCCACTGCAGATAATCTAGATAATTGTGATTGTCTACCTTAGTATCTAGGAAGGTGCACTGTTGCTAAGGGTGTCTGGAAGAGTTCTTCTAACTGTATATAATATAATCAGAAAACAGGGATATCTGGAACGTGAGGAGCTATCTGCAATACAGAGTAGTCAGCTCAATCCACCTCTCCTCTCATGAGAAAAGATACAAACTCATCTCTGCTATTCAATTATCAACAAATTAAATGGGCTTCTCTAACAGACTTCAAAAAATACTTTTACCCCACCTTTACCATGAATTTTGATTGTTCTGCAAGCCCACATACTGCCATTATTCTCTTGCTGTTCACATACTGGGGCAGTGATAGTGATGTTATGTCGAAAACATCAATGAATTTTTTTCCTACTTGAAGTTACATTCTGTCTGTGGCTGGCAAAATGGTATTTTGAGTCTTACATGGACATCAAAGACACCTAATTGTACAAGTAAGAAAAACCTTTATGAAGAGCTGCCATCAGATACTTACCTATGATACAAGGAAAAAGCTTTTTAATAAACATAGTAGTACCCTAACATGTGAAAAATATTTTTCTTCCCAATTATTGCATGTCCAAGCATCTGATTCTCAGATGATTTATCAAGTAATGGAGTTGTGCCATGTACTTGGTATTCAGAATTTTGCTCAGCATGAGTAAAGTTGGTCCATACCAGCCTGAAGCTGATGTGAAGTGCATCTGAAGTTATGCCAACTGGGAAGTACAATTAGGAAATTGGATCTCTCAAACACTCTGAAGAACTCTAAAACATTTTCTCAGAACACAATTTTTTTTTTTATTTTTGGTACTGCAGTGCACAATAGTGAACAAATAAACATGTTGACTAGGACCAGAAGCAGATGTTTGTCACAACAAATAAAGCTAACCACAGTGTAAAAAAGATTTGGATTGGCAAGTTGTATCTTGGCACCTGATTGATGGATTTAGCACAGCTGCACAGAACACAGATTCCAGTAACATAATGAAATGAGTCATTTTTTTACTAAACTTTCATCACTTTATGCCTCTTTTTCTTTTGACCTAATACTGAGGTGGAGAGCTTTAATTAGAGGTTTATTATAAGTGAGTCCAAGCACAGGGCCAGAAAGATTAAAAAGCAGCAGGAAAGTTGAAGAGCATAACACAAAGAGAGAAACTCTGAGTTCTTGAGAAGTGCATACTGTGGTTACGCCCCTGAATTTTCCTGTAGCAGCTTTCCACTGAATAAATAAAGGGAGGTACGTTATAAGAGGCTACATAGGTCAAAATATTATGTTTACTCTTAATTCAAAGATGGATAGCAAAGACTTTATCTTCTGCAAAGATTTAATTGCTTAGGCTTTTTTTTGCCTTAAAATCTATATTAAAGCAAAGCAAAAAGGATTATCTGAAAGGAAAATTAATGCATATGGATGAAGAAGGGGCTTTCCTAATTTTGTAGGTGGAATGGGATAATTAAAGCAGATTGATAAATTCAGCTGTGAATTTATTATGAACTTGTAGTGTGAAACCAAGTTAGATTTCAAAACAAAAACTAAGATATGCCCATCAGTGGAATAAGCATTAATAAAATAAAGGCTTTGCATATAAAAAAGATGAAGGTTTAATTCTTGCTCATGTGTTCTAAAATCTCTAGTACATTGAGAGTTTTGCACTATTTGTGGGAAACTGGTCTTTGCCATCCAGAGGCACATGAAGAATAATTGGAAAATGAGAGTTTTACTTTCCACACCCAGGGCTTATCCAGACACATTAGACAGCCATCCTGTCTAGATAGGGCAAAAATAGAGTTTTCGATTGTTTTGGGGTTGGGTTTTTTTGTTCGTCTGGTTTTAGTTTTTTAATTACTTTCCCTAGAAGTGCCTAGGTTATGTATGACTCTAGTAACTACATCAAATAAGAAATAATATGCACAAATAACAAGTAACTTTGCTGTTACTGTTTTCCAATATTTTTGTTGGTCTGAAAGCACACCCCTTGTGGCCTTTTCATCTTTACTACTGAAGCAGTGGTCTCTTGCTAACCTGAGCAGAGACTGGTAGATCTTATAGAAAATCCCAGATGAAATTTGCATGATCTAGGTCAACAGTTAGGCAGGAACCTCTGTATGTACCATTGAAAATCTCAAATTTATCAAAAGGTGATGAACTTTCTGAAGATGGTGCATGGAAATGGCTTTTTGAAGGAATCTAGTGTCAGATGTGACAGATGTAACTAGTTCTATGCATTTGCATCAGTGTTTATACATTTCAATTTCATTTTTTAACCTGGATAAAATTAATTTATCCATTAAAGTTACTAACTTAGCTTCATTCTTAACTATACCTTATTCTCTGAAATTTATGAAAACTTCTCTTCAGTAGCTTTGCAGGATCATAGAATCACAGAATGTTAGGACTTGGAAGGGACCTTGGAAGATCATCTAGTCCAAACCCCCTGCCCAAGATCACACAGAACATGTCCAGATTGGTCTTGAATGTCTCCAGAGGAGACTTCGCAACCTCTCTGGGCAGCCTGTTCCAGTGATATGTCACCCTCACAGTGAAAAAGTTCCTCCTTCTATTAAGATGGAATTTTCTATGTTCCAGTTTGAAACCATTTCCCCTTGTTCTATCACTAGCCAACACAGAGAAGAGTATGGATCCATCCTCCTGACACTCACCCTTTACATATTTATAAACATTAATGGAGTCACCCCTCAGTCTCCTCTTTTCCAAGCTGAAGATACCCATCTCCCTCAGCCTGTCCTCATAATGAAGAGGTTCCACTCCTTTCATCATCTTGGTAATCTTGGATCTTCAGTGATGATATACCTTTATCTGGTACAGTAAAGCTATCATGGATAGCCTTATCTGTGGTTTGAGACGAGTTTAGCTCTGTGAGCACCTCAGATGCAATAGAGGAATTTCTGGGAAAATTCTGGGACATGATGAACACACATCCCCCAGGATATAGCCTTGTGGGAGGATACTGCATAGAAGTTACTAGCTAGTGATTCCTATTCTTAACTGGATGTTTTCTTCCCAAACCTGCTGAGCCATGAGCAGGGCTGAGGAGAGTTGTGGGTCACAAAGTAAGTGCTCTCTGGGGCCCAAAGATGCAAGGCTGTTTGAAAGAGCTTTTTATTTATAATGCTCTTTTTATTAGCTCTATTTGTAAGAGCTTTTTATTTATAAATTGACTTTTATTGATTTATAATATTTTGTTGTTTTTCTACTGAATATCATACACAGTTGCAGGACATTACATGAGGACTATGCTGATAGCCAGTTTGCTGTGCTGACTTTCCTTATTATTTTCTGGCATCTTCAGGAAAAATAATGTCACGTTATTATGATATGGAGGGACAGGAGTCAAGCCACACGTGTTAGTACACTGTATAAATGCTGTCATTTATTCATGCAAACATAGTTGTCACTAGACTCCTCTACAGCAGAATTTCACTTTTACTTTAAATAGCTTCCCAAACTTTGATGGTAATTTCTTTTTCACAGCAGATGTGTAGAGGCACACCTTTGCTCATCTCTAGTATTACCTACATGCAAGAGCATGTGATTTTCTTCTCAGTGCAGCTACTGGAAATGGTTAGTGGGGCTATGAATGCAACACAGAGAAGGTAAGCCTTCTAAATTTCATCAGAAATACTAGT
Organism: Heliornis fulica; assembly: GCA_013399135.1. Lineage (NCBI taxonomy): Eukaryota > Metazoa > Chordata > Aves > Gruiformes > Heliornithidae > Heliornis > Heliornis fulica. Next base: position 84,264 of record VXBZ01000959.1, on the reverse strand, counting down.
TGCTTCCTCCTTTTAGCTTTTTGTATGCCTTAATTTAAAAAGAACAAGTGCAAACCATTGCTATCCAACAAAAGCTTCTCTGTGAGGTAGGAGTGGCTTGCAATAGGCCACATCATCATCTGTGATTAACACAAGGTGTCATGTAAATCCATGTCCTGTTTTACAACATGTGCTGATTTTATATACCTTGTCTTCAAGCTGAAGACTGAAACACAAGATGTGATTAATATAATTTACTTGATTTATAAGATTGATGGGGAGGTGATAACTGCCAGAACCTACATAGTTGCTGTGTGAAATCCTGAGATTAAAATATATTGATTCGAATGTGCACAAAGTAATTCAAAGAAATCCAGCAGAGCCGGACAAATTACACTCTGAGAGTAGCAAAACAAAAATCCTTGCATTGGCATGTCAGGAATGTGATTTGCTGTAGCTTTTGTTAAATTTATAATCTGGCTATTGAGTGTAGGGAGAAGGGAGAGAGAAATCTTTTCAGTGTTTTCATAAGGGACCCTTCCATAACACATAGCCAAATGTAGTAAAGTCTTCCTTTGAACTGCTTGCAGCATGAAGTCTTTGAAAATGCACTACATTTTTTCCATGTAGCCACAGCAAAGATCAGGTCAGCATTCAATCTTCATAACATCAGAGCTATTTGGGATAGACAGCCAAATTCAGTTATGAGTTTAATAAACATAAAGTCTAATTTCAAGCAGTGCATTTTTTTTCTTTACCGAGGTGAACAGTAAAGAAACTGATCTACGCTGATGAGTATCACAGAAATTTTGGTATCGTGTAAAAAGAATACATATGTTTAGTGATATATTTGGAAATGTCATTGGGATCGGTGGTCAAGATTAAAGACACAGTCAGATTTACATAAAAATACAATAAATATATAGTATATATAATGTATAATATATAATAAAAAACAGTTGCTCATAAAAATGTGTGACTCCCTTCAGCCTTCAGGCTTATTGGTGAAGCATTTGAACTCTGTAGAATAGGCATCTTAAAAATTGTATCTTTCTTTGCTAGAGATTTTAGTATTTCTGTGGGCCATATTACAGCAGAGTGGCTGAAAAGCTGGCTTGGTGCTGAGGGCAGATCTGGTTCTCTACCTCACTGATTCTGTCACCCTGCTTGGCCTGGAGAGAGCAAACGGTTCCTGAACACAGTATAACGTGGAGCTAGTAACATGTGCTGCTGGGAAGTGTGACATCCATGCTTTCCAGCACTTATAGCTGTAGTTTATTTTTCATTTCCTGGTTCATGCAGCGCTACTCCCATTCTTGTACAATTCAGACTGTAGTTCTGTCTGCTTGCTGTGACCCGTGATTCTCCAGATTTCTAACTGCCAGGTCTTGCATTGAATGAAAACTGTAAGGGAAGTATTTCAAAAGCACTAATGTAGCTGGATGACTCTGCAATTCCTATATTTGAATTTTTCTGTTATTTGGATTTACAAGTTGCTCACTTGAAAAATAAGATGATGTCATATTATTAAATAAATAAAAAAAAAAAACAAAAACAAAAGATTGCTTTCCTACAACATATTTCCATGCTAAATTGATGTCCAGGTTAAGACTCATTTCATATTCATACATAATGTGATCCAGTCATTTTCTTTTTCAGTTAATCTGCATTTCTATTCGTTCCTGAGATTAAAACAGTAACATAATGGTATTCTTATGGCTTCATGGTCAAATATGGGTATTTCTCCAGGCTCGTTCTTTATTATTCATCTAATATCTGCTTTAGGGTTTATGAGAAAAAGTAAAACCTACCATAGGGATAATCTCAAAGATGGCAAGCAGCTTTTGCCAAATGGTTCACAGCAGCCCTGCAATTATCTTACCGCTTTATTTCTCAGATGGGAAACACTCTTTTCTCAAGATTTTGCTGTAAAAATTGTGAAATGCTAAAAAAAATTATTTCTATTTTAAAGGTCTGATTTAGCATGAAAATTATATACATTCTAAATGTTTTCTTGGCAATTTACTTGTCATAAATGTCTATTGTACTAGAAAATTCTACAGGGAATTGGATGTATTTATTCTGCCTGTACTTAGGAATTTGTAAAAAGACACAGTGACAATAAAAATAGAAATATTGTGACTATCTACAAACCCCCAGATAGAGAGATTGGTTTCAGCTCATGTAGCTTTCTGAGGTCTGAGTTTAAACAAGACTGCCTAGCAAGGATTGGGTACGTGCTATTGTAACCTCTTAGTGGAGCACCAATCCAAATATCAATATTGTGCGTTATTGACAGAAGGGATCCAGAGCTGATGCACATAAAATAATGCAACAAATAACACACAAGGCTCTGAGCACTGCTGTGTTTGTGCCAGCATTATTCTGAGCACAAAGCTTAGCTTTGTTGCTGAAAAAGTAGTCCGAAAAGAGTTGCTGTGCCCCAAGTCCTGTTCTGTCAAAGCCTGCTACCAGGAAGAGGTCCTTGGAAAGCCCTTCCAGCTTATGTGGGGAAGTGTGCCCAATGGGCAGCATTTCTAGTGGAAACATCTGAGAGACACTGATTTTCACTTTTCTCATTTGCCAAAATGAGCCTGAAACAGCCCCCAGCTGCTCTCATTGGTCAGTATTTGTAGTTGCATGGGGGAGCACAACAGGCTTTGAAGTGGAAGAGTCCTTCCAAGCACTAACAGGACTGAGATACAAATATTTCAATCCATATTGGTGAAAGCTCTTCCAACGGTTGTCTTTTGTGTCAGTCTATTTCAAAGACTCGTGCTTTTTGTACTATAAAGTTATTCACTGGTTTCTCTTATTTAAACGTGGTTGCTCATAGCAGGCTGTACTCCTGTGTGGTCATATAGAGTCGGGGGCCTGCATGCAAGCTCACAGGAGTGCATGGGTTTCCCCTCAAGCTTCCTCTTCCACAGAAATGGCTTTTTGTTCTCTCTCCAACCTTGGGAGCATTCCAGGTCATGGGAGACAGCAAAGGTGCACAAAGAGAGTTAAGATGTGACTTGATGAGAATTGCTTGGAAATTTGGGGGTGGGGAGGAAATGCTAGGAACTGTCACTTCAATAAAACTAATAATTATGCTTCAGAAATCAGCATACCTGAAAGACTATTTTAAGAAATTATTTATAATTCCTAAAAAACATATAAATATGATTGTTCCTTCTATGGAAGGTAACTAAGAGGTTTAAAGATAAGTTTGAAATTAAGCTTACCGTTAGGAAGCCTTTTGGAAATTTTTGGCTGTTCAGGGTTTTTTGGATTTGGGGTTTTCTTCTTTCAATGTGGAAACATGTGTGGGTTGAAAACCTTTACCTTTCTGGCCTTATTTACAGCATATAGGGCAGAAGGATAATTTCATTAGGGACCAATCATGTGAGATGCTTCTGCTCTAAGAATTTTATGCCTCCAGCACAGTAGAAGAAAGCTGTTACCATTAAAACTCCAGTAACAAGAGGATTATGATGTGATGAGAGTTGTTCAAGAAATTCCTGTTAGAGACAAAAAAAAACAGCCCTAGAGATGCTGTGTGGGATCTCCTTCTCTAGAGATACTCAAAACCTGCCTGGACCTGCTTTAAACAATCGGCTTGAGGTGATGCTCCTTTAGCTGGGGGTTGGGCTAGATGATCATAGAATCATAGAATGGCTTGAGAGATCTCCTTAGATACCTTCCAACACTGACCCTTTTGGGATTTTGTGACTCTTCCACTTCAAGAACTGTTCCCCTGTTAAAATTAGTGTTGCACAGGTGGCACAGGATGGGCCTCAAATTAGTCTTACTACTTGGCTGCTGAAGCCACACTCAGCACCTTTGTTGCTGAGTTCTCATCTTGTACTAAGAGCCCTGTGACAGAAACGCAAAAATACTTGTCCCATTAGATAGCACTAGAGAGGCTTTTCTAGCCCCTGTACATTTGGCAGCCATGGAACTGAGTTGGCAGTGGACCATTCCTGTTGTACCAGGCTTGAGTGGAACAATCATAGATATAATAAACCATGCAAACGTCTCTGTGCAGGCTCTTTCCAATGAAGAGGAGATGCACAGTGTCATGTAGTGGGCTCCTGCCTAAGTCTTGTGGAGGTCCAAATTAAATCATATCTCCTGAAGTTGCTGTTCCCTAGATACCAATATGAAAATTATCAATTTCTAAAGATAAATTTTCTCTGCACCTCAAAAGCAGAGTACATCAAATGTTGCAAGTACGGAAAAAATAGTAGCTGTAAGGATGGTTTCAGAAATTTCAGTGCATGTAGAGGAAACCCAGGGCTGTTAGCATATTTTTTACCTTTTGACAGCAAGTAAATGTTCTGTGGCAGACAAATCTGCAGGAAATAAAATTTTATGATGTGCTGTAGCCATACTGGTTATATATCTATACACTACTGGCAGACTATCAAAAGACACACATTTTCAGCTTTTCTGAATGTGACTTGAAAGCAGCTTGACTTCTGTAATCATAAACACTGACGAGTGTGCTCTACATATGTGGACCAGATGATGTCTCTTTTCATATTAGCACGGTGGTGTTGTAGAGCCTAAATATTGATTGCAAACCACTTGGCCTATAAAAGGAAATGGCCTTTACCATAATTCCTGATGGAGGACTACTACTGAACATGAAAGCAATTATAGCTAATTGCAGACATGTAGCTATCTTCACGTGTGTACATTTTTATATTTACAAGAACTCTGACTGATCTGTGCTGTACTTGTAAGTTAAATATATTTTTTCCCCTCTCTCCAGGCCAATACTATCATACAGAAATTAATAAACAAGATGTGAGCATATTCTTCAAAAACACTTCCCTTTTTCAGCTTCTCTTTCTATCTACTAGAAATGATGCACGTGATTTCTAGCTCAGTTGAAAATTGGGAGGAATTCATTACATCGTTACATCATTACCTTTTTTTATGAAAAACTAGTATACCCAGGTAGGAATTACTACTACTCTAGTATGAGGCTTTTGGACTTTTACATTTTTGTCTGTGCTCTTTAGTCTGCTCTTAAGGTAAAAATGGGTTAGGTAAGCTTCTCTAATGCTTGCAAATCAGAGTTTCAAAGTGAAAGTAATGTGTATTTGGAGTTTCTTTTCTTATGTTGGCAAGTGGTAATACCCAGCACACCAGTGCCACAGCTTACACTCAGTGCACCTCTGACTCCAAGAACACAGAAGAGTTGTCAGCTGGTTTTGCAGGTTCATAATTCATTCGGTCAGGTTTCCTGGTTCAGAATAGGTTCTCGTAACAACACCTGATATAGAGCGTGGTGGAAATGGGGATGCTTTGGGGGCAGGGGGAGGTGTTTGTGCCGGTGTATTTACACCACAAGATTTGGATGCCCAGCAGCTTGTCGTCTTGTCTGCCACTGTATTGGTTAGTGGTTGTTTAGATAGAGCCTCTTCTATCGTGCCTTTCCTCTGCTGCAGCTTCAGATCTTCACAGTTTGGCTACAAAAGTAGAGTAGCTGACTTAACAGTCCAAGAAATTTATCCCTGTGTACATCTTAGGTCCCAGGGTAAAGTATCAGGGTTGTTTATTGTTCTGTAAATAAGCAAATGTGGATGAAGTCAGTCTAGTCAGTTCCCAGAAGGGAGATTTTGGGCAGTAACATGCTATGTTCCCCCTTGAGATCCCAACCAGAGGCCAGATTTGGGGTTCTGTCACTAGTGGCTCATCACCAGTGGCAGGGGTAGGGTGTACAGGACCCAGTAGCTATGGGAATGAAGCCTGCCTCAGTGAAAAGCCTAGTTTCCTTAGTGAGTACCTAGGGAAGGACTTATTGGGATCATTACCAGAAAATTCCTCTGCCATCAGTAGTGAAAACAGCTCAGTGAAATAAATACAATGCTTTTCAGAGAGAAAAATATAGAGTGCACGAAATCATTCAGTGTACCAATTTTCAGCCTGATTTCTACATAATTAGCATGCTATTAGAGAAAATAACCAGAAGGCACCTTTAGAATTTTTTTTTTCCTCAGGGCTCTTCAGTATACAAAGTTGATACTGCTTAAAATTTAGCATGGGACTAACTGCTATTTATGCTGGTACTAAAAAACCTCCTGAAGTGAACATATTTTTAAGCTTTTCAGTTTAAACCTCAACTACAAATTGTTACTCTGATTTACCTGAGGATGCCTAGCATTAGCTTAGTCAGTGATGCTGTGTTTAGCTTTTGCTCAAAGTCAAGTAAAAATCTACCATGAAAATCTTTGTGCAGCTGAATTCATTAGTATTCCATAGATGAAGTTCAGAATATACCTGTATGCTGGCCTCTCCTTTGAATCAATTTTATAGCCTTAAATGATTAGGGCTTGAAATGAATGATTGAATATGCCTTGTAAGAAAATGTGTGATGAATAAAAAGATGACAGATACTTTGTTTTGTGCTGAGACCTGCAGCAGATTTATCTTGTTTAAAATATTACTACAGTGATCATAAGGTAATAACTTCAATTTTCGTTTTCAATTAACAGAGAAATTTGTTAAGACAGGCTTTTCCTAGAATGTTTAAAATCTTTTCTAGCATAGTACTGTATTTTGAGCCTCCCATCTGTTCCTCCTTTTATCTATATAAAGTTGCAGGTGTACACTTTAGCAAAAAACTTGTGACAAATGTTCCCTGCTGAAAAGGGACTGCACTGATTTCCCTATGCCCAGCTCTTAAACTGTAAAACCATTGCACTCACTTGACTTGCAATTTCAAAAGATCCAGGAACGGACCTGAAAGCCTTAGTAGTGCTATTAGATAATGTATATGTGGCAGAAAAGACAGTAGCATCTACTCAACCGCAGCACTGGTTTTAAGCATTTAAATATTTCTTGTGATGCCCACCATGCTATATAATTAACACATGCAGTAACATATTTCCTATCTCTATGGAAAAAATAGAATAACCAAAATAGAAATTAACTAAAAATAGAAAGATCACTTTTTTTAAACTTGCTGAGCAGAACTTGAGGAGACCTGCAGCTCCTGCCTGCTTTTGGACTGCAGAGGATGTCCGCCTTTCATGCGTAGCAGACATTATTTGTCTGGACGTGCATATGATTAAGTATTGAAGCAGGGGCCTTATGCTGTATTTGTGCAGGGGCACGTTCAAGTGTCCAAGCACTTCAAGGTGCCCCTTTGCTGCTGAAATGGTGTTAGGCAGCTTTCCAGCCCTGGCAACTGGCACAGTGATTCAAGGTTTCTGCGTGTTTACTTCCTGAGCAGGTAGAAAAGGCAATTTCAAAGTAGACAAAAACTTCCATTTTCAAAACACATCTTAAAATAAAGCATTTGATTAAGAATAGAACCCTTCTCATTGCTTTCTGCAAAATTAGTATGCAGAAGTCACCTTTGTAAACCTTGGATTGCTTTGTGTGTGGAGCATTCCACATTTTTACCTGCTAGGGGTTCATAGGTTCCATACGTTTACCAGCATACTTACTAAAGATTTCTCCCGTGGAGGATACATCTCCTTGAATTTAGCACTATGCGATCAAAAATGTCTCATTTCCACAGGGTTTTATCACCAGTGTATGCTGACCCAGCACCTTAAGTGCACGGCACCATGTTTTGCTTCCTACCATACTGTCCTTAGAAGTCACACAGTTGAAGTTCATCCTTGGTCTCTTTCTTACTAAAGTAGATATTTTGTCTAAAGTGTGAATTTATTCACTCCCTATTAGGAATTTTTCAGAAGACTTTGTCCTTTCCTGTAAAAGCAAATCCTATACTTTATCCACTTAGACTGCTATGATACTTACAGTCTTTCCCATATGCTGATAACTGCTCATTTATCTTGCACTAGCGATAGTCTTTTTAGCTGACCTGTGGTGTGATTTAGCTGGATAGAATGCAAAGCAGGAGCTGATAAAGAGCATTTTTTACATCTGAAGGTCATAAATATTGAAGAGATTCCCTGTCATGCTTGTAATGAAGAGCGTCACGCCTCTTTTGGTTTTTGCAGTCAGTCTTTGAAAAGAAAAGGCCTAGCAGGAGTACTGGGGTATATATAGAATACTTCACACTTCTGATGGAGTACAGACCTGCTTCTAGAAGTTTAATAATAAATACAAACAGTCTGAGCTTCAAAATGCTACATTAATGCAGCGCTAGCACTGTAATATCAGGCACTCAAAAATCAGAATATTTTAGAAGGTTGGGCTGTTCGAAGTGTAATGTGTCTAAGCTGCATATCCCACATGACATATGGCATATTTTAATAGTAAGAACAGATTAAAACTTAGGTTTTAAAAACTACTTGTTCAATATGCGAAACTTACTGTAATGAAGAGTGAGAGACAAAGTCATATTTGAAGGTGATCTTTTCAGTGGTTAGGAATTTTCAAAGTCCAAAGTTTCACATTTCTGGTTTTTGCCCATCAGGTATTAAATTTAGGTAAACATTAAATGTTCTGACCGAAATAGCCAGGGCTCTCTTTAGTGTTAATCAGTCTGCTATTTATATAATGTGTGTGAACTGTAGTGTTTTATTTTTCCAAATGAGCGATAGATATATAGGTCTTAGGTATTTTTTAAAAGAAACATACTCAGTTTTTTGAGAGTGTCAGCCAGTTTTAAGAGGCTCTTCTATAACCTTCCTGCTCACAGTGTGTGCTGGGACATAGAAATGGCCGAGGGAGATTTCACACTTTTTGTTTGAAACCAACACTGAAAGCTCTATGTCAAATTGATTTTATGAGAGGTGTAGGAGTGGATATTGTTTTCATGTCATACTTTATTTCATGGATGCTTCAGTAATACCAGTTTGTAGTCCAGTATCTGGAGTTACCAAAATGCATGAGGTATCCTTACTTTTCTCTGTTTGGGTACACACAAAGTAGTGTCATTGTGTAGCAGCTTAGCTCCTGAGCCTCATTTTGAAGAGGTATGCATTGGACACTTTCCATGGATGTTAAACAACGTGCTGTGGAAGTTGACCTTGACACCTGATTTTAGGAACCTCACATCAGCTGGCAGCTTTACCCTGCCTGGATGTGGGTTTTTCCTCTGGCTCCAGCTGAGGGAAACCAGCTGGGAAAATGTAGAGGAGTGAGTGACCTGTCTGAGTACATCCATTTCATCCCCATGTATTCCCCGTGTTGCCATTAGTCCCAGCCTGCTGCAGACCTCCCTTGAGTCCAAACGGGACAACCCTCCCCTGCATCTCATCCTCTGTCTTTATGATTGTGATCTTCCCTAAGTCCCTTAAACCTTTCTTCTAATCTGTAAATATAGCTTGTAAATCTTTGAGAGGCTGAATTCAACCTGATTTTAAAGATATGCTCTGTTTTTACTACTACTTACTGCATTATCTGAATAAGGACAGCATGTTTAGATTCTGCTTTTGTAGAAGTGCATATGTTGGTGTTATAGATGAAGTGGAAAAATTGGGGACTAGGGTCAGGGTTTTTTTTTTTAAAGAAAGCTGGAGATGTTTTATTAGCAGAGACATTAATCAATAATGCTCCATTTTTTTTAAATGGTTCTTAAAGCATAATAGACTATGACGTAAAATGCTAATGTCCAAACAGTTGATAAAAACAATCTGTGGTCTGACATGGGTTAACCTTTTAAACAGAGTTATACAAAGCCCTTGACATTTAATAAAAATTCTGAGTGTTAGAAATAGTAACATTCTTCCCCATTAGAGTGACTTTTTCATCGATGGCAATGATTGAAGACAGAAAGCCTACTCTAGATAGAAAAAAAAATCCCATTCATATTCTGAATTTAAACAAGATGCAGGAATCTTGTTTGTACAGATCTATGTCTTTCCCACTTTACACAGATGAAACAAAGCTATAGTCCATAGTCATGAAAGCTTTCTTGCTGTGCTTATCAGAGCTGTAGCATAGTGTCTGCATCAGTGCAGGTTGTATTCTTAAATCTGAGGTAGCCACACCTGAAATTTGCATTCTATGTTGCAATTGAGTGCAGGTTTCAATTTAACAGTAACCAAAGAATAAATCTCTTCAGGGATGTGCTATTTCTTGGTCTCAGCCTGTTTATTAGTTAGTTCTCTGTCCTACTGAGGATGTTGGCTGCTTCCCCTCCCAGAACTACTAAACATACAGGCAAAGCTAGACTTTATCCTTCTTGAAGCTTCCAGAAGCAATAAGTAATGGAATGAAATGTAACTGTGAAAGTTCTGCTTTGTTCCCTATTGGGTGAAATTCAATCAGATAAGCAGGTTATAACTTAAGACACATTTTGCTCATCCATGAGCAGCATACTTGAATTTAATTTCCTGCACAAGCCTGTTCACAGTTAAATTATTTTTGCCTTCCTTGCACATCTTGTCAAAGGCTAAACCTTAGGGAGCAGAAGGGCCACTGTCACCGAAGGCCATTTATCCTTTATTTGCTGAATGACACAATACCAACCAAAGCCATGAGCAGTTGGAGACATGCTCTGGAGATGAGTGGTAGCATAGGAGGCTCCTGGGACAAAAGTTAGAGCCTTGGTGATGTGGTTAGTCTCGAGGAGTTGTGATGACCTGAGTGAGAACTGCAGCAACAGGGCTTTAGGAAAGCTAGTCCTCTATTGGCAAGATCATGGAATCGTACAATTGTCTTGGTTGGAAGGGACCCTTTAGTTCATCAAATCCAACCACCACTCTAACCTGCCATCCACTACTAAACCACGTCCCTCAGCATTGAATCTAACCATCTTTTAAATATCTCCAGGGATGGAGACTCCACCACCTCCCTGGACATCCCATTCCAATGCCTAGTAGGGGTTGTCAGGCCTCTAGAAAATTTTTCCAGCAGCAGAGTTTAAAATTTGCTCCACAGCAAAAATGGGTGTGTTCACAGATCTGCAGTGGATTGCCTGTTAGAAACTCCTGAGATGAGCTCATGACTGATCCCCTCAAAGGCTTGAGTGGGTAGAGGAAGGTCCTCACATGTTTAATGTCCATGAAAGGGCACAGAATGAGTCACGAGGGCCAGCCTGAAAGCTTTGCTCAGCTGTTGCTACAAGAACAAAATTGTACCTTGGTATTTATTAAGGGGGTTGAGAGGGAGGTGAAACAATCTTTTGGTTGAAGTGAAATGGCTGAACAGTCTTAGCCTAAACTTGCTAGAACTATTTGCCCCTGGACTAACACAAAGTAGGAAAATAGCACTAGAGGAGAATGTTTCAAAAAGTTATCTGCATGAAAGAAGTAAAGTTATAGAGACACTCTGGACATAATCGCAGCAGGTAGTGCTACCTGGAGCTTACTATAATAATGTATCTTATCTGATCCAAATCCACGCACAAATAATTCTGCTCCTGTATATTTTGCTGCTGGCTACAGATAAAATTGAGCATGTTTCATTCAAAGAATATTAGTATCTAGACACCAATTATTCATCCACTTATAGTTACAAAAGGAATAGTAAGAGGTATTTGCTTCAATATAATGACTTCATTAAGCATGGGAACACAAATAGCTCAGTGTGTAGAAACAAAGAGAGTTTTCATAAGCTGAAGAACAGGATAAGGGGTGACTGCTCCACTTTCAAGGAACAAAACTAGTGACTTCTTTGATAAGCAGCATCACAAACCAAACTGGGTATAATTATAATGTGTCTTGACTTTGTGTAATTGTGAAGACAGTGCAAATCCTTGGAGCTATTTTGCTCATATCCATCAAAATAAAAGGACTCAATCCATAATTTATAAGCATAGGCACTCCAGTGAGGGCTCCTGCCTACCTTTGCAACCACCAGAGAATGCTAAACAGAAACAGCAGTGACCCTTCTGGACATAAATACCTTATTCCTTACATCACTTTATAATTTCTTATTTATTTATTTATTTATTTTTAATCTTTGGACTGCTAAATCCTTTGTCCTCTGCTACATAGGATGTTATCAGGTCCTCTACATGTCGTTGTAAAGATAAAAAGACTGGAAATAACACCTAGATATCTTCCCTGCTCCATGCTGACAGGGATACAGGCAGCCTGTATCGATTCCCACGTCCAACTGGTAATAAGAATCTAAGCTTAGCCTTGCGCTGCTTTCCATCAAAGCAATGCAAGCCAAGCTTTCCTTTTGTACAGGGCCACATTCATTTCTCCAGCTGTCAATATGTCCTGATAGAACTTTTAGACACTTATCAATATTTAACTGCGTGCTATTGACTCAGCAATTACACAGTAATTGATTTAAGATTGATTATCATCATGTTAACATTTTAATGGTCAAAGACTAATATAACTAACTGGATGTGAAATTATTTTAGCGTTTTATTACCTTTATGCATGATCATTACTGTTCCTTGTCACCAGATTTTAAGTTTTATTTAATGTTGTATTGTTTACCCAGTGTAGTTGAAGATATTGTTTATAGCTTTACTGTTTGCCAGAAATAAGCCCTATTTTTATAGCACAGTGTTTTTATTACAAGTAAAATATTCAAATGGACCCCTTCAGAATAGCTTGTTACTGGTTAAAGCATATGAAAAGGATGGGTGCTGGGCAAAGATGAATTCATCCAGTGTGACGATCATAACAGACAGTTAGCTAAATGATAAGTCAACAGTTATTTTATCAACTGCAGCATTGTACCTAAGAGCTATATTTGATAAATTATTTCCATGAATCAGTTTTATTGGTTTTTTGTGTGGAGAGGTGTAGTGAGAGCTACAACAGACTTGAGATCTTCCAGCTGTTGTGGATATAGATATTAGCCTAGAAAAATATCCAACAAATAATGCTAAGAATGGGGAAAATCTACTTTTTCTTCCAGTGCAACAGTGATTAACTCAGTCCTGTTGGCTTTGCTAACTCTTCAGTGCTTTCAGTGTGCGAGATGGAGTGAGAGGTCACGTGCGATCCATTGTGTTCAAGAGCAGTGGAATGGGAGGACAGGACCACTGGCAGCCAGTACTGGTTCAGGATTTTACATGAGAGATAGGAGATTATATCGCAAATAAAGGGTTACTTTACTGGAATAGCTACCTAAATAAATAAAAGTCCAACAGAAATCGGAGAAATGAGTGGATCACAAGTGTTTTGAAACTGTCACTGTTCACCAATTCCTACCTGGTCTTTATTGAGACTATCAGAAATGAATATAAGAAAATCTAACATTTTCCTTTTTTTAGCTGTCTTTTGTCATAACTTACTGGGGCACTTTACAAGAACCCACTTCTGAATTTTTCTGAAGAAACAGAGGCCAATGGCCTTTGCAAATAGACATTGGTAGGCTGACTGTTAGATCTGGGCCTTAATCAAAGGAAAAAAAAGAGTAAAGGAATCTTCAAAGAATTCCTCACTATGCAAACGAAGAGGTCATTTCATTGCAGCTATTCATTGAGCATTTCATTGAGCTATTTCATTGCAGAGCCAAGTCTTTCACTGGTAATAACTGAAAAAATGATACCTTCAGCAGTAAAGTGGAAAGGTTTAAAAAGTTTTTGGAAGTTTGTGAATCATGCTTAAGAAAGCTTAACAGAGCTGCTGCTTGTTGGGCTGTTATGCAAAAGATGGCAAATCTTACTTGTCAGCACTGTTGTAGCATTTGGTCAGATCTGTAACTATTTATTTCCTCTTCTTTATTTACCATTGGAAGTTGTGGTTTTGGTGGGTTTGCAATGTGGCTTCTTTAAGAAGCAGCTAGAAAGTTTCTTAAGGGTGCAACAAAGTAAATCCCAGCCGGGCTCCCAAGGCCAAACTCCCAAACCCTGTTACTGACAAGGCCGACCGGGCCAATCAGTGCGGGTCACAGGCCTCTGGGAATCACATTTTAGAGATATAAGAATGCAAACAGCCACATCTTGCCACCAGGGAAGGGAGTGAGAAGATGTAAGAAACTTTGCAGACACCAAGGTCAGTGAAGGGGGAAAGAGGAGGCACTGAGGGAAGATTCCCTGAGGCCTGTGGAGAATACCATGATGAAGCAGGTGTCCCCCCGCAGCCCATGGAGAGAAGTACCTGGGCCAGGCAGGAGCTCACCATGGAGCAGGCAGAGGAATATGGAAGAATCTGTGACCTACAACACCTCAAGAGATGGGGACTCAACCACCTCCCTGGGTAGACTGTTCCAATGCTTGATGACTCTTTCAGTAAAGAAGTTCTTCCTAATATCTAACCTAAATTTTCCCTGGTGCAACTTGAGGCCATTTCCTCTAGTTCTGTCACCTGTTACTGGGGAGAAGAGACCAACCCCCACTGCAACCTCCTTTCAGGTAGTTGTAGAGAGCAATAAGTTCTCCCCTCAGTCTTCTCTTTTCCAAACTAAACACCCCCAGCTCCCTCAGCCGCTCCTCGTAGGGCCTGTTCTCTAGACCCTTCACCATCCTCGTTGCCCTTCTTTGGACACGCTCCAGAACCTCAACGCCCTTCTTGAAGTGAGGTGCACAAAACTGAACACAGTTCAGATCAATAGTTTTCTCCTATGAAAAACCCATATGTTCTGTAGTACTGAGAAAAAAAATAGATCATCTTCCACCAGTAATAATTGCTATTAAGAGGCTGAATTTGAAGTGAGCTCATTTCTGTCTTACATCCATGAGAGACGTTAGATGTGCATAAAACATCCAGGGAATGCTTCTGACCTTACAGCTCTTCTCAATTCCTTTGCACTGTTTGTATGTGACTAAGCCAGGTCTGGGGCCTGGAGTGGACCGTTCAACTCCTCTCTTCACTGAACATAAATAAGGGCAGTCAGGAAATGTCAATCTGCTGCTTCCAAAAAATAAAAAAAAAATCCTCCCTATGAGAGGGGGGTTTCTGTGTTAATGCTTCAATCAGTCACTTTGGGTCAGGAATTACTCTTGTGGAAAGTTTTCATCACAGAGCTGGTACAGGTTGGACCATCACTAATTCTTGGTTCTTTTTTTTTTCCCCATTTTTTAAATGAAGTGTGTGGTAGGCACAGGACAAGACTATGCATATCAGGTGGAAAAGTTGATTCCTATTCAGTCAGACTACTGATGGCAAAATGAATAAAACATTTTAAAATGACAAACCAGTCTGTGTGTCTACAGTTCATTTCAGCACTTCATATTTTATTTAGAACTCTTATCCATGGGTAGAAAATACTGAGTTTCATATTAAATATTTCATTTTAATTAAAACTCAATATCAGGAGGAAAAACCAAACAAATCCCTGCAGACACCCTCTGACACCACAGAATTGTAACACAATTCTCAGAGCCACCTTTTCTAGCTGTCCTGCTTGAAACTCTGAGGAGCTGAATTTTTAGAGCTACTGAGTGTCACATTTTTATTTGAAAGTAGCAGAGGCTGCAGATGCCTCTTATTTGTCAAAGCTATGACTGAGATAGCTCAAAAATATCTGGGATAACTTGTCCTTGAGAAAAAAATGGTGCTTAAGTTTGAGATCCTTGAGTGCTGTAAGCATCCAAAGGCAGCATCCATTTCTTCTCCCCTAAAAGTTGCAGCAGTCCTCATAGGAGACAGGGTTTTTTGTTTGCTTGCTTGATTGCTTGTTTCTAATGAGTTCCAAGTAAAATTTTTCTTCTTTCCTTGGTTGCTGCTCAGAGATAAAATGAGGAACGCTGAGCTACCACCATTCTTGTAGTCTTCAAGATGTGTCCTGTAACATTTCTGACATTCGCACAGTCCTGAAGTGGTAGTGACCAGATGTCTACCTCATCTTCCCATGCTACTTCTTCCCATATTTGTGTAAAAGATAGGTGGAGCCCTAAATGGACTCTGTGATGATTAGATGCTGCTAGAAATGGTGTCTACTTTCATGGAGGATTTCAATGAGTACTGTTTGAGCAGCACTGGAAGCTGCGATATAGGATATGTCTCATTGTTGCTATGATCCTGCACATTATTATGATTATTTTAAATGATCATTAGTGCTCTGTTTCTATTTATCTTCCTTTGAAAAAAACTTTTTGAGTTAAGAAATTCCTTTAAATATCAACACTGCAACAAGTTTATCTGTTCAAGCTGGTCTAAAGAAACTGGAACCTGCAACTAAGAGAACACCTATGCCAAACAGCCTTACATGTGACATGCATTATAATATGGCTCTGCAGAGCCATCAATATTCAGAAAGCTAGAGAGAGAAGGCAGTAAGGGCAGCTTTGCAAACAACTACTATAATTACTCTTCTAGTCTGGGTTCATCTCTCTTAGGCCCATACTAAAAAACCTACTCCTTGGTTTGTAATTTATGGTATGTAAACATTCCCTGGCTCCAAACATATCCCCAACCTGACTTCAGTATAGCACAGGATCCAGAAGCCGCTGTTTTGCCAGACAAATTACACTGTTACAGTCACTCTTGTAATTAGGATGGAAAGTAGATACATTAGATCCACATTTAAGGAAAAAGCTACAAGAGATTAATTGCAGTTTATTAAAATTCTAAATTCATCATCTCTGGAAATTTTCTTTACTTCATGGCAGAGTGGGAGAAATGGGTCCAGTATGTGCTAATCTCCCATGCTGCCATCATTCAACTTGAGGGCCTCAATGTATTATAAAGTATAATTACTCTAGAGCTAAAATCTTAAGGAAGGCTTTGAGGGTCCTGTCTGCGAAACACACATTGAAATTGCCATGTTTCATGTATAAACAGAAAACATAATCAAGTAGAACCCATAAAAGGAAGGTCTTGCCTCAAAAACTTGCCCCAGGAGTGAAATAATAAAAGGTATTATTAGAATGTCCCTATTCTATAATGTTTTCATGGAAGCACAGAGAATCACAGAACTTTAGGAGTTGGAAGGAACCTTGAAAGTTCATCTAGTACAAGCACCCTGCCTGAGCTGGATCACCTAGATTAAATCCCATGAGGACACATCCAGGTAGGGTTTCAATGTCTCCAGAGAAGGAGGCTCCACAACCTCTCTGGGCAGCCTGTTCCAGTGGTTTTAGATACTTCTCCTTTTAAACTGGTTTTGAAGACCTCCAATGCAGCGAAGGATTTCATGTTTTAAATAATGCATATTTAAGTTCTTTTATATTGGCTAGCAATTGCCACAGTAGAATTCTTTGTTATTTTCAAAAAACCTACCAAACATAATTATGTATGCAAATATGCAGTGTTTGGATAGATTATTATGAGTCTATGTATCTTTTTTTCTGTTAGTGCTATTAATCTGAGTTCATTTTTGTCATAGAATACATAAGTTTTTTAATAATATATTGCAGTCACTGTAGTTGTAGAAGGGGGTGATGGTCCATCTTCAATAGGTATTTTTGGGGATAGGAATGTAACTTCTGAGAATACTATTCAGGGCCATTTAAATGAGAACATCGTTTTTTGTTGAAGGTAATCATAGAAGCCTTCTTTCAAAAAGTAACCTGATAAAGACAAATGGGGTCAATGCTGACAATGAGAAATGATTTTTAACTACTGAGAAACCCATTTGGTAATGAAATGTTCAGTTTAAACCAGAATTGGTGTTCTGAGCTTTGGGAAGCTTTGCTTGTTTACTACAAGCAAGAAGAGGTTAAGCTCAGAACAAGCTTCTTCTGCCCTTCTTGTCTGACTGCAGCATTTAAAAAAAAAAACGGTGACAGAAAATCCCTGGCAATAGTACTTCATTCCTTTTCTATAATATCGTTAGTTTAATTTATCCTGAAATGTTTATAGCTTGATGATCAGCTAATTAGGAACACTCATCATCATTTTCATTGGCTGTTTGCAAAATATTACATCTGGGTAATTTAATGCAAGTTACTTCATGAACGCTTGCTTAAAAAAAAACACACACACAATATAAGCAGAAGTGATGTCTCATTTCATGATAGCATTAGTAACGACATTTTATAACTGACTGAAACTGCTTATAAGAACAAGCTAAAACCACAGGAAGTGCATAATGGAGAGCCCTAATGTGCAAAAATGTGATCTTTGTTTCTGTGTAAATTGTTCTCTCTCTCAGTAGCTTTTTGCTCCATATTTTTTCCTGCTGGGATGGATGACTGTTGAAATACTTTCTTTTATTTCATATGCGTGAAATTACATGATTCATTTTTATTTAAGCTTACTATTACCTTTCACCATATGAGAGTCACGGCCTAATAGTCCTTATATGCACTTAAAAAATGAGCGGAAAGTATTAAATGCCCTGAAATCATTAGACTGACTTTTGGCTTTTGATTCAGCGAAGATGCTGTACAGTCATCTAATAAATATAACAAAAAAATTCAGCCAGGATTCAGTTACAGGGCCTTGATCAAAAAACAGTGGTGGGGACTCATAAAGTTTCGTTAGACTCCAGTTATATTTTCTGTTACAAATGAGAAGGATTTTATCCAAGGTATATATGTACAGAACTTAGGCTTTCATGTCTCACAGTTATGTGGTGTGGTTATAGCAATTTGAAAACATATGGAACAGAGAAGAGTTTACATGAATAATAGCTCATTTTTTCTTAGATTTTACACAATCAAAATGCATATTCTATTCAGAAACTAAAAAAAATTCATAACCTTAATCATTTGTTTATACAGTCATTGGCACTGTTTCTATATTGAAAATATAAGAAACTGGTTCATATTTTTCTATGTATGAAATGAAAAAGCATGTTGAGATGCATCTTTAAAATAAATAACATTCACAATTTATTAGTAGTGTTTATACAAATGTTCCTGTAAATAAAAGAGAAATTCTTTGCAACAGGGACTTTTTTGTGATATACAGCTTAAAACAAGCTACAGGCACTGCAATATTAAAAGAAATATATTAAAAATCACTATGTGCAAAAAAAATACTACTCAAAGATATAAGGGCATACTGAATATGCATCTTTTCCACATTTGATTCACTGTTATGTAAATTTGTTTTTTATACATGCATTTTTAAAAGGTAAATGAAATCTTGAGTTGTAAAATGGGAATTTGATCTTTAGTCAGTCCAGAAGTTAAAGAAGCAAATGTATGGGAAACTCTGGTAAATATGTATTTAAAGGACTTGTGAAAGTTCTAGATAGAAACATCTTTTGATCTTTGAAGTTTCGCTGCTCTGTCAATGTCATTCATTACTTTTGTCTATTTACAATAGCAGGCTAAACTAAAAATAAATAATAAAGACACAAGGATTATGTTAATCATGGATCTGGACACAACACAGAAATGAGAATGGGAAGGTTTGTTAGAAATAGATTATATTCTGTCAAATCAGTAGCCAAAGGAGTATTCAGCAGAGCACTCTGCCTTGAAGAGGCTGTAACCAAACCAGGCAAGAGATGTGTTGATTCACTGCTATCTTTTGGCTGTCCTGGATGAGAAGGTATAGAATGATTTTGTGGGACTGTCTGAGACTGTGGTGAAAAAAAGCAGATAATGTTTTCCTTCCAAGGTAAGAAGCAAAATATTTTTCCAAACTAATTTGAAAGGCTCATTGTATCCAAACTGCTCACTGACACTTCCATTCAAAGCTCTCTGTATTTACACTCCATTCTTGCATTGTCTAAACACATCCCAGTGAAATGAGACAGGTTCAAGGGAACTAAAAGTAGCGTATTATTTGCTCTAGTTGAACAGTAATTTACTTATTTTTCTCGGACCAATATAAATTTAGTCTTAGAAAAGACATTTGATTCAAAACCTGCTTAGTCTTTGAGTGTTCTTCTGTGACAGCTATGCAGACACCCAAACTACCTTCCTAAAATTATGCCTTACTGTAAATGTTTTAATATTTATACAAGAACTGACTTCACAAGATAACTCAGTGTTCGGGTATTTATCCAGTGTTTGCACTGCTTCCCTAATGTTTATGATAAATAATGCCTTCCCTGGTGCAGTACTTTTTTTCCTTCAAGTATTCGTAGACTTGGATTATGTGCCCACTGTGTTTCTGCTTAGTTAATCTCTTGTAAATATACATTTTTTCCTAAACATACTTCAAAAGTCAAATACACTGGTTCCCTTTTCTGCATAGTTTGTCATTTTTTTATTCCTGGCACTGCATGTAATACTCTCAGTGTGACCACATAGG
Source organism: Heliornis fulica (assembly GCA_013399135.1). Lineage (NCBI taxonomy): Eukaryota > Metazoa > Chordata > Aves > Gruiformes > Heliornithidae > Heliornis > Heliornis fulica. The sequence continues at coordinate 64,363 of VXBZ01000959.1, read as the reverse complement.
AATTACAGAAATGCATTAAAAGCATTAAGATACTACTCAGAATACTGCAAAAAATGCAACAGTCTTTTGGCTAGTTGCACAGAAGTTTTGAAATTTAGGGCTGTACTGCCTAGTGTTTAGGTGCCTTGTAGCTTGATCAGAGGTAGAGTTACCCATCACATGGAAGGGCGAGAGCTGACAGAGGGCTCCTTCAACCCAGCACACCAAGGAGGGGCTAGCCAACATAGGAAAATAGAGAAGACCAGTAAGACTGGCATGATTTTGTCTCTACTTGACAAAGAGAATTAGCACTTCAAGCCTGGAATAGACAATTATGAACCTTTTTGTGGAATTGGATAGTAAATTAAGCTTTGATATTCTCAAATGAGGTAAATGACAATAGTTCTGCTCCTTTACTTTAGCCCTTAATCCAAGTGGTTAGTGCATTCAGCACAGGCTGGATGTCATATTTCCCATACATTTCCCTGAACACAACGTATAGACAGTAGCTCTGTTCCTAAATCCTTAGGGCATCTAACACTTGGAGTCAAGTGCAACTAGAGCATGCATGTATAAATCTTCTAAGAATAGACTTTAATTCTCTGGAGAAAAAAATAGACATTCTTTAATTACTTTTGCTTGCCTTTCTTCACTTGAAATTCGCTCCAAATTGTGATTCACAGATATGATAATGTTATCCTCCTTAGAAAATGATTGTTGTAATCATAATAGCAGGGATATGGCTGTTCTTTTGAAATTCTTTCCTCAGGATAGAGAAGAAATTTGGTCTGACACAGAACACGTCAGTTTTAGTGTGCTTCAACTTTATCTCAAAGGGAAATTCTTGTTAAATTGTAGGGTCAAATACAAGAACCGGAAACCTGTGACTACAGCATGAGACCTAAAAGTAGAAACTAAAAATCTGAAGACAGAAGGAAAAGATAGAGAGGCCTAAAAATGAGGCAAAATAATTGCTAGAAATTGATATTCTAACAGTGAGTCGAAAAGTATCTTCCAAGGTGCCTGAGCGTACCTGAATTCATAGATTATTTTTTAATGCAATTATTATTCTCATAAGCAAAACAGATGTCATAATGGCTGAATTAATAGGTGGTGGGTTACTGTTAGGTGTGTTGAATGTGGTGGGCCAGGACGGTTTGCTGCTGGGGACATGAAGTACAACACCCATCTGTTCAGGGTCTGACTGGGCTAAGCTGAACCAAGTGAACAGCAATCACTGCAAACAGAAAACAAGATGCAACAACAAAATAGTCTAAACAAATAGAAGGAAACAGAAGTAGTGCAGAGCTGTGTGGTGACCATAATGAATAATGGGGTTGTTACTTTTATGAAAGCAAAACATAGCAGAATAAGGCTAAGCAACCTGTCACAAGCCATTGTGAGATAACAACTTCGCTGCACCATGCTGCGGTGTCTGCATCTGGGTATCTGCTGGAAGCTGCAGAAACTCTTGTTCTCACTGTACCATGGTGCCTGGCTCTGTCTTTCCTTAATTCCAAAATGCTTTCTCCAGAGATGTGTTTTTGAGAGTAATGGAAAAGAGCAGAAATGCTCTTATACACAAGTACATTTGGAGACTTGTTAGTTCCTAGTTTGGTGATTCAAAACGCATGCTTTTTTTCCCATTAATCTAGGACATAGTTTTTAAGAAAGAGACAAAGAGTCTCTAACTTTATGTAGAATATTAAAATAATTTCTTTCTATAGCTGCTTGACTTTTAAGTCAAATTCATTGACTAAAAAGCTGTGATAGGATTCAATGTTTTGGGTTTTTTCAGATACAGTACTTTAAAACACACAAATTCCCCTTTTGCAGGACAGTGTAGAAAGTGTGGAGTACGAATTGGCTAATTTCCTATCACGTTTGATCTTTGCTTCCTTGATAATTTCTGTAACTTCTATCACTTTAACTGTCTATGCTCCACTAGTAGCATTAACCTTGATATCTTGTGATAGATGTCTCTCATGGCCTTTGCTCTTTCCTGTCCTCTCCCTTAATTTCCTTGGTTATCCACACTAGTGGTTTTCTTCTTTTATAGCCTATTTATTTTCCAGTGATATGTTCTTTCCTTGGACTCCCATTTAATTAAAGCTGTACTGTCAACTTGAAAATCACATTTCCGTCTGAAAATGTTGTGTCTTCTCTTGTTATCAGAAGCCCTTGAGATGCCTCTAGCTAAACGGCAGAGCAGATTTGGGGGGAAGGTTGTCTTCCCTTTTTTCATTTCGCTTAACTTGTGTAATATTCCAGCATTATTAGAGTGTCTGGTATTTCTGGTACCTGAGAGGGTTCTGCCATGGGCTGTTTGCAGAAGGAGGTGAGAAATGACCCCTCTGTCCTCCCTTCATTTCCCCTGAGGCCTTTCAGGAACACGTGGTTCGGGATCTAGGCAGTACTGAATGAATTAAGCTGTATTACAAGGCTGCTTTAAAATGAAACTCAAGACCTCTTGCTCCTCCAGTTGTTAGGGAAGGACCAGGATGTGTGTTTGCAATTCTAGGATGTTTTTATTAGAGCTTTCATGATTTCTGAAAACATAACTACTTCTGTTTCTTCTCTGTTTTTCCCTGCTCTGCAATTCTCTGCTCATCACAGAGCAAATACAGCCCTCGCAAATAAACCAAGTGTTACATACAGAAAAGTTCTTGTTGTTTCTAAGTGTCCTCCATTAAGAGAGAAATTATTCCTGATGCGCTGAAGCTGTGTATTATGGGATAGTATTTACTTCTAAAATCTCTAATTTTAAACCTCATCTAAGAGAGATTTGTAATAGTATTATCATCTCTTACTTCGGCAGATGCACTTACACTCACATCATATAAAAGACATAATGTGTTTGATGCTTCAAACCCATTTGGAAATAGACACTGAAAATAGAGGCAGCAGCCTATGCCTTATTATTAATATGGATATATTTATGTATTTGTGTAAGATAAAGTACAAAGTGGATTTAGGAAATAGAGGTGATTTATATATAGTAGTAAGATATGGCCCCTATAAATTGCAAGGCTGGAAATATGGACCACAGTAACACCACAATTAATAAGAGCATATAATTGATAAACCAAACTTCTCAAGACTTATTTATTTATTTATTTTTATTAGCGTGCCATATTGCTGGTGGTGAATGCAGATTGAGTTGTAACACTCTGGAAGGGTAAGACAGGGTAGGAGTATGGAGTAGAGCATTGTCTCTTTGTAAGACAGGAATAATGAAACTTCCTTAATGGGCTTTTGGGGTTATTTTTTTTAAAGGTTTGGTACCACACATGATTGTCTTGCTAATGGACTTGGTAATATCTTTTCCGCTCTCTTTTACTCAAAACTGATGAATTTTAAAGGTTTTTGCACAACAGGGGAAACTCTTTTGTGAGAGCCTGGTACACTAGAAAAGCTGCAGTGCACAGACATCTTACCCACTGGGTTTTCACATGGAAGGGCAATTTCTCCATGCTAGTATTATGAATTACATTGCCTCCATTTTTAAATGGGTATGTAGTCAACTTGAACTATGTTTATCAATATTTTCTGATTAACTGCAATGATAGATTCTGGCAAAAGACCTTTTATCAAACTGACTTACAATCTTGCCCCCAGTATGGACGGTTTTATTCCTTATGGTAAAAGAATGAACATTGTCTGGATGCATCTCAGTATTTTGTAAGCGTATTATACTCTATATTGAAAAATATAAAGCATAACAGACCTGAATTTTCCTAAGCTCTGGAAAGCAATGGCACCCTCAGTGTGTGGATGAGTTCCTTGATAAAGGTACTTGGGCAGGGTTAGATGTTTGTTTACCAGAGAGGGTTGTCACAGATTCACAGGTTAATGGGACAGTCTGGCTGGAGGCCTGTATCTAGTATAGTCCCTCAGGGGTTGGTACTGGGACCAGTATTGCTCAATATATTCATTGATGACCTGAATGAGGGAATAGAGTGCACAGCCAGCAAGTTTGCTGATGACACAAACTTGGGAGGAGTGGCTGACACACCAGATGTAAAGATTAATCAGTGCTTTGCCTTGTGTGTTGTCACAGCCATCGGCATTAGATCAGGATGTTATCGCTGGGCAGTATTTCTGTTCTGTGTCAAAGTGCTGTGTCAAATTTATTTTATTTTTTTTTTAAGTGCAGGCTTATTTCCTGTTTGGTGTAAGGACATTTTTGTCTTTCCTATCAACCTGACCCTAGCATTCACTTTGTATATTCATAAAAGTTGGTCCTGAATCTAGCATCCAGATCAAATTACTAGATTGTTAAACATTTTATCCTGTGTTTTACTTAGCAGAATGGAAGGAAGCCTGGACTCAGGGATGTATGAACACAGACAGCCCGTGTGTAAAGAAAAAGTATTTACTTGCCTATGAACAAATCTTTTCAAGGTGGCCCCTGCTCATTCACCAGCAGCAGCAGCAGCTCCCTTTTTCTTTAGTTTTAGTAACAGTTCTGCTGTTGGGGAAACTGTGCAAGAGCCATGAGCAGAAAGCCCCGAGCCCCCTGGGAGGCACTGCTAGGAAACAGCCCTGCTGTGACAATATGCCCTGAAGGATGCTGGTAACAGATGAGTAACTTTCTTACATGCAAAAATATATTTTCAGTGACAAACCTGTGATCATTTCCACTGAGGAGTACTTATTACAGTGTTATTTTGTGAATTTGGTAATACGTAACACCAGAGATACTTCTTACTATGTGAACTAATCAATCTGAAATCTTTCATAATGTGCCATACCTGGTAATGAATGTTTATGAGTCAAAAATCTAATTGAACAGGAGTTTTACTGATGGCAGTGAATGGGGGGATGTGGGCACTGGGTGAGAGGGAAATGAAGAATGTTCATTTAGCACAGACTAGCTATTAGGGGAAACAGCAGTGGGGCAGTTGAGCCATAGGATAGGCAATAGTAGCTGAAGAGCTTATTTAATAAACATCACAATTACAAAAAATGTCTTTCTACATTCTATAAGTCTGTAAATTTTTACTCTAAAAATTGAAAGCAAATTATTTTATTCCTGTATAACTTTCAGAGCACTGTGCTGTCCTCCAGTCTTGACAGTACTTAACTTTCTGCAGCTTCTTGGAAGGAATCTACAGATCAAATGTTTCATTACTTGTTTCAAAATGCCTGGGACAGATCTTTGGTACCAGTATTTCCTGAGACTAATGGGGACTGATATTTTGAGGATGTTAAGGATTCTTACTCTTTAAGTTTGCAGTGAAACACCATCAAACACTGATATTAAAATTCTGGTTGTCCTTGTATGGCTAGTAAGATGTATGTGTACGAGCTCAGACATACAGTAGCTGTGAATTAAAACAACTTGGGTAAATAAAGAATAAGTTATTTGTCCCTTTAACAGAAAGGCTATCTGAACAAACAGCATACCTTTTTTTTAATACTGCTCATAGTCAAAGTGTCCTGTTGGATATTCATTTGCTTCTGGATTCCCAGACAGCAGCCAAAAGCACTTTTTCCATCCTCAGTCACTAAGAGCTTGTACCCTTTTCTGTCCAGCTCACTCGAAATTATTATCTGTGGCTTTTTGTTCCCAGGTTAAATTACACTGAGAATCTTGTAAGGTTCATTTTCAATTTTCAGTTCAGCAGCATTGTAGGCACAAAGCATATTATCACGTGTTAGATAGATTTTGTGTACTGCTTCTGTATTCAGTGCAGGTTCCTGGTTGCAGTCTCTTCTTTAGATCTTTCAAATCTGCCTCTCTTGTCATGCTCTGCCCTTGTAAGTGACATGAGATGAGGCATTTGAGATAACCCTCTGCAGGTATTTTGGCAGTTGGAAGCCAGTCTGTCTCATTGGCAGGGTATAATTTAGCATTTTCCTTCACTCTTGATCCTTAAAGATTATTGAGCTGCAGAATGTGTAGCTCAGCCTATTAAGTATATTTTTTAGTTGCTTTCACAGTGAACTTCAAGAAATGGTGAGGCATGAAGGCAGTGCTGTGATTTTGCTTTCAGTCAAATTAAGTGCAATTTAGACCAGGGAAAAACATCACAGTTAAAGAAGGCTTGCACAAGGATCGGTTTTGTCCATGTTTACTAACACAATTTTGATTTTTGGCTGATGATCACACACCACATGAAGAAAAAAAAAAAGCAACTTCAATTAAGTCATCAGATTTTCCTAACTGCAAAAAAGAAGACACCTTCTCTCTACTTACCATAGCATTTTTTACACTAACCTCTGGAAAATAGATTCATATGCACAAGCTCAATGGTATGCATTCAGTCTTTTCATTCCTCGTGATAATGTAGGATGGAATAATGTGCTAGCTATTTCTAAAATGCCTGATACTTTTGTGTGTAAGACATAACCAAGTAACATGACTTGTCAGATTAATTGTTACTATTGCTTTATATGAATTTGCATGATGAGAACTTAGGTGAAATTGTCTTCTCAACTTTTCTACCCAAAGTTGTAACAGAGACAGTTCCTTCCATATCTCATTATCATAACGCTGTTATAGTATACTGGGGAGGAGAAAGCAAACAACAAACCAAACATTTGCATGGAAGTCTGCTTTAGTGACTGGCATCTTTATGTTCTTTATGCTTCTTTATAGGAATTAAATTAAATGACCTGAAAGTTCAGATTAAATGTTGAAGCTTTAGTAGTCCTTGAAAAGTGGTAAGAAGGAGAAGATGTTGCAATACCTGTTAGTGAAACTATTCAGAAATTGAATTACAGATGCTTTCAGGGCCATGTCCTATCCTTACATAATTTACAGAAGTAAGTTATCTCCCTGACCCTCAAACCTCCTGTACAACTATTTCCTTGTTTAATAAAAACAACTAGATCATCTACTTTGACAAGCCAAAACCGGGAGTTGATTTTTAAAAGCTCAAATCCAGCAAGCTATTAAATGTCACTTGGTCGGTATTGCAGGCTGTCACTTCCTTCTGCAGCTGCTGGTGCTCAGGACCACGCTGGATGATGCTTGCAGCATGTGTGCAGTGACTTCATGCTTTTGTTCTGTTTAGAAGTGGTTAACTGTCCCAGAAATCATCAAAATGCAAAATTCACTTTGAAATGCCTTATTTCTCTCCAAGTTTCCTTGTTACCCTTTCTGCACTCCCTGACTTTGAAGAGAGTTTAAGCCAGTGTTCTGGAAGAGCCAGATAACAGGGACACTACAGGCTGCATTTGAACTCCCTTACAAGGATGCACAGGTTGCCTACACCACAAGCTCATACCGATACAGCAGTGCTGCCAGTGTGCTCGGCAGATGTGAAGTGTGCTGATAAAAGCTTTTTTCCACTGATGTAGATACACTCTTTCATTGAAAGGCACAAAGTAAATGGGCAAACAGTATTCTTTTGTGAGGATGCTTCCCTCTGATACAAAACAGAGATACTTACAAGTGGTCCCCTCTCTGGCTGTGGCTTTATGGACTTGGACCCGTTAATGTATTAGCGCATTCAGCAAACGGTTTATGCAGAATTCTAGGTATTTTGTGTTACTGAAAGTGAGAAATTGGGATGTCATGAAGGGCAACACTAATTGCTTGTGCAAAGATGTCAAAACAGGTCGTACAGCAGTTATAGCAGTGGTTTGTAACAGATTCCCTTACTGATTTAATTATAGAAGAGTCCTTATGTATCAGTTGAAACTAAGATGGGAAAATTAAGAATAACTCTTCAGAGCTAACACATTATATTAGTCTGAAGTGTCATCTTTTCTGATATTTGATGTAGATAGAAATTTGCAGCACAATTAAACTTTAATGTAGGCTATTACAATCAATTCCCAAAAATTTAGACTACAGTTTGCTTCCTGGGGGAGAATATTTATAATGTAAAGAGTGTTTTCATGAAAAAGAAAAACTAAATTTGTAAGTGCTAGATCTCCTAGATAAATTATCAACATTTGGACTGGGGTACAGCATAATAATGTTTTGTTCAATTTTAGTGGACTGTACTCCTCATCTTTGAATTTATCCCAACCTCATTGATAGACAGCTTGTTATTTAAATTCTATCATAACTGCCACAGATAACTACTTTATCTTGCAAAAAAAGCCAGAAAAATAAAACTGTATCAGGATGGTTAAACAGTGTTAGAGATGCACAGGTTACCTAGGTCCTTCATCTCAAAAGCTTCCAAGATAGAATTAATCCTTTAATCTTCTGTGTGAGTCTCAAGGCTCTCTTTTTATAATGCTGCAGTACATTTTCACATGCTTTTTCTTACTTTTCGAATCTCCGTGCTAAATCTATTCTGTGTTTATTAGGTGGTAGATATGTCACTTCAACCTTACTGACAGCAAAGGCTTTGGTGAAGTTTTTATTTATATATAAAGATTATTTTTCAGGATATGCAAGAGTTCATTATTAATAGCAAGAAAAATATTTTGAACCCTATATTGGTCAAATGATGGGATAGGTCAATAAAAGAAACAGGTTGCTACAAAAAATGGGACAGGATGTTAAGATAAAAATGTTGCCTGAATACCAGTCTTTTATATCTAGGAGCTGATTTCTCCTTCGGTAATATGAATTTAATTGAATTGAGTGGAAACTATTTATTAGCTTCTGGAAAATTATGTTTATCTATATTTTATTCTTATTCTTGCACAGTAACAACACTACTTAACATACACCAGAGTAGCAACTGGTGAGGTCCTCCACATGCATCACTGTACTTGACTTAGGAGCAGCTGATGAATCTTTAATGTGTTCAACAATCTGTGCAATTTCTATCCCAGTGCTGGTGGCACTAAGATGTTACAGCACCATAAACTATCCATCCCAATCATGGTAACATATAGGTGACAGTAAGGGTATATAAGTATATAAGTAACAATAATGGTAAGCATTATCCCTTGGCAAAATTACAATTTGGAATATAACTTTAACTGTGACTGATTGCACCATAACCTGTATTTGGGGCTCATTCTGTGTGGCATCCTGTTTTCAGTATATTTTTACAATTGTGGCTGTGCAAGAACTGTCTGAAGCAGGGCTATTGCTTGACCTGTGTGGACATACATTCAGGAGGCTCAGGAATAATTTTGGAAACAATATGAAATTGGTATGTTTCCCATTCAGTTCCCCAAGAGCTCTTTAGTATCAATATGCATATGAACAGAACTTTAAAAGTTTACTATCCATAACCATATGCACAGGTAGGCTTCAAAATGGGCAGGGAGACAATTTTTCTTCCTAAAAAAAAAGTATAGCTAGCTTTGGTCTCATCATACACTGCTAAGTCTTCTGAGATTTCTGATTTTTCCTGCAACCAGGACCTTTGGAAACACCGTAAGAAATTTCTTTTAGTGTGACCTTTGGCAGTGACTGTTGTGGATGATGATTTCCAAATGCCACAGCCTGGAATTAGGCTGTATTGATTCTGCCTTCCAGTATAATGTAGCCAATGCAAACCTCCTCAGCACTGGGAAAGTTCCTAATTCTAATGACCTACTTTGGATGCATTTGAATTCTGGGATTCACTTCTTCCTTCATTTTGATGCAAGACCTAGTTCTGAGCTGTTCTCAGTGCAGGATCCAGCAGAGGAAGAATAGTTGTCTTTTGTAAAATGTCTTTCCACCTTCTGTTTCCAACACCACTTGGTCTCTTTTAGAAGAGGATATTTCAAGAACAAGGTTGGGCAAATTAGGAAATATGTTGTTCTTTAGTGAATACTGATCCCACAAAAATCATAATCTAAATTGAAGCCACGTTTAACATGAGGCAATTATACAGCATCTCCTTGCATTTTGAAGTTTTCCAAGAACTCTTTAAAAGACTCTAATAATATATTCTTTTGCGTTTTGGTTTTGAAACTACCAAGTTTTTTTTCTGAGATAGTTTCCGTAACTTTTTCCTTTAAAAATTATTTTAAATTTACTCTGTCAGGGAAATCACCAGATATCCTCATTATTTCCTTCCTTTTTTTTTTCTTTTTTGTTGCTATAATGCTAATAATAGCATAATATCTGGTTAAAGCAATGGGCAAGCAAAGTTGGGCAAATTCCACTTAGCCGGAGACTATTTGCCTTATCTTCAATCCGACTCTAAAATCCATGGCTTTAAAATGCCATAGCAGTAAAACTGCTAAATCAGTAAAAGCTTAAACTAGATAGTACTATCTCTTATTACCATGTAACGTGAGGAGGAAGTGATAGCAGAAATAAGTAATATAGCTAAGTATCACTTGCACAAGTTAGGATGCTTTGCTTAATATAAAAAGTTTCAAAAACTAGAATAGTTTTAGTACAGATTTATTATAAGAAATTAATAAAAATAGCTCATGTGGATATTGTTGAAATAATATGCATAAATAATCTGACTTATATCTGAGTAATTTTATTTGAAAAGTCCCGTACAACTATTTAGATGCAGATAATTGAAAAATCACACTTGGTCTGTGGGATTGAAATATTGTCCCATTATTTTGACAAGAAAGCTCAGCATAGTATTCCCACACCTTTGTTGTGGTTATTATATTTTTCAGCCAGTCTCTTGACTCTTTCCTATTTTCTAACATATTTGTTATTCTGAAATTTAGAAATTCACATACATAAGATCTATTCAGCCACATGCATTTTTAAAGAAATAGTTTACCTCTTCATGTGAATTATCTAGAAACATTCTGTCAGCATAGAAAACGGAGGGAGTAAGGCTGTCTCATGGGTACACCACTACTTGGACAGAGGTTTCCAGATCTGACACCAATATCTAGTGCCCTCACCAGTGATCCCATGTCATCCTAATCATGGACCTAGATTTTTATTCAGGGAATTAGATATATGAATAATTTGGGTCTGGGTCTCAAAACATGCAGTCCTCATTTCCCTTCTCCATAAACTGGTGCTGTTGCTCATCTTGCTTTCTACATAGAGATGCAAACCCAAGTGTTATTAGACTTCCAAGGCAGTTAGATACAGGCAATGAGGAAAATAATTGTTCTGAAACTTGATTACTGATTGTTTAATTCCACTGTGGGCTGGACTAAAGTACTGTCCTTTAAATCAAAGTCACAATGGTGAGATCATGCACATATGCAGAAAGATGGTGGTGTAGTAATTATCTTTGATTTATCTGACTTGATAAAAATATGAAAGGTAATATATTCTCAAATAGGCTTTAGGTTTGACTGAAGGTTATTTTACTGTTTTAACCTTTTGCTGGTCATCTTCCCTTTTGTTACTTCCTCTCTAATTCCCTGCACAAAAGTATTTTAATTGTAATATTGACTTTTCAGGCATTTTATTTTTTTTTTTTTTGCAGAACTATATCAAAATCATCATATAATGAGAGGGGAAAAAAACATTATTTTACACATATGTAAAATAAAACATGTTCTTCTCCATCCAGTATGAGAAAAATAACATAAAGAAAAATTTCCTAAATTAACACAACACATGTAAAGAACACGTTTTATAGGGGAAAAAAACCCCTCAGACTTCATTTTACTGTAGCTTTGAGATAATTTGTCTAATTCGGATGAGATCAAATCACCAATAAATCAGAGTGTATGCCATTTGTCACTGGCTTTTTTTCGGGAATAATTGGTTAGGATTCCTTCCTAATCCAATATAAGCAAACAGAAAAAATAAAAAGGAAAAAAAACACTACCCCTAAAAGAAAAACCTCTCATTTATTTGTGCCTCCAGGTCATCTTTAAGAAGGAATCCTTTTTTTTTCATTCACATCTATTTCACCTTGTTGCTATTAGAAGTTACAGCAATACTCTACAGTGCATGAAGATCTTTTTCTAATGCTTTCCACGCACTCGCCTAGAGACAGTGGTTGTTATGGGAGGTCTCCTTTTATATATGAATTTTCTAAGAGAGTTTAAGTGATGAACAAAAAAAGTGGAGTTAGTATAATTATGTTCTTTATTACTTGGGGTTAGCCAGGTGGAAAACTGGCTCCTTTGCCTTAAACTGTTTTGTTATTTAGATGTATCAGCACAATGTTCTCAAAGATCTCTGTGGAATATAACTTTTATTTAACAGAAAATGCATCAGATTGCTGATATCTGAGTGAGAAGTAGCATGTTGATTAGCAATTAGTCTACTCAGGTGCTCAGCAGTTTCAAAGTTCACTGACAACAAAATATAGGATCTGGGCCAAATGGGTGTTGGAGCTGTGTGCTCCTGGTAACTTTGGCAGATGGGGGATATTGGAAGATGGGGGAACTTTGGAGAGATTTTTCTCATTAGCAAATATTTCCTTTGAGACACTGGACTTAGCAAGTCCTGATACATCTACACTGTAGCTAAGGTGATCTTATGAATAGCAGAGAGCATTTGGGGAGGTGGTTCAATCTGTGCTACTGCCCATCGTCTCAATTTCTGGCACTGGGTGAAAAAATCAGCAAACCCTGGGAAACAGTTGAGGTTAGTGTTATGATAATGGTGGAGATTATATTTGAGAAGAAGGAGGAGGAACAAGGTGATGGGTGTGGTCACTGACTTCAGTCTTTTATCGATGAGCAGAAGTCTCCATAGCAGAGAAAAAAGGTTGTGAATTCAACTGTCTCGTGTGACATGGGCATAGGAGATGCGATCTACATCCTTTCTCAAACTCTGCGACAAAGTTTAGCTTTAACTGCTCTGAAACAGGGACTGTTTAGTCCTGCAAATTTGGCTTGATTCCATCCTTGTATTGACCCAAATGAAAGTACACTGCAGTCAAGTAACTTCAGGATGAAAAAGTAGAAGCAGATCATAGTCAGGTCCCTGGTCTGCTATTACTGATCTTTTTTCTCTCTTATGATTTTGGATGCTTTAGAAGAGAAGAAATTGGCCTGCTCTCCCACTGTGTTGCATCTTATATAGTCAGATGGACTTGTGCAGAGGTAATCCACAAATATCCTGAAAATGATCACTTTTTCTTTGGAAAATGTGTCATTGTGGGCATCTTGGGATTCATACTTAACTTGCAAAAAATGTCTTTCTGTCATCTGCCACAGAAATTCTGCTGTGCAGCCCTTTAGCCTGGCATTATAATCTGTGCAGGAATGAAATGAAATAAGATTTTCTTCCCTGAGTTTCACCTGATGAAGCCCACACTTCCTTGTACCACATAGGGCCTGTTGAGCCACTCAGAGGGTCCTTGAGGTCTTATGTTACCTCTCACACAGACTGTAGGTCCATCCTAAGTTGTGCTGGACCTTTCATCCTAGATGGTGCAGTGTTTTGCTTTCTTTGTTCTGCAGCTTATTTTATAGCAAGGGTAATATAAAATATGATTGGGTAGAAAGAATATTACCATTGGCTACCTCAAGAGATCAGTTACATTATTCATGAGACACTGTGCCTCAAGAAGGATCCTACACCAGAATTAAAATAGTCAAATATCAGATAGGAGAATGGAGTTATTCTTTTTCTATTCAGCCAGGAATAAGTAAAAAGAAAGAAAGATTAAAAAAAAAAAAAAAAAAAAGAACCCACAACCCAGTGATTTTCATTTAAAACTACTTATGTATGATATCTTTTAAAGAGTGTGTATTTCTATTCAGCACAGTTGCCAGGTCAAATACTGCTGTTTACACATTTGACTGTAGCAGTTCTGTTCAACTCTTATCCATACATTGTCCTTTAGAGAAAGAAATGTATCTGGAGGCAGTCTTTTTAACAACAACAATCTCCTTGATCTGTCATTGCAGGTGTGGTTGAGAAAAAAAAAATCAGGTTTATTAAGTGTTGTGAGAAAACCTTTATGTTCCTCAGAAGATTTAGACAATTCTTTTGCATGTTTCAAAACTTATTAAGCAGGAAATAAATGGAAAATTTTAATGCTAACCTTAAGATCGTTTTTCCCAGACCAAAAAAAAACCCTCTATATATATGTAAATAGCAGGTTAAATTATTACAATATTGTCTGTGTTGGTGAGAGTCCATTAAAAAATGCTGATAGGATCTAGATTGTACATTTTCACTGAAAGAATGAAGTGTGTGTGATAGCTGTCTATTAACAGATAATTTAAGCTGACTCCAGAAAACACTCAGATTCTGACTTGTATTGATATCTTCTTTTACTGTCTGTTTAGCCTACATTTTCATTGCTAGCAATGGACGTTTAAGTGGAGAAATGCAACTCCTAGCATGAAAGGATTATTTTGCTAATCTTCCTTAAAGCTTCCCCCCAAGTATCCTATCAAGATGAGCTTGTTGGTAGGAGACAACTTAAACTTAATATAAATCCTGGTTTTTGGAGCTGTGATTAGAAGTTGCATGGCATCCACCATCACGTAGAAAGGCATTTACTGGAACAGGTTTTATTCTTCTTTTCATATTGCTGTCCTCTAAATCTAATAGCCAACAGGAATAATGTTTTCCTGTAGCTGCCCTAGCAAATATGGCTTTTATTACAGGAGATTCGCATATCTTTCAAATCCAATTAGACTCATGCCACCCTGCTGTGGCATACATTAAAATTTAGTAAATTAATCTTATAGGCTGACCTGCTTCTTCTGCCATAGTATTTCTTTCTTTTATTAAAGGTTTCTTCAACCAGGATCTTTTTTTTTTTTATTTTATATTTTCCTACAGTGGGTTCTTTTGGGAATGGGAGAAGGTGGAAACAGAGAAAATATATTCAGAGGCCGTGCTGGAAATTGTGCAGTATGTTCCATCTGAAGTAATAGAGATGACCTGCTGGTTAATAAAAGATAAAACCATTTCCAGCGCCCTGGACTAACTGGCAAGAGAACCCACAAGGCAAGTAATAGGTTTCTGTGTAGACTTTTAGAAAAACAAAACAAACCCAAACACCCTCCACCCCCTCTTTAGTTATCATACATGTGCATTGGGAATATATGCATCATTAAATAGATGAAGCCACTGTCCCAAAGGTACATTGTGATGTGATTTCACCAAGAAAAAAAAATTTACTAAGATTCTCTTTAGTAAAAGACTCTGGCAAAACCATGGATCATTATAGCCAGAGTTGGACCTGACAGATTCTTGCTGTTTGACTGACTTAATTTTGTTAGGTGTGAGAACTTTTCATCTAGCACATCAGAATATGAACTAACATACTAAATATTTTATTATGTGCAAAGTATCACAGGTTTTAATTCATCTTCATCAAGAATCCTTATTGAAAATAAAATAGGCACAACTCAAGACAATATAAGCAGAGAGGCATAATAATTAAAGCACAAATAATCAGAGCATGTAACTCTATTAACATTTATTATTAAATGATGCTTTGTAAAATTTCTTATACCTTTAGAGGTGCTTTGCCTTGATGAAGCATTGTAGCCTGCATCAGTGGTTTTTTGGATCCTTGAATCTTGCAAAGGCAGCCTTGGTAAGTGAAATGGGCCACATAAAGCCAGCCTGAGCCCCAATGATTGACCCAGGGCACAGCAGAGCAGGTGCTACCTCTCTATATCTCAGAGGAACCAGAGGGTGCCTTTGCTGGTTGCCTCAGGAAAAACCTAGCTGGAGAACAAAAGGATGCTGGAGATTCAGTGCTCAGTGAGTCCTGAGTTGGTGTGAGGTTCAGACCCTGTCTGCAACCTGAGACTGAGCACCTCCTGTGCTAGCTCCAGGACTGGGGACCCTGACACTATCTTTGCCTCTGCTGTTCTGTGTGCCAAGCATGAGCCATGAATCTGAGATTTGTACCTGGCTGCTTTGTTGTTCAGATCTAGGCTTACAAGTTGAAACCCCCACCAGATCTGAGAAGGGCCAAAGGGGTTTGCCTTAACACTTTGATAAAGGCCTCTGTATTTGTAACAAAGATTTCCAGACAGCATAGTGGTCTAGCTTTGTTTATCTAGTGCATGTTATTTTCAGTCCTGCGTTTTCATTGCTTAATTCAATTTAACTTGTGTTGTTGTGAGACTCTTATATTGAGACCATCCTGTTTATTCATGCATGGAATTTGTCCCTGTAGCTGCAGTCTGAAAATCTCTTCTAGCTCTGGCTGTCTAGCACAAGCAGGCTGCGTACGCCGTTGCTCTCAAACAGTTTGTGTCCTGGTTGCTTTAGAGCATGATATGGTATCAGAGTGTACAGAGACTATTTCTGTCATTTATGTTGTTTGGGGTTTTTTCAGACTGTGGAGTCTGAACTGCATGTGTAGGGTTAGGATTGTGTTAATTTTGCTTTTCAGCCTTGTTACCTCATGATTTTGGGGTTCGTATTACAACTTTGTCATTCCCTCATCCAGTCTATTCAATTTCCAAGAGAATGTGCCTGGAAGTTATCATCCTTTTTCCACTGTGTGATACCTGCACTTTCTTGTCAGTGACTCAGCCACTGTTCCTTTTCTGAACATGCAGTTTTAATAGAAATGCCAAATGTAGCAAGTCTACTTTAAAGCCTACGTGCATTGAAAATCACAGAGCACATGCATTAAAAAGGAGTTGAGAGCTTGCCCCCAAAAATCTTTTGAAACCCCACTAGAAGTGTGGTTAATCTTTACCAGCAAGATTGGGACTGTGGTGTCAGGTAGTAGGAACCTCTTTCATACCCTGCAGGAGCTAGTCTGTGTCTCCTGTCCAGAGCCACCATGTCGGAGAATTTCTCTCCTTACACTACTAAGCAAGTGGGTGGGCAGGCAAAAATAGGCAGGAAAAGACTGAAGCCTTATTTTCTTCTCCTTCCTTCCTGAACAGTCTTTGTTTCTGGTTTGGAAGGACAGTACTTTACTGCTTGCTTTGCTCAGAAATTATATGCAGTCAAAATCAACCTTCTCTCAGGAATTATGTGAACTAGTTGGTTTTTAAGTCACAGATTCATCAAAGGCACAACAAAAGTTCCCACTGAAGTAATGGTCCTCCACCTAACCACTCTCCAGTCCTTGCTTATGTTTATCTACATCAACTCCTCTCCAGAGCCAAGGAGAACAATCAATAGGATGGGATTCTTTCCCTCTTTGTGGTTGGAAAAGCCTGTGCAAAGCCGAAGGCTGTTGAGGAGGTGTAAGAACCAGCAGGGTGTTCGTACAGTGCTTCCAGGCACTCCCCCTGGCTGGGTTCTCTGTGTGAAATACTCCTTGAGTTACTGCCATAAAGAAGACTGCTTTGACCCATATATATTAGAGTTGAAAAGACCTCTGGAGTCACCTACTTCAGCCTCTGCAAACATGATCCCAAGGATGAACATTTGCCTTGAAATCAGTGACCCTCTCTTCCATACTACCTCCTCCTTCTCTCGTTTTATACTATTTAATCTACATTTTTCCCTTCAGTAATTTTGAGCTATTACTACACTTTTCCCTGCTCTCCTTACGCTGCCAACAGTCCTCCCACACCATCCTCCACCTTTTTATTAATTCTTCTTAAGTACTCGCAGCCTGTTATCATGTCATCTTTTCTCTAGACAGAGCAAATTCAGAGTTGGTTTTCTGCCTAACTACTCTTAATACAATAGTTGCTGTCTTCTGAACATTGAGATTTTTTTTTCTGTTTGCTGGCTGCCCTAGTTAAGTCTTCTTTTCTTCTTTAAATCTACCACAATTTCCTAGTAGGGAATGCTCAGGGCAGTGCAGATGTAGCCTTACCAGCAAGGACTGTGTAAAACATTATTTCAGTTTCGTGTATAATACCTTTTTTCATGTAGCCACAAGGAGAATAATCAATGGGACAGCAGAAAACACTGGATTTTAGAGAAGTCAAAGGAAAAAGGACTGAGCACCATGGAAATCAGATAAAGATTAAGTTAAATTAATTAGATTAAGAATTTCATGGAATGATGTACTATCTTCTTAATAATCCAAAGATAGATATCCACCCTTAGATATTTTTTTTTCAATTTTTAAGAACATAGAGATTATATTTTAAATCCTTTTTTTCTTGTGTCCTCCACAAAATTCTTTGAGCAAAAGCTGCTTTACCGATTATTATCAGTCCATCTTGAGTGCACACAACCCTTTGCCCACCTGGCTGCAGGGCACCCAACTGGTGCCACCAGGCAGCTCAAAGCCTAGAGAATGAATGCAATATCCTCTCACCTGGCTCATGCATTATGTTTAAATCACAGCCTTTACTAAGTGAAGGTGAAATAACTTCTCATAAAGGCTAGATCTGATTTGCAAGAATCAGCCCCAGTTTTGCTTTGGAGTTAAGAGCCTGTTGGTGGTAGGACTGTGGAAAGGAACATATAACCTACCTTTTAAAAATTTCTTATAAACCTAGGGGATGGGAGGGTTGTCTTATGTATGTATGTATGTGTATATTATATGTTTCTTTGTTTTCATTTTAATTGCAAATAATTTTGCATAATGTGCGCTCAAAATTGTTTGAAACAGATACAATAGCTCATAGTATTTCTCTCTTAACACATTGTGAAAAAGTAATGGAGGAGAAAGATATTTGCTTTAAAACATAAAACTTTAATTAAAGGTATCTATATGTGAAGCATCTTTCTTCAGAATATTATTCAATATTGCCACCTCCAGGCCAAAGTGTATCTCAGCATTCAAGGATATTTTTTCCCACAGCATTGTTAAAAGTGTGCCAGTGCTTTCTGCTCTGAGAGTTGGGAGGTGGAGGGCAGGCAGCAGCATTTGAATTTAGGAATTAAATTCCTTGATCTTAAGGAGAGAAAAGCAGAGGGGAATCACAGAATTGAAAACACCATAGTTAATACTTTAAACCCATACAGTGTGCAGTTTCCTTTAGCAGATCATCTCAGAGAATGAGAACTGCACTTGCTGGTCTTCTGCAGTTTACTTTCTGTTGCCTTGTGTCCCTCAAAACTTCTCCCAGTCATTCACCTTTTCCTCCTACTTCTATCCCAAAAAAATAAGGATGACTTGTAAAGTGGATAGGTTTGGCTTACTTGAAGCTAAACCTGAATTTATAAGAGAAATTCACTAAATTAAGGAGAAGCAGTGAATTCTGCTGGGATAGAAAGGAAGCTTTTGTGATAGGAATTAAACTGTGATCTTACTCTATAGCAAAAATGTCAGAGCTATTTGGCTGCACCAAACATTTGGGTCTCTCTTTGAGGGTTCAGTAAAAAAATTGATAAATGAAAGTAACCCTCCTAGGTAGGCACTCACGTTAAGCAACATTCGCTTTGTCCATGGCCTTGCCTCCGCTGGTTTCTTCCAGTGCTAAGTAGGGAGATTGGTCCGTGGCAGCGAGTTATTGACAAACTGATGGCGGGATCCCATTTCCTGTGTATCCGAAGCCAAATCCTTTTGAAACACAGCATTACACTAACAGTGCCTTCCACCCAGGGAAAAACGTCATGCTGGTCGGTTACAACAATGGCAAACACTCCCTTTGGGCTGAGGCATAGCGCTTCACTTCCCATTTAAGAGGTTTTGTGCTGAAGAGCTGGCGCATCACTCCCCACAGGTGGCTGCATTTCAGCGTCTGGATGAAGTGAGGCTCTATTTCATCTTTCAGCTGGGGTGAGTACTAAACATAACATAGGGCTTCTCTATTTCCACAGGCTATTAACCTTCCAAAACATTTACCTCTGAGGCTAAACTCTGCAGTACTTCAACTTCAATTCCAGGAAACATCTCTATTCAAAAACAACGCATTAAGTGAGAGTGAATTAAGTCCCCCTGCAACAAATGGTAATTGTATGCCAGAGCTGAGCTGAAGCTTAAACAACTTCCTGAATTTAGTCCTCCTCAATGGTAACATTTTTATTTTAGCAAGTTTGAGCAAAACCTCTTCATCCATTTTTCAGTAATGAGAGAGTGGCAATAAAACACTTAGCATTACTGTACTTATGTCTGTAAAAGCAATGTAAAATACAGCACTTTATCAGCAGTATCTTCATAGGATTTACAAAGCACAGCAGCAGTTCCGAAGAACCTAAAGCTGACATCTCCAAGAGAAAATAGTTGACACAAAATTCCCTACCTTCCTTCCGGGGAAATACAACCCTCATCAGCTGACAACAGGACCATCTAAACCAAGAGCTTAAGTTCTCTGTTAGCTGAAGTAATGTTTGCTTAATTGGGCAGATGGAGAAGGTTGTTCTCAATAAGTAGCCTGGCTGGTTGATTAACCACAGGCCCTTGGACAGCTTGAGGTGTGAGTACTGTCCCACGGGAACTAGGAGCAGGGAAGCTTTTTTTTGAAGGGAGTTAAGTATATATGTTATACCTGGACTAAACAAGATGCTGTATGCACCATGTCTATGAAGTATTGCACAAAACTTGCAGAGAAAGGGAACAGCAAGGCATTTGGCACCTCATTCCCACTGGCATTTAGAAAATGTGGCTGAAGATGAGACAATCTCTGCATTTATAAAATGGAGAATTGTAACAAAAAATGAAGAGCTGTAGAAGTGGGTGGTTAGTCAGAATACTTTCTGCAGTGGAAAGAGGAAATAAAAGTAAAATTAGATACTAAAGAGAGGAAAGCACATCCAACAGTAATTCAGCATTCAGTCACTGGCAAAGGGAGCTTAGCAGTCTAAACAACAAATTTTGAAATATTTAATCTGCAGGATCTGTGGAATTATGTATAGGAAGACATGTCTTGTCTGTTTTCTCAAATTAAATTGATTGAGGTCTGTGCATTATATTACATGGATTTATTCTGATTAGATCTAAAGCTAAATGTCTTTCCAAGAGAGAGATTCAGAAACTCAGAACTTTTTTTTTCCTTTTTTTAATGTTGTGGGTTTATCTCGGGGACACTGCAGCATTGTTCCTGCATCCATGGTAGCTCAGAAACTGGGATGCCAATTGGCTGCTGCCTCTCACTTGAAAAGCTGCTGCAGTTCAATGTGGCTACATGGAGGCAGTTATAATGCACTCATCACAGTGGTATTTGAACACTGTATAATCTGTAAAGTGCTGCAGGATGAATGGCTTATAAAAATGTAGACTATTATTACTGTACTCTACTTAATTGGGACATACTGCATGGGGATAGCTGCTTTACTGGGTCTATCTCCGTGGAAACTGATGACTGTGTAATAATGACTGTTAGTAAATCAAGATAGTATTGGCATAAGTTCTTCTTAAGAGGTCTGATCTAGTTTTGGCTAAATAAAGTGTTCTTTAGCCAGGTGACAGATAGGTGTGAAATACTGAGCTGGTTTTTAAATATACAAATTGACAAATTAAGAAGCATATTTTGGGTAGTTCAGTCAAGGGTGGCTGAGTTCAGCGGCGCTGGCTGAGGGCAGGAGCCATCTGTTGGCATCACACCAAACAGCTTTTGGTTGTGGCACCAACAAGCCCACTGGCAGTGGTAGTTCTTGCTTGGCATTTCTGTGGCTCGTGAAGGCGAGTGTGTGCATTGCAGCGCACGAGCAGATGCACACAAATACTGCATCACCCCATCCCGTTACGGGCCTGGCCACTCCCAACCAACCCAGAGTGTGTGCTGCCCTTTCTCCCCGGGTTTCCCCAGGGAAAAGCAGCAGAGCTTTCAGACCATGCAGGGGTTGTCTGCTCTTCAACAAGCTGTCTTGCATTTAACTTCTTCCTTGCCATTTTCGAACACACTTTGGTCTGCGTGGACCTTTTTATGTGAATTGGGTAGGTCTCTTAACCATCTGCTTAACTGTAATACAGCAGTAAGAATGTTGGTCTTCTCTCACCTGACAGATCCCATACCCTCTTCACAGGAAAGAGATGTAAGGTCTTTGATTTCTCTGTTAGGAAGATAATCGTGCTAGTAAGCGCTGCAAATCATTGCAGTCTTCATAAGGGGTTATTCAAATGAAAAGCCCACAGCTGCTGCGTTGTGATTTACAGCCTTGCTTGTTAAACACCTTGGGCTGGTTTATTTTACCATGGAGCCAAAGAGAATTTACTGTTTCTCCTGTATGGAGAAACCCTGAAGGTGCTGATAAGTCATTTCTGAGTAGAAATTTGTAAAGTCACCATTAAACCAGTAGGTCATTTCAGAAATTATTTAAGCATTCTTTTAAAAATTAGTATTTGATACCAGAAGTTTTCCACATGAGAAATCCTGTTAAATATCCTGTGCAGTGGATTTGCTAACTGCTGGTAACTGTTTTATTATAGCTGCTTGAAATATATATTGTAAAATTTAAATCATTCAATGTTCATTTTGCTTTTTAGTTCATGGGGTTTCCATAAAACTTCGGTGCTTCTATGGCTTTCTTTTTATACCATCAGGAATTTCTGGACTCTGGAAAGCTTGGTGTTTCCTTCTCATCCTTAACTGAAAGGCACCATAAAAGCTGAGCAAATCTTATGATGTTTCAATCTTCTGTTCTAAACTCGACTACAAAATTGTTGTTTGTCAGTAATCTGTGATGCCTTTTAGGCTGTATTTGATGTATTTCTTGAAATCTCAGCTGCTGTAATCGTGTACAGAATTGATGTAATCTAACTTACACTGTCTGAAAATTAAAACATCTGTTTTAAACTGGTTTGCTAAGTGCTCCCTCTTCTATGCACAGCTGTGCAAACCCCCTGGTTGCTGGAGTTCCAGGACAAGGTGAGATGTGAGCTTCTTTCTGGAGACTTTTCTCTATTTTCCCTCTACAGAAAGGGACTTGCATGCTTAGCCTAAACCATAGCCTACCTCATCCCTTTCTGAAACTCATTCTCTGGGTTCTGTATGATAAACTTCTGTAACTCTCTGCATACTGTCTGCCCGAAGCAGAGTCAGGCATTGCTTGTTGTTTCTCTCTGCAGTTTAAGTCTAGTATACTATTTAATATGCCTTCTGTTCCCTATACTTCCTACCTATCTCACATTTAAGGGAGGGTGAGCCTGTGACAGACTGTTTCCAGTGTTCTGTTCCCTGTAGCTACTGAGGCCCTTACCTGCATCCTGGGTGAACAAGGTAACTCAGTTTGTTCAGTGTGGAGTCTCTCCTTGGAGCCAGATGAGTCGTTTTCCTAGGACCAAGAAAGAGTCAGAGTACCTACTGAGGCAACTCTCAGCAGAACATATAGGACAGACCACGCCATAAAAGTATTTCAGATCCAAATATTCTACTGAGAGTTGCAGCTGTATGATCTAAAGGAGTACCACCTGATTTAGAGATGTTAGACCAAATTGTAGCCATATTAACTCAGCTCTTCCTAGGCTGTGAGAATGTCAATTATTAATAGTTTGGCCCTGGAAAATTAGACAACAAACTTCTTTTTAACTGCTAGTAGGAATCAATTCTTTGCATGGCCTTAATTTTTTTTTATTCCAAATAGAAAGTGAATCACGATCATGATTAGTTCTGTTCTCCATAAGCCCTTTCAAATCATAGAATGAAATAAAATTATGGCTGAGTCTAATGATGGACATGGATTAAGATGGGTTTTTTTCTCTCTGTCGTGAAATGGAGT
Source organism: Heliornis fulica (assembly GCA_013399135.1). Taxonomy (NCBI): domain Eukaryota; kingdom Metazoa; phylum Chordata; class Aves; order Gruiformes; family Heliornithidae; genus Heliornis; species Heliornis fulica. The sequence goes on along the minus strand of VXBZ01000959.1, from coordinate 41,139 downwards.
GCTATAAAAAGGTTTCCTTCTTTTATTAGTTTAGGAAAGAACAGTCAATTTGAAAAAAAAAAAAAAGAACAGAAAATAAAGGTAAAGTTGTAGTCTGCAGTAGGTAGAGACAATTTCAATTCTTCCCAATCTGTAGAAAATATCTTTCACTCTCTCCTCACCTTTCATTCACCCTACTCCCAGTTTATGTTAAAATATTTACTCGGGCTGTTGCCTAAAACCACAGCAGCTACAACACTTTAGTGTGGGGTGAATTTGCAGCAGGATTCTTATAATTTGTGCCCAGGGACGGGAAAGAACTGTGCACAATTATGCAAGTGGCATATGTAACAGTCAGGCTAGATGGTGAAACAAAAAGGAAAAGAAAGGAAATCACTCATGGACATGTCTGGCAATTGACACAATAGTTTTCTCTGAAGCAATTCTGTAGTATTGTGAAAATACATGCTTTGGACCATTTGGAAACTTTTTATTATTTACTCAGCAGTCTGTAGCAGCTCTGAAGCTTACTGCAGTGTTTATCCAACAGACCGGCTCTGTATTTTTGGTCTATCATGTAAATATGTACCGGAGCAATTGTAAAAGGGCGTATTTTACTCAGCGGACCATAGTGGCTCCTCTGGAGCCTGTTGTATGTGATTTTGTGGTATATTGCATTTCCAGTGCTAATACAGGCACACTCATCTCCATGGTGTGCTCTTTAAGTGTCCTCTAAGGCCCAATTCCCTTCTTACCACCGAGGTGCCTGCATGGAAAGGGAGATTGCTCCAAGCAGCATTACATTGTGCCAGACTTCCATATCCTTCTTTGAAAAGAGAGACCTGCCTTCTGCAGATGATAAGATCAGTGGGAATTAATGTGCATGTCCAAATATTAGTGGACAGCAACTTGTTCTAATCTCCTGGTAGCTTCTTCATGCTTTCTTGACAGTCCTAGCTTTCTGGTGGATCTGTCTCAATGACATCATCTTAAGCACCTGGAATGTAATATCTTTTTTAAGTAATGCAGACATTTCACTTTGTCTTGCACTGATTCTTGTCATCATCCCCCCTGCAGAGGGTCTGTATGTTTCTTGTGACCCAAAAATGAAGGCAAAGCAGCAAACTGAAGCATCCTATGAAAGCCTGAGATGCAAAGATTTACTTTGCAAACCCCAAACATCTCCCCAGGTTGTGTGAGGGAAGAGAGCTTCTGTAAATAGCAGTCACTCAAGACTACAATGGTTTTCCCACAGAACCTGAGCTTGAGTTATTTACCTCATACCCTATGACAGGATGAGGAGCCTGTATTAGCTATGAAATAGCTAATACTTATTATATTAAATATGTAATTTTTTTTCTTACATTGCATATAATTCTTTTTCCCACCTCAGTTAAAAGCTGGAGCAGACTCTCAGCACATATTAGCTATATGACTGGATTACATTGTCTTCTCTGCTTCTTTCCTTACTTTAGTGAAACAATATTAATTGTTGGAGTTTTTTGGACTTCTGCCTTTTTTTTGTTTTCTTAGTTCTTTCAAAGCTGCTGGCATTGCTGAAGCATTAATACCAGTAAGAGGGGAGTTTGCATATGCAAATTTTACTCCCTTAATTAAAATCAGGAGCACTTGATTACACTGCTGAGCCCCAGAGCTGCGAATATGTAAACAAAGGTTGCATGCTCAGAAAGGAAAATCGAGCCCAAAGTCGTGTTTTTGTGATAGACTTTTGTTGGTTCTTAGTCTGTGGTTAATGTAAAGCCTGGTGCCAAATTAAATTCCTTATTCCTAGGTTCAAGTGTGTGCTGTTCAAGGAGCACACTTTGTGGTTGTTTTGTGTAGGTTTTGGATTGTTTTGGTTTTATTTTGTACTTGCTCCCCTGGCGTGGAACCTCTGTGCTTTCTGCTTGGTAGCAGTAAAGCAATTGAGAGCAGGTGTAGCTTGAAAGATGGGGTGGCACCTCTAGAAAAAGTGATTAACAGGAAAACGAAGCCATGGATTTTCATTTGGTTTTAATTGTCTTCCAGTATTTGGCCTTAGCCCTTTGAAATCCAGAGAATGCTGTGTTCCTGATGCCTGAAGAAGCCATGAAAATTTCCCTGGAGGACCTGAGAATATGATTTGGTGAAACATTGTCTCTTGTGATAACCACATTTCTCAAAACGCTCGTTCCTGTCCTTCCATGATAGTCTTTAGCCCCCTGATTCATCTCCCTTCCCCCCACCTCCCCTCACTGTATTGATACAACTGTCCTTGATAAATTGGATCATTCCAATGGCCTGGTCACTGGAAAAATAGAAAAGCCATCAGAGCACCCTAGTACTGTGTGCTGTCCCTCAAATGCATGATGTCAGTCACCTAATTCATAGCAGAGGTCCACGAACAGTGCTGGCATGACTGAGAGCCCGGGTGTGAGCCAGGGAGAAAAATGGCAGGTGAGGGATAAGTTGAGAGGCAAGAATTTCTTAGACTAGGTGTGCCAGTGCCAAGAGCATGCTTTGCAGAGGCACCCTCTCTGATCCAGACACTAGCGTTACATTGCATTTTTCCTACGTTTTTCTGTAAACCCAGGGTAGCAGCGTGGAAGATTTGCTTTCTTTACAGATACATCTTGTACTGAGCTGTCAAGTTCCCTTTTTGATCAACCAGTTCTCTCCCAGTCTTAACAAGTAAAATCAGTTGTGGAATAAATACGGGAATTAAAAGGACACAAGGTCCTTACACTGCTTCTGCAAACCCACATCTTCCCTAGGTATTTCCTTAAGAAGCCATGTATAAGAGTGTAAGCTAGGTGCAATAGGCTTCCATGCTCTTTTGTTGCACTTGCTTTACAAGACAAAAGGGACTGTAGCTGGTATTAGTCAGTAGAGAAACTGTTGGTTTAACTAATAAATGCTGAGATTTTCAAAGGTTTGTTGTGCCCTGATCACATTTAAAAAAAAAAAAAAAAGAGCATTTGAGACACTTTTTTTTTTTTTTTGTGACATTGGTTTTAATTTTAACACTTTGAGGTAATTTGCTTACTGTCTGCTTGTTTCTGGGCTTTTGCAGTTATGAAAAATATGTAACAGTATTCCCTATCTGTCCTAGAAAGAGCACAGGCAGATGCCAGTATGTCCCATTTTCAGTTTGTAAATTCCAATTACTCATTTCACTTACAAGTAAAATCCAAGCCCATTCCCACACAAAGCCTCTAATTGATTAGGAGTAACCAACTATAAAAGAAAATTTGTGAAGAAGTTGCCACAACCTTCACAGGTCCAGTGAAAGCACATCTGGCAGGAACTAAGTACAAGGCAGATGACAGTTGCCCAAGCACCTATCATAGTACAGCCTGGGTTGAGATTTATTGCCATTAGGAAAGGCGGTTTTGATCAAAACTCAGAGAATCAAAGCATGCATTCACCAACTCCGTATAATGACCTCAGATTAAACACACAAATTGTGTACTCTGGTCTATGACGTAGACAGGGTCTTCATGTCATCTGGAAAATGGATCCACACATTTTGTCTTAATTTTGCGCATACTTTGTACAGAGTCAAAGTAGTACCCAGACTAGATTATTCATTGGAAGTGATGCATTTTCCAGAGATGAACTAGAGCCTAAACTCAAAGAGAAAGTTTCTGTTATCAAGATAAAGTATCTTCTTTTGTCAGTTCCTGCACACATCACATTAACATTGATGACAGTTTCAGCCACACGCATGTATATCTCTCATTAACACTAATGGGCAATACATGCACATAGATATCTGGTTAATACTGATGGGAATTGCATATACGTGCAGCACTCATTAGCATTAATGAGGGTTCTCCTGTGGATATCTAATGATCATTAATGGGAGTTACACGCATGTGTATTTCCCATTAACATTAGTGGCACGTGCATCTCTCATTAATATTGATGGAAATACAGGAAGCCATACTCTCATTAATATTAGTAGGAGGGATGCGCAAATCGCAAGGAGAAAGCTATTCCTGCCATATCCTCAATGAGGAAAGTTTGAGCTGCTGTTACTTCTGTTCTAAAGCAACCTCACTTTTGTGCTGTCTTTCAGTGAATTATCCAAGGTCTTCATGACCTTGGCCACAAGGCACAAATTTCTTTTCTAGAAGAATGAACTATTTCTGAAAAAAAAACCCCAAACATTCTTTTCTTTGGTACCAGACAGCATTTCATCTCTGTGTTGTTTGGGGTTTTTTTTAAAGCAAACATATTTCTGAATCTGCTATTTCATAGACAAGTCTGTATATGCTTTTCACAGCACAGGGGTGGCACACACCCGCTGCTGAGTTGTTGTTCACAGGCACACAAAATTTATGACAAGTTCTTGTGTTCATAACTCCATTTTACATCATGCACTAATGCAGTATTGTGATAAACCTTGACACGGTTCCTGATTAATGTAGTAGAGATTAAAGACCATAGCTTCCCTTTGGAATAAAAAAGGTATGAATTTACTACAGTACTGAGCTTTTTATCCTTCCAGCTACAAAGGGATTAAACTTCAGTACCCATTTCAATAAAAGTGTTCTTGAGCCTGCCAAACTGCTTCCGTGGGCTTCTCTGTGGGACTGTATCTTAGATCTCCTTTTGAACACATGCCATTGCTGTTGCGTAGTGTCAATGCAGAGCTCAAGGTTTCACGTGGTGGGGCAGCCGAGGGGTCTGCTCCTGGAGAGGACTTCCCTCCTTCTCCTCCATGGGTGCTGAAGAGCCAGGAAGAACCTGCAGCTCAGCACCAGGAGGGCACATGGTGTCTGAGTGGTGTGAACAGGGATGAGCAGACTGGGCTAAGGAAGAACACTGATCTCCCTGTTGAGTTACACATTTGGAGCTGGGGAAGGTGATTGCATAAAGCTCTGTCTCGGGAATCCAGTTACTTGCAGTCAGTCCTCACCTTCATATCCTACTGTAGGTTAAATGCTTTTTCTATTCTTTAGCACACCTACTACCTTGTACACAGGAATTACAACCTGAAATAGGCTTTCCGGATCCCACTGTAGCAGCTTAACTACGGTTAATACGACCAGAAACATCGGATATATGCTACTTAGAACAGAAAGCAGTATATTTACAAACATGCCCTTTGGTAAGATAGTCTTATTGCTTTTCTCATTACAGTACCAAATTAGAATACCCATTGTCCATGCAAATTAGTTACAAACCCCAATGTTTGCAAAGAACAGATGAAAATTAAAGGTTTATTTTTGGCAAACACAACTGTACTACATCAGATTCCTTAAATCTGGGGAGATCTATATCTCACCTTCCCGTGGCAGCAAGTCTCCTGCTGTACCAGAAGGCTGTGATGCAGGGCATGGCAGGCTGTGTCACTGCGGCTGCTGCTTCATTCCAGGAGCCTTCTGGGGAGAGGGAGTGAGATGTGAGAGCAGTTTTCATTCCCACAAGAGCTGTGCGGACAAAGTGCCTCACATGAGCCTTTTCCACCTGCCCGAGCTCTGTCCCATCGGCAGCTTCTGTTGCACATTCCTTTGTTGCATATTGGTTCCTAATCATTGCAGTGATGTAAGAGGGGTTGATGCTGCTTTCTTCACCAGCAGATGTTTTACTGCTGGGCTCCCTGACCCCAGTGGGGTCTGTATGGTCCTTCTGTATGCAATCTACTACAATTTGCATGAAAATCAACAACAAATTCAGATACAGCAGGCATAAATGCATAAAACTCTTTATATGCACAAACATAGAGATTCAGACACATGCTTGCATAAGTCACGCACACACACACTTATCCGCGCTCACATTCACCCATCCTGGAAAGTCTAATGCAGGGAAGGTGATTCTAGTACTAAAGGATGACAGATGCAGATGTCACGAGACATCAAGGCAAATCACAGCAACCGTATTCTGTCTGGCTACAGCGGCATTAAAGATTCTAATCTGTAACTACAGCTTTCACTTATAATTCAGAATTCAGCTGCTAAACAAACTAAATAATTTATCAAGTACAATATGTTCTAACTCTGCAGCTTGCAAAGCTGCAGCCGTACCTTTGTTTCAAAGAGTTACCAAATGGTGGAAATGTCAAGATCTTCCTTAAAGTGCATCTTCCTCAATTCCCTTGGTAGATAGCACTGATATATTTTTTTTCCTAAAGATGTTTTATTGTTTTTCTACTTTTCATCAGGGTGGAGTTGCCATGGTAATAAAGTAGGATTTCTTGCTGGATTTCACCTTTGCTGTCTTGCTTCATATGGTTCTCTCTCCTCAGAGCAAACATGGTGGATGCGGTGCACATACAGATGTCTGATTTCAGATTTCTTTCTCGAGTGTGCTTGGCAGCTGCTCTCCTGAGACAGACAAAGCAGCACTTCACAGGCAGCACTTCACATTCATCCTCCCACTCTCTAATGGCCACCATTGCATCTCCCTTGCCTTGTGAGCTCTCTTTTAAGATGGACAAAGCTTTTCATGAAAGACTTGCTTCCAGCGTAAACAGAAACTTTTGTTTAAACATTTCAATTAACGAAATGACCAAATCAATTCCCTTGCTCTTGAGGTTAGGTGAGGTTAAATGGTGAAATATGCCACAATAGAGGTTGGAGACATCCATCTCCCACACCAGCAATATGCGCAGAGCTAAGCCAGTTGCCAGATTTAAAAAGCTGGGTTTAGGCTGTGATGCTGCCATCAGTACTGTGCCTCTGAACTGTGTCTCTCCCTGCTGCTCTCTCAGTGTTTATTGTCATCCCAATTTTCACAGTTAAACTTCTAGGACTTTTCCCAGAAAAAATAGTTTCAAAATCTACATAGCTCACCAGGATGAAGAGCTTTCATTTTATATATCTCTCCCACATCTTTCAAAAATAGATTATAAATCTGTTATCTGTATCGGAATTTCACAGTGGTAGCATCTCAGAAATCCAGATGAAAAGGGATAGTATAACTGCATACTTAAGTCCCAGTCCTTCAGTTTGAACGCTGCAGATGAGCTGTTCTCTCCTTGTGGAGTACCATCAGCAGAAAGAGCTGATGTTTCAGGGTATGCTAATGAATAATTCATCCCATGAAAGTATCACTAATATAATCAGAATTTAAAACTCCATATCCCAGTAGCTATATGTCATAAAAGAAATAAAAGAGTATATAACATTTTTAATGTGATGTGAATTTTTCCATTTAGTGTTTGGATTTTTCTTTGCAATTCAACCGACATAAACCAGGGATGCATTGCATGAACTCCTGCAGGTTAGCCACAGTGCCATTCTTTGCCACTTCTCAATGCCCTGCTTGTAATGGTCAAGCTGAGAATATGTTTCCTGATTTCGAGTTCAAGGGTTTTTTAAAGTTCCAGCAGAAAGCAGTTGCTCTGCTTTCCTTCTGTGTTACTCACTGGAGTTGCAGTAAGTTTTCCTCTGATTTGACAAGCATTGCCCTGGCAGAGCATCAATGTAATATTTGTTCTTCTGACTACAACAGGCTCTGACTGCCAATCCCACTTTTTCTCTTGAATAGATACTATTAGTATAATTATTCATACATTCTAGCACCCAAGAGACACGGGCATTGTCGAGCTTTTCCATTTAGTTAAGGCCTTAGGAAACTTACAATCTGTGTAGAAGACAAAAAGCAGCACATGGATATCAAGACAGGGGGGAAGAAGGGTGCGATGAGACTACATGACTTTGCATGCTAAGCAGCAGTATCAGCATTGTGATACTATCTCTTGCTTTTGGGGTATTATGATAAAAGAGAGGTTGGAAGGAAACCTCCAGAGCTGTCAGATGTTCTTGTCGCTGTTCCCTCAGGAGCTCTTTCATAGGATGTGGTGCAGCAAATAGCATGAAGTTATTTGTCTGAAAATCTTGCGGTTAGCCAAAGAGGTTGGCTTGCAGATGAATGGGTGGTGGGAATTGATTTCTTGATAAAGAAGTCACTCAGCAGATTGAACAAACTTCTCTGTGATGTGAGAAATTTCAGTGTGTTTATTTTACTGAACTGGAACTTCTGTTTTCAACTGGGTGGCAAATGCAGTTTGGCTGCTGCCATCACGATATGGACTCTACAAGGCAGGCACTGCTTACTGTTTATGGCCCAAACTAATACTTCTGAGCATGGTATGTCACAGCTGCAGTGATAATCATGGTTATAGAGCAAGCTGTGCTTCAGCTGCTTCTCTTCAGGTTGCTTCTCCGGGCAGAGACCAATGTTTCTGCCAGTGATTTGCATAGGACCAGGCAATCCTGTGCCTTATAAACCAGACCTCACCAACAAAGAAGGTCCAGCTTTGCCTGCTGAGCGTAAGTCTTTCCTAAGAGCAGTTGTGACAGTGCCTGATTACAGTGACTTAAAAGCAGGTTCTGCACAAAACCCAGTGTTCAGTCTGTCCCTGAAACCTGCAGCCTCTGTAGGTCCCTTGTCCTGGAAAAGTGAGCTGCAGCTGCTGACTTGCTGCTATTTTAAGAATGGACCAAACCCCAGGCAGGAAGTGAGAAGAAAATCAGAATGTTATTAAAGGTAGTTACATGGCTTAACATTTTTATCAGGAAGGTTTCAAAGTATTTTGTGTATTACTATTATCCTCAGGTCATACGTGGTGGGACTCGGATAAAGCACACACCAGCTAATTCCTCAAATCCACATGGGAGGTAAGTGATGAAATCAGGGATGGGACCCCCCACCTCGGTCTTTGTAACTATCACATAGCCCCATGTCATGTAGGTTTCTGGTATTTAGGATTCTAACTCAGCAGCACTCCTTCCCATTTAATTCAATGATAATATGTGCATTTGGTGCGGAAAAAAAAGGCCTGTTTTTCGGGCAAGCCATGCATGCTGTTTATAGTAAAAAATGCATTTACTGTGAAAATCTGATGGCTTTTGAAATTATCTTCCTGGACTTTTTTGCTGAGCCTGCCATGAACACTGATAATTAATGGAAATACTTTTTATGACAGAAACAAAAAGGCTGACCATATGTTTTGGTTCTAGTGCTACACAGTTTCTCTAAAAGAAAAATGGTGCTGCAGCCTGTGAGAAGACATAACAGAACTGAAACACAGCTCATTACTTAGCATGTTTACACTGAATAAAAGCAGAATTTAGCTTTTGTGTTCAATTGCATTATTAGGAGCATCTAATAGTATTTGCCTAACAAATTTGTATAGGTTCAAGGACAGAGTTGGCTGAGCAGAGGTGCTGAAGCATATAGCTGTGCAGTATTACCTGTGAGTCTGTGCGTGAGCTTTATCTAGAGTTGATTCAAATAGGAAAACCCTTGAACCAAATGCCAGCTTTGCTATGTGTATAGTAACCATGACATTTACAGTATCACATTGCAGCAGATGTTCGGTCAGGTAATGTTATATTCCCCTAACTCTGTGTAACATAAAAAAGATAGCTCCCTCGGATTGCCTTATTCTGATGGAAAAATCCACATCTGCAGCTGACTGCTGCTAAGACAAAAGATGCTCATAGGCTTCACTGCTGTAGAATAAAGCCAGCAAAATGCAGCAATGTAAATGCAATAATGATGGGCTACATAGAGGGGCTTAGCATCTGTGCATGTGATGTCCAAATATTTTTTGTAGTCCTTCAAAATGACTTGCAGAACAGATAGTGACATGTCTTAGATTTTTCATTTTTAACATTTCACTAACAATAACAGTGATAAAGAGTAACATACACATAATAGTTTGTGGGTGTTAAGATAGTAACATTATTTGCTACTTTCATCTAAACAGTGCCTTAATCATTGCATTCAGGTATTGTGTATTAATTTGGCAATTATGTACACGGGAGTATTAACAACTCTTTGTAGGGTATGGGGTTGACTCTTCCTGAATCGATAAACACTCAGGCACCCTTTAATTCACTTTCTAACCCTTCTGCTGGGATACCCAGTAAGTCTGTTAAGAGGTAGTGGTCACTCACGACAGAATGAGACCAGTGACCTCCTCCTTCCAGCAGCTACAAACAACTGCCTGATAAGGAGGAGGATGGTTTCAACTCCTTTCTGCTGGCCTGTGCTGTACTCAAATTACTGTCCTAAGAGGAGAAGCTTGGAAAAGGGCCATGGCAAACTTTAAATGCATTTGTCTTGAGGACACTTTAGCAGAGCTTGCCAAACACTATCAATAAGTAAATATCTGTTGCCTGTAAAGTGGTTCCGATGAATTAAACAGAGTATCTGTATACATTTGCTACTACTACAGAATCAAACAGACTAGGTCTTGAATATTCTGGTTTTCAGAAATTTCATGCAATGTGGATTACTACAAGCAAGAGAAAAACCTCCTTTCTGTTTGATGAGTGCTGGGCAGGGCAGATCAGCCATGGATTTCAATGCTCACTTTAGACACGCTCGGTGTGAATACAATACTAATACAAACTTGAAGGATTTAAATTTGCTAATTTTAGAATTGACCAAACCTACAGTTCTGGTCAACTACACTGCTCAACCTGAGGGAGGGAGTGGGACATTATTCCCCCTTTCAGAAACTTAGAAGCTCTCTCAGAAAACACAAACCAGTTTGCATCATGAAAACAGATGCGGATAGATGTCAGTGAGGGCTGTAAGTTCAATTGAGCATCCTAGAGCAAATTCAGACAAACTCTTTAGTGAGCAAGATGCAGAATTAGTGCAAATGCCACTAGTTATAAAATAGTGAGGGGATAAAAAGACCTGCTGTATGGGTGAAATCTCAGTAGGCTGATTCAATTTTTTCTGTGAAGCATTAGCAAGGTTTTAAATAGCTGCAACCTGCATATTAAAAATGCCAATGTGTATAATACATGAATAAGGGCACCTTGGCTGAATACATTATGGAACAGAACTGTCATCTTTACCCCCTTCACAATCATACTTTTGCTTGCTTATGTGAATAGACAAGAATGGCGAGGTGCACTTATCAAAAGTTAAATTAAGCAGCAGATCAATGGATTAAGATCCTATTTTTTAAAAAATGAGCATCCTTCCACCAGTTCCTTCCTTTCCACTACTTTCTCAAATCAGATCATTTCTTTGCAGCTCTTTATTTAGACACAAAGCCTGGTAAATGATCATGTTTTATCCGCAGACTGACTGGGGATTTTTGTGATTCATTCACCTGCTGCTCCAGCAAAGACGTAATCCCATCTTCATTTATATACCTAAGAGACAATTCAGGTACAGGAAAGAGTGTATGCTACAGAAAGGAGGCTGCTTCATCTGCTGTGCTTGATATATGTGAAGTGTGGCAAAAATCTCGCTGTAGCTGTTTGTCTTTGTATTTAGGATGAGAGGATATAATAATGTACTTGCAGGGTAGGAGTGACTCACTGAATATTTCAACAAGATATGTAGATTTTATGCTGTGCTATTCAATAAAATATATATATTTATTTTGACAAGCCACATACTCCTGGCCCGTGAGCCCATTTCAGGAAACAGAGACATAGAATTTTGGGATCAAAGTGGTGTGACTGTTTCCCCTTAGGTATTGAACCCCTGTGTAACCGTTACTCTGCAGCTCTCTCTGGAAAGGCTAGCGATTCAGCTTTTTAATGAAGCACTGTCTCTAATGATGGAATATAAAAAACAGGAGTGGTGAATTTTCTGGTAGAGGTGGCACTTGTCTATGACACTGGGTTTTAGCTCTCAAGTGAGAGGAACAATGTACAGCTCCAAGTGACAAAGCTTACGAATTGCTGCTATCAGTGAGAGCTTGCTGAGAAAATTAAGTGCAGGACTACACTTCTATTTTATATTCTGTGGAAATTAAAACCATTTTAGGCCCGGCACATGGGCCTTTACAGCTATCTGAACTGTGTTTTTCCCATCTGACTCATGTCTCTCTGAGACATTTATAGCGTTTAGATATGCAGACAGATTTTTTGTTAGGCTGTTTATGATGCTCCATTGAGTGTACTTAAGTCCTCTTTTTTACAGGGGCTGGGCACACAAGAAAAAAAAAGTTTCTTCTGGACAGTGCTTTACCATGATAGAAATTACAATGATGTTCAGAAAATGGAAATCCCTTCCTCTTGTAACCACAAACAGTTTTTAAGTAGGAGCAAGTTCTTACTTGTATCAGAATATTAAGAGTTGGAAGGGACCTTGAAAGATCATCTAGTCCAGTAATATGTACTACATTTCATCACAGTAAAGAAAACCAGTTTGCCCATTTGTGACTACAAATCACATAGTGTTGGTAACCCTAAGGCATCATATGGCCCCAGGGCTGAAGAAGAGTCCCAGGCTCCCCATAGCAGTGGGGCAGTCTGCCACAGCTATGCTGTGCACTGTGCCCGAGCAGTAGCTGGTGGGAGGGCAGAGCGATGGACATGGTTACCAACCCTGTGAGACAATGCTTCAGCAGTCTGCGTTGTACCTGGGAACAGCCATCAGCACTGCAGGGAAAAGGCAGAGGATGCAAGATCACTAACATGGCAGAGCTACTGTGTCTGACTAAAATTAGTGAACAAAAGCACTGGCAAGTACAAGACTCGGGGTTTATTATGGCCTCCAGTGGATGTTTCTCTCTCCTTGTGTTGTGTGCCATCCTGGTACATCAAGGGTATGAAATTAGATTCCCTCTCTCTCCTCCAGGACTATTTGCAAGCTGCTTGGAGTCCCACACTTGGTACTTGAAAACGGCTGCCAAATCACAAGGATAAGAAAACAAAGCGATCAATTCCTGTTTAAAATGATCAGATGATAGTTAGCAAAACCGTTTTTTCTGGCTGCCTTTTCAAAACCCTACTGAGATAAAAGGGGGATGTGGGTATGTGTGTGAATCTGAAACATCCAAGACTCAGCCCTTTTTTGTGGAAAGGTTGGAATTGTCTTTCTCTTTATTTTGAAAATTTTTAGTAATATAGATTAGAACAGACTAAAGAAAGGGATGAGAGACCCTAAAAGGAAAGCATGAAACAATATTTAAATGATGTGTGACATCATTCTTGCCCGAAGGCATGCTGAATTCATAGAGAGTCCCCCAGGATATTTCACAGTGTGGTGGTACACAGCCTGCTTCCCTGACAGGTCATTACTGCACATCATGCTGGGATCCGGTACACAGCATGCTGGTGCCTGCTTTACCTGCCTTGGACTCAGTGCAGCCCCTGTAAATATAAGTCAAGGACTTCATCTTTGGAATCCCAAATGTTGCAGGCAGGCTCACAGGAAAACAGGTGATTGATTTCCACTACGACAGAGCTGTTGGAAAAATATCCTGGGTTCCGAAGGCTCATGGAGAGGTTCCTTGCAAAATTTAAGTGTATGACATGGACAGCTCTGTGGTGGTGGCTTTTCTGAAGTGATCCTTTCTGACTTCATGAAACGTAGTAGCCACTGAGTGACTGAAAGAAACTCATTGAAAAGGGGGAGAGAACAGAACAGCAAATACAGAAGAATAGGAGGGCTAAACATAAAATACCTAATAGAGATGAAATAGGATGGATGATACTGTGAGGAAAAATGCTTCTTTAGTGGGATATGGTGAAGGCACACCTCACTGCTAGCAGAGAAACTGCCTTTCTGTGGTGTGTGGTGTTTCTCAGATGATAAAATACATGGCTGGTCAGAGTTTTGCATGGCCATTTTGAAACCTGGGCTGGCTTCTCTGGAGTCTTGGGAGATGTCAGTGGCACTGATGACCCTGAAGAGTGAAGAATATTCCTCCTAAGCAATCTCCCTCTGGCAAGAACTTAGCATCTGATCCTGGCCCACATTCTGCCCACTCACGTAGCAAAGCAGTAGTAAAGAAAGAAACATGAGTATTTTAACACTGAACTGAAGTTGGTGATTGAAGTCCTTTGCCAGCTCCAGGCCTTAGAAGTCTTCATCACTTGTGCAAACTGTTAGTGACTCAAAGCTCTTTAATAGTGGCTGATGCATATACAGATTCAAGAGTGAATCAGTTGTGTTTCCTGTTTGAGAACTAGGGCAGCTGTGAAAATTGTAGGGTGACATGGATAATGGGGTGGGGTATGTAATTTGAATTCTTTCCTTTCAGCCTTCTAGAGGCAGGTGAAATTTTAAGACTGTCAGACATTCTAGTTATTTAGATTTGCTTGCATTTAGATTCAGAACCTGAAAAAAATATTATTTTGGTAATATTAATAGCTCCCTAAAAATAAAATACCAGTTAGTAATAACAACAGGTACGTTCTCTGTCCATGGCCATGAAGTGAGGAAGAAACCCAAAATTACTCAACTTTAACAGAATTTGATTTTTGGACATCTGAAGTAATTCTTCAAATCCACCGTGGTCTCCCTGTCTTTTCTGACTAATTGGACAATGAAATCACTTTTTGAAATACAGTAAGAAAAGACACCTATTTAGCATCAGAGTGGGAGGCATAACCTGTGATCTTCTTATTTTAAATCTGAATGAATATTTCTTATTACAGTGGAATAGAAAAATGTGTGAATCGATAAATCGTGCTTCAGTATTAGCTACCAGAATTGAGAAAGTGCAGCTGGGGATAAAAACTAGCTAGAAGCTGCCCTGTATTTGTTACTAAATTACCTAGTGAAATTTTCACCTCTGTATCTTTTCTTTCTTTCTCTCTTTTTTCTTTCTCAAAAATAGCCTCAGTCAGTTTATTGATTTGGCTTTACCCCAGATTTTTAAATTGTAAAAGTAGCTGTGACTCCTGGTTTGACCAGATGCCATTACTTTGACAGCACTTGTAGGCTTGAATCACTGCTACCTCCTATGTTTGGAAAATTCCTTAGGGTATGAAGGCCCTGCTAGATGGTTGGATGGGAATGTCAGAAACCAAGGCTATCAAACCACACCTTTTTTGCAACACAAAAGTATACTACAGTGGCTTTATGTGAGCTTTAATTATAGTTTCTAGTTTGAGCACGAGTGTATTTAAACCAACAATAAGATAATATGACAAAAAGAAAATGGAACATGTGGAGAGCAGTTATGTGTCAGTGTGTATTAAGGAACAAGAGAACAATGCTATTCCATGGCTAATTGATGCATGCTTATTCTGTGTTTGATCTACCTTAATCCCACTTCTCTGTGGGTGCGAAGGGCTCCTTTTGCCATTTTTTTCTACAAGAAGGTAGAAAACATTGGATGACAGCATTGGGATACGATTCCTAATTAAAAATGGTTTCTAGTTAGGACACTTTCCTTCATGCTCATTTGCTTTTGTAATATCCCATTATTTCTAATTTCTATATTCCATTATTCCTTCAGCTCTCCTCCCAACATGGATATAGTTACCTTACCACCCTTGGTCACTGTTCAGCTAAGTTACATAATTTTCATAGATGTTCCTCATCAGTCAAATTGTTCTGGTGCTTAAGCATTGCTTGTCGTCCTCCACCCCCCGCCCGCCCCAAGCTCAAAAATTCACCATTTATCATTGCCCTTCATTTACAGTTTGTTAGCCTCCATGAGTCGGTGCTCTTTTCCAACCCAACTGAGATTAATTTTTCAAGTATGAATTCTGAGGTATGGCATCTAATGTCTACTGATGCTGGATACAAGATCCAAAATTGCTCTGCATTTACAAATTTTTAACCCCACTGTAGTCACCCTGTGTTCCAGCACGTATGTCTAGGATCATAATTTCACTCGTTGCTGTTTATTGCTCATGTTTCTGCTGTCAGCTGCCTACTTTCCTGCTCTCACTTCCATTATTTTCCTAGCGATTGTAATGTGATTTACCAGATGATAATTTCCACGATTACTCTTTATTCATCTTCTAAAGTTCAGTGCCATCCAGCCATCTGGCGTCTCATTAGTTCTGCACAAGCCCTAGCCTACAAAGAAAAAAAATTACTCACATGGCTAATTTTAAATATGTGAGTCCTAATGATGCAAAGGAGACTGCTCATATTTTTTTTGAGCCAGACATATAGATAATTCTTGCAGGACCAGGCCATAAAATACTTTCAAAAGATTTCTTTAGTTAATTGTATGAGGTAATTAGCATGAACACTGCAGTGTACTTCACACAGAAGTGCTAATAGGCCTGCATTAATGTTTTCCATGTATTTCTTTACTAGCTCTTTAACAACCACCTAGGCATCAGATTTTTGACAATATGGAGAGCAGCATACATCAGTGTTAACCTAAAGCATGTTGATGGATGTATGATTTCAGGAATTTGGATTCAGATGCAAAGTCTTCATCTTTTCTTAATTAGCCATTTTGCTTTCCCTCTCCCTTGTGGTTTGAGAAATCCCCAGTACCAGTACAGTCAGTTTAGAATTGGCATGATCAATTTTTTTTTTCTCTTCTTCCTTAAATAGAAGATTTTCTCTTTCAAACAACTTTTTCTCAGTGATACACATCTTATTTGTCTTCCATTTTGCAACGAGAATTCACTTTTTCTGTCTAGAAAGGTGTTACTGCAAAGGAGCAGCTTTTTTCCATACCCCCTTTTTTGCCTGTGTTCATGAAGCACCTTTCAGATTTTCAATGCACTGCTCAGTAAAAACATCCACCCTACACCAATTTTAGAGTGCCACTATTAAGGTGTGAACCGTTTTGTCAAAGGCAGCTTGTTATTGCTATATATCATAAATATCCTTCAGATGCCCACACTTTGAACTGGTGACTCATCAGTCTGGCATCACAAGTTCCCTTCTGCTAATTACAAAATACTGATCTTGCTCATTACCACCATAACAATAACACCTAGTTAGGAAGAGAATGCTGCTTCTCCTGGCAAACTGCAATGTCTCGTGTTTCATTGCTTTCTGCCACTTAGCTTATTAAATCAATTTGCACATTGCCGGTTTTCCACATGCCTCTGCACAATCCTGAATGCTCTTTTGTAGGCTCCTGAATTCAGACTGGGTGATGTGGAATATACAGGATGAGTGTCACTTGCTGTCATTAATTTGTGGAGCCTAACCCAGCTCAGAAAAGAATTTAGCTATGATTTTTTTTTTAAGCAATATAGGATATTATGTATTTTTATCAATTTAAGCATGGATCAATGACACAAAGAGACATCAGGTATGTTTTCTCAGGACCTGTAGTAAGTCTGCAAGGGAATTTCCTCATACCAAACAGATGTCTTACCTGTAGCTTGTTATTTCTGAAAAGCTAAGGCCCTTCAGCCAGTCATTACCTGCTAGAAAATATTAATCATAAAAGGTGCAAGCAAATTGATGTACCTACCTCTGAGTGATCTGAGACACCAGGGAGTAGTTTGGAGTTACTTAATCTGTTTTTTATATTACTTATTTGTAACATACACTTTGATACGAGAACCAACACTTTACCAGCCTGGGAGAGAGGAACATCCTAAAGACAACTCAGACAGGAGAAACAGAGACTGGCCAAACTCTGGAGCTGGACTATGTGCAAACATAGGAAAACAACAGATATTCTTCCCCTATAACAAAAGTAAACCACAGCACGTCTCCAATGGGGTCTTTCAAATTAAGACATTAAATTCCCATGTTGCTTTTATTTAATCATGATCCAGATGATAAATTAATGATAAGCAAGTGTTTGGTCTCAATACCAATACTAAATGCACTTTATAGAGGTGAAAGTTTGTAGAGTTGACTGGCTGTGGGATCAACACTAGAATGAATGACTTCCCCAGGTCAGGAAAGAATTGGCATGTAAACATTCTGATGTAAGAAGAAAGCCATTTGTAACCTGTAGATTAAAAGCATTGTGAATTCATTTTAGACTTAACATAGCAGTCCTGATGGACCAGCACGCTCTCTGGGATAAGAAAACATAACGTCTTTGGAAAGAAGAGACTACAATGGAGCCAAGTCAGTTCAGGATCATTTAATTCAAAATCTCCACGTAATTTCCTTTTATTTAAACCATTATTAAGAAATATCCTTCAGCTTATCACATGTGAAGCATAAGCTTCCTTTGGTATTAACTTTGACACTTGGGGGATTATATTAATTTAGGTGATAGTACCTGTTAGCGAGAATTTGATTGCCCTCAATGCAGAAGGATTTACTCTTGTTATTGATTTGTTGGCAAATATATTGGGTATAAATCCCCTGGTATTGCTGGTAGCTGCAGATTCCAAATTTTATTGGATTTGTGAGCAATTTTCCTCTGTGTTTAAACTTGCGATCACTTTATAAAAAGAAGAGCCCAAGAGTAAGGCGAAAAACAAATGCTTGTTTCTGTTTTGCTGAAAACGAAAGCTGCCTTGTTTTGCTTTGTTCCTGGCTGTTGATCGCATTAGTCTGGCTTTTGTCACGGTTACCCTTGTGACAGGCAGTGAGCTGACAATACATAGCTACAGCAGCCACAAGGAAGAAGCCATTACCTCTAATGGCAAAGGGTCATCAGGGCAAGTTTTGTCTCATGTAGAGGATAGAAATCACCCACTGTTTAGTTGCCAAAAATAAGTTTATGGCCTGATGTGACTTCTTTTATAGCACTACTTCCCTCCTAAATAATTTTCCTCAATCTTTTAGACCAGAGTTAATGAAAGCCAAGAACAAGCCAGACTGAACCTTCGCCATTCCAAGCCCTATACCAGAGTGGTGGGCACCAGGCAGCTCCTCCCCACCCATCCACTGTGGCACACAGACCCTGAAGCTGACCCACAGGCCTGCCCAGGGCTGCCCCTTGCTGCAGGCAGGACACAGCCAGGGAGCAGGTCTCAGCATCCCTGGGAACACACGGTGAGCGTCACGCGTCCCCGTTCCCATGCTGTAACTTGGTCTGTGCTCCAACAATCGATATATATTCTTAGTCCTTGTTGTCCAGACCCCAGGGGAGGTAAATTGATTTATCTTTATGTATTCTTTGCAAAGGCACAATCCTTCTTTCCTTACACACTGACATTTCTGGTAGAATACCATATAGAAGTGTCACAAATAATACATGCAGAGTTCAGCCTCTAGGACACAAAATGTCTCCTCTTTAGCTTTTGGTTGGGTTTTTTCTTTGAAGAGACTGATTCATAAAACTTGATCAGAATTAACAACAACAACAAAAAAGGGAGTTTAATTAAAGCCATATCGGGAAATGTCTCAAGAAATAAAGTGTTTCATTATGTTCTCTTATTATATCCTACAATATTCATCCAATTAAGGTTAGCACTCAAGTTATTTTTAAGATGTGGCATGAATAAGATAACCTAAGATATCATATGATTGCTCCAGCTGAGACATAATAGTCGAAAGTAATTTTTTCCAATAAAAATAACAGTGAACAGTGCTATTAATTCATGGTAATGATGCTACTGGGAGAAGTATATGACTTCCACTGCTGAATAATCAACAAAAGTAAATTAGTTTTAAGCAATAGAATGTGTGTGTATGTCTATGTCTGTGAGTGTAAATGACCTTGAGAGTAAAGAATTGAGAAAAGCAAATTAAATACAGTTTTAAGCATCATAAGAGTTTTTTTTAATTATCTATTTTGAAATGCATTCCATGTGAATTCAGGACTCTGCGAGGCAAAATTAATTGTCATTTTCTTCTTACATATTTTAACTAAAATGCACAGATGTGTACTTCTACCTGAAACCTTTCCAAATTACAGCTTTATCACCTGAAGAAATATGGTTCCTGGTACACTTCATTTATATTTCTAACTCAACAAAATCAGAAGCAAAACATTAAATTCAGCAAATCTGTGGTTTCTTATCCTTTGTTTCTCACTCCTCACTGTCTCTTTCAAGTGGGCTGTTTTAAAGAGAAGCATTTATCTCCATTGTAGACTTTTTGATCAGCCTTTTTGAGCTGATTTAAAGCATTCAACTTCTTAATTTAGGAAATTCCTTTTTAGCTGTATTTGTCTACCTCCCAGAAAGTACGTATTTTCCTAAAACTACCTGCTTTTCACTCCCAGAACATTTTTGCTGTGTAATCAGATGTGTACAATTTGCGCTTTCACCTTGCCAGTATTAATGTGGTAGTTCAAACCCCTCGTGTGATCATTGAAAAAAATTCCTTTTGCCATTTTTGCAGTCCATTTCTTACTTTTTTACATATATAGATACTCCACTCACCTACTCAATGCTATCTAAAACTACAAATTTGCAATTAATTTGAAATTTACACTTTCTGTTATGGATCTTAATGACCATTATTTTTTAAGAGTGTTTATGACAACAGTAAAGCCTGTATATGAACAAAACCATTAGAAAAAAATCAAGACTGGTTGGTAATGGGGGAAAAGGGAGAGTTTGTTTATTTTCTGGTTTTGCTATTTACTTTTCTGTTAAAGATGATCAGGGTTCAAGTGCCTGTGATGTGAACCGTTAAATTTGTCTCTCCAGAGAAGAATAATGTTCCTGACTTTGGCACAAACCTTGGGAAATACTTCCAGACTTTACAAATAGAGCCTTTGACAAAGTTTGAGTTACATACCTTGTAATGATATTCACCTCATCCAACAGTTGGACATCTTGTTTGGAAGGATGCTGTGGGAGACGGTATCAAAAGCCTTACTAACATCTAAAAAAACTGCATCTACTGCCTTCCCTTCAGTCTACTGGAGGGGTGACCATGTCATAGAAGGATAGCAAATCAGTCAAACAGGGCTTGCCCTTGGGGAACCCATGTTGGCTGTGCCTGACAGTTGCATTGTTCTTTAAATGCCTTTCGGCATAATTTTCTCCATAATTTTGTCCAGGAACTGAGGTGAGATTAACAGGAATGATACAGAATTGATCTTAATATTCTTAAACCTCCTCTGCTATCCTCCTCCCTCTCTTCTTTCCATTCTTAACTTATATCTATGTGCCTTCTTCTGCCTCACCCATAAGTAGAGGTTATGGGAAAGCTATCAATTTAGAACTGGAAAGGGATTGTGACTTTGCTTAATTCACATCTTACTTGTCTGCTCTGTCAGTGTCTCAAAACCTTTCTGACCTGTTAAGACTGGTTAGAGGAAAAGTTAACCCCATGTTGTAGCTTTTAGTGTGGGTAGGTCCATATCCTAGGCAGGGAAACAAATTCTGCCTTCTCTGCCTGTGAAAGGCAAGGCAGGCAGCGATTACTCAGTGGGGTCGATGTCTTTCAGAGGTCATCTTGCTTCATGCTGTATGTTCTTGTGTGTAAAACAATCAATCACAGAGGGAGTATGAGGGCTTTCCAAGCTTTATGTGTAAATGATGTTTCTATTCAGATATTATGCCTTAAAGTTTCATCACTGGTTGAAATTTATTTATTTTTAAACACGCTTTCAGCTTTAGAGCTAGCAGAAGTGGTAATGCACTTGAGGTCCATTTCTCTGCTGCTTTTTTTTGGCACCTTGTGAAATAAAATACTTGAAGAAATTTCATACAGGCTGAAAAGCTGTTCTGGGGCTCCTGAAAGGATGGCTGAAAAAAAAATCCTTTATTAAATTTTATCCAAGGTATATTGATGTTGATAGTTGCATAGTAACAACAAGGAATTCTGTGTTTCAGTTGTGTCCCAGGAAGAGCCCTGGCTGAAGCATGACTTGGAGACTTTCAATGGACTACTGGTATGATGTGTCAAAGTGTAAGTCAGACACAAGAGCCCTAGAGACTTACACAGCTAATAAGAAAATAACATTCCCTAAATTTAAGCTACTCTGTAGTTTTAACAATGATTTTTAACCTGCTGGATAAATCTAGATGGGAAAACCTAGATTTTTGGGGGATCAATTCTTGCACCCAAAGTGATACTGATTATTGTAGGCTTGCCTGATACCTGTTTGGCCCATGAACTGGCTCAAAATTTCACTCACTCCTACCATCATACACCATATATTGCTTGCTGGAACAATATAATTGACTAACATTTCTTGTTTTAATCCACAAATTGTACATGTGAATCCACAAGAATTAAGGAGCAAAAACAATGGTAAAGCAAAAGCTCATTTTTCAAATTGTGTCCTTTGACTATGGTGCATAAAGTCAAACTCATTTACAGGAATGATTTATTTTTTTTTACTAAAAAGCTGCAGAATCTTTAAAACCAATGTCCCTCAATTATATGCTTATCTAACATGGTGGAGGGCAAGGGTGCGGGGGTGGATGGTGTTAATATAAACTGACTTCAGTGATTTGCACTTTGGCCTTAGCTACTGAAATGAAAGTATACTAGAGGAGAAACTAGAAGCAGCAGGTATTAATAATGAATGCTTTTATTATTCCAAAGCAGTCTCAAATTAATTTTTAGTTGGGCAAGTACTTGTATGGGAGCGAAAGGGTTTTTAAACAGAGATATGTTACATAATTTCTCTTGCATGCTAAAAGAAACTTCTCAAGACCTGAGCTGAGTCTTCCTATGCAAATAAAACTACAGTGGTGACATAACATATGCCTTCAGACATCTGTGCCTTGCTGGCTTATAAAATTTCTATGAGAGCTTGTTTTGATGATGTAAGCAGCATTTTGTCATGCCTTCTATGCATGAAAATATGGACAAATGCAAGAATATTACACTGTCATTCCATAAATTAAATATTGTCAGTAACCTGTTTTCTCTAGAAAACACTGCTATACTGGCATTCCATATCATCTCCATGACTTCTAAAACCATAGGCCCAAGCCTTAGGGGAGAAACAAGGAAAAACCTTCTCTCTTACTCATATGGATTGCTCCTTTCCTCACCTTTCTTCACTTAAAACATATATTATCAATAATATCAATAAATGATTTGTAAGTCTGATGTTCCTGTTTAACAAAAGCTAAAAAGAGCTTAGAGAGCTCATTCAACATAGAACAGGAACAGATTAATAATGTGGTTAATGAGAATTTCTATAACAAAAACTTTCTCCTGAAAAGAGACAACACATTTCTTTCACAGAAAGAGGAAGAGGGCTCTAATAGTAAATCTCTTTGATGCTTTAAACATGCTAAACATATTTAAAGCTATTTCCCTTAGTGCAAATATGAAGTGATGAAATTCTGGTTTTATTAAAGCAGGTGGTAAAACCACCATAGCAGATTTCTCTATTTCCATAAAGTTTCTATCTCAGTCATTAAGATTGAGCTTAAAAATGTCTGTGCTCTTGAGAACCTCTCTGCTAAATGTAAACTTCCATTCTTCAGATTTAGAAATTCAGCCAAATACTTATAAACACAAAAGTAGCCCCTGGAGAGCTCTGTCTGAAGTGTTCTCTGCACTATGCAGTTTGCAAATGTACATTAAACTTCTGAAGCTGGCATATCTTTGTAGGGCTGTTCAGTGTAAGCACTGGGTGTTCAAAGGGATGGGAAATCTGCTCACTTAACTCGTGACTTTTACTCTTCCGGTCAGTATTTCAATAACATGTCAGGAAATTAAATTTACAATGCCATATTTTCTTACTAGACCATTTACCATGTAAAGAGATTTAAATTAGGCAATAATTGTTTATTGACTTTTTAACATGTATGACAAAAATCAGATAATTTCTGTCCTAACCAAGTGTGCTGATAGAGCTTTGGCTGAACCCCTTTTTGCTTATTTTTAAGTGTGGGTTTGAAGGCAAGAAAACCAGAAAAAGATAAACCATCATAACGATAAATGAGAGGCAAAACTATAGTGAAGCTCCTTATAGTATCTTAATTTACACCCCAAAATGGATGTTGTTCACGTAATCCAAAAGAATCAGAGAGGGTGAGCAAGATCTGTACAAACTGAGAAGTATTCTCATGTATATGTTTTATTTTTAAAGTCTGAAGTTAGACTTGCTATCCAGAGATTGCTGAAAAACTGATCACATCTTCTTTCACATTATCAATTACTATTCCTAGTTGTAGCAGTTTTATAGCATTCTGATTTGGGGGGGGGAGGGGAGCAAAACAGTACAGCTTTATTAAAATATTAAAAGCTTTGAAAATACTCTGAGGTAGGACATAGGCTTGGGAGATGTTAAAAATACTTCAATGCCAACATATTTAAACAAAGAATGATTTTAACAGGGCATCAGAAAGAGATTGTTGAATGGTGGCTCCTCACTACGTTGAATGCAGGCAGAAGAGCACATTTCACGGGAGCCTTCCACACAGCCTTTCTTTTGCTAGGGAAACTTTAAAAATTTCAGTTACCTTTGAAAAGCAGAAAATGGGTTTTATTACCAGGACAAAGAGTATGAAGTCCTGCAGAACATTTGCAGGCTCATAGAAAAGATGAAAAAAGGGCTCTGCAAGAGAGATCTAGAGATGTAGATGAGAGTCAGACAGTATTTGCTAAAATGGAGTAAACAAATCTACAGAAATGTGTTCAGAAACCACCTTTTAGCAGATAATATTTTAGCTGTAAACCACTTACTATGAACAGTTTAGGTTCTTTTTGCTGATTGTTGTCTTCAAAAGCTTTCAGTGTCTTGGCAGTATTGGTTTGATGTTGTTTATATGGGAAGTTACTGTGAAGTAAACATAAAGATACGATAGTGTAGTGCAGCAGGCTTTTCTGCATTAATTTCCTTTATAGGCTACCCCTGGGCAAAAAGCACAAGGTAACAAATTCCACTTTCGATACTTGCCCATGGGGAGTACTCAACATGTGGCATGTTGAATGCAACAGCCTTCTTCCACACTCTAATGCCCACATTTGTGCTTCTTATTGTAACTCAGAGTGGTCTTGTGGCCACTCTAGTGTTATTCGAAATTTCTTTTGGTGCTCTGAAGTAGCAAATAATGATGCATTTTAGTAACAGCCCACTCTACCAACACCACTACAATGGAAACCTCGATTTATATTTTGGATGTCTTGACTTTTGTTTTCTCCATGCTACATTATCCATTCTTTACATTTTCTCATCCTGTTCACTGTAGGGTAGTCAGAGCAGATTGTAGGATGTGTCATGATTCCCAGAAGTACTCTTTGCAAAAGACAGTTTTTCCCAAAATGATACTACAACATTAGGCAATGGGTACATTCTGAAATCACTCCCAGATACATGCCCTGCTGGAAATGATTTTTGGATATGGATATTTCAAATATGCCGAAGCTTAAAGCTTTTATCTCCTTGAGCATTTTTGAGTTCCATATCACCTAGAAAGTGTGCACATAAAGCTACACACACACAAATGCAAACACAAGCCCATCCATTTTTCAGTCCATGTCATGTCAGCCATTTGCCATCTCCAGAGGATGAATGACACTCAAAAGCAAAGAGGATTTTGCCCTTCTTCTGGTCTACCTCTATTCTGCCCTGTTTTATTCTTTAAGGTCAAGTGTCTTCTTCCAGCTCTTGAAACAAACAAATAAAACCTGTGCTGCTTGCCTCTGTGGCACCACATTTGCTCTTTAATAGCAAATAAAAATAGTATCAAAAAAGTTTGTTGCTGTAGTAAGAATTCTTTAACCTACAAACATTACAAAGGAATGATCCAGGTTATATTTCAGACAGGATAAAGAAACATAAAGGCTAGAAAACTTAGTGCTTAGAGGCATGGATACCTTAAGTAAACCATATCTGGTTTACTTAACTAAGTGGTCTGCACACCTAAAGAAGTTATCCCAAAATTTTCCCTTACATTCCTATCTTGCACTTTCTGTAGAAGCTGGTCACTTTCAAAGACAGAATATTAGACAGGATACATGGTGCTTCTGTTCTGTCACAGCAGATCCAGAACTCAAATTTAAGGCAACTGACATCATAGCTGTTGTCCTTTAGCCCTGTAACCTGTTCCCTCTGCTGGTAAGGTATGGTGGATTGCCAAGTTACCTAGATGTATTTAATGTGAAATGAAGTATGTTGCTTTTTGTTGCTTCTGTTTATTAATTTTTTATTTTAATGGCATGTCATCTTAAAATCTATACCTGAAAATACTTTTGAACTAAGGAGTATATTAGTCTGCAGGTCACTTCATTATTTATTTATGCTTTCTTCCCACACTGTCATGCTACAAAAATTGCAGCAGATTCCAATTTTTAGGAGAGCTAGGTAGCATTGCAGTGCAGAGTGAATAAAATAATATCAGATAGGACTTTCTTTTTTGATGTTTCCTACTTGGTTTTGAAGATAGATATAGATGATATATAGATATATCCCACTGTGTGGGTCCATATTTGCACAGAAAAAAACTAAAAGTTTTACTGAATTCTTTCGTGTTATGATCTTCCAGATCTCTGCTTCTCAGTGGACCCTTTTGCATCCTGACCTATGCAGATATGCCCTGTTATATAAACTATGGAAGGTTGGTTTTAACTACCAAGCCATGCTATTTTCCATACATGTGATATGAAGGACTTAATGTTCTCAGCCTACTGCATAGCCTATTTCACTGTATACAAGTCAAGCATTTGTGTTGGAAGATAGCTAAGACAGTGTTTTGTCTAATCATCTGTAATGTCAAAATTCCCTATAGGACATGTAAACTTGTAACTAGGTATGAATGTCTAACCTGAACACTAGATATATAAGAGAAGATTAAATTTCCGATACTTGTTTGGGGAATTGTTACTTCTTTCTCAGAACTTGAATTAAGACAAAGAAGTTTCATTGAGATCAATGTAAAGTTCTTGGTTTCATGCTGAGTAGTTATTGGTGGCTACTTATGATAAATATACATAATAATCTCAGGTAAAAATCATGCCTGAGATGCATGTCCACAATTCCTGAATGTTTAGGCAAGCATCAAGTAGAAAAGGGGGATGTGTCCACCACTTTATATCATCTCCTTGAAAAGAATTCTACCTGCAAGAGTGAGACTGTGCAATTCAAGATACGAGACAGATGAGACCTGCAGAAATAAATAGGGTGAGATACTTGCTGTTGGTTATTTTGAATCTAGCCGTGTGTATTACAGTATCTAATTTTCTAATAAGGTTTTCATTTAAAATAGTTTAGTTTAAAACATATTCTTGGTAGTTTCTGGAAATTCTGTAAGATTTTTCCATGAGAACTGAGCTCAGCTCCAGACACAGAAGAAATGGGCTTGTTTAGGGCTAAGCACTATGCTTATGTATTAATGTCAATAGCAGCTATGCATCAGCATCCCATAACAGGCTTCTTTTCCTCAGGGTGTGCTCTACTTTGATGTTCCTAGAGTGTATAACCCTTTAAAGTTAATGGGAGTTACAAGCTAAAGTATGCAATGAGGAGAAAGATATACCCTGCAGTTAAATATAACAACATTCCTCTTCATAGACCAGTCCTGGGCACTGTGTTCACGTTGCTGAAAAACATACCTTGTATGAGGCTCTGAACTGCTGCAGTTATTTGCATCTGTCAGTGTACATGGAAATACATATGTTGAGTTTCTCATGGCGATTGGTAGACTAAAAAGTTCATACTGTGTAATGACAAATCTTTAGCATGGCAAATCAGCAGTTTGGCAGCCTGCAACTGCCAGCACCCCAGCCAAGCGCTATCTGAGACAGGGACTAAACCACCATGTGCTTTCTTGCTGCAAGCAGTTTCCCTCATGGTTCTGAAGGCATGTGTGTGTCTAGGACTCCTCTTGCCACTATACAGTGTGCAGACCAGACTAGAATTTCTATTTTTTATTTCCTTACATATGATGTATGGAATGGAATTGTCCCAGGAATAGAATTTCTTTGTAATTTTGAATCGCTTCTTTTAGCATTGCATAAGCATGCATGTATGTGTTCATGTACAATTCTCAATGAGTTCGTATGCCTTCAACAAACCTCTTTGCCTGGCTGTGAGACTATCTAGTTCTTACTCTCATTACCTGTGAAGCTTGCCACCTATCTTCTTATAGCTGCTGCTGCATAAGCACTTTGGTTAGTAGAGACAATATCAATAACTATTTATTAATATAACCAGACAGTGCCCAAGAAACGGGAATGTGATGTTTATCTTTGAGTATATAGTTTCATTTTGGCTGCATGTTCTGAATGGCACCTTTTGTACACAACACATTTTGTATTGATGAAGCAATGCCACATCAGCTTCCTGCATCTGCTCTCTCTGCTGCCTGAAAGTAGCTGTAATTATTAACATGATAGATAATCAACAAAAATAGCTACCAGACACTATTTAATGGTCTCGCATTTCTCCAGAAACTGAGGACATGGAAGAGAAAATGAGTGTGCAATATGTTCAAAGATTACAATATGTCCTTTCTTACCTCTTACGTGTTTTTTTGTTGAAATCTAATCACATTGTTCCACGGGAGTCTGAGCCATGATATTGAACAAGAGCCTGTCCTACATTACTTGTAAAAGGAGAATTAAAACAAACCCTGTGGATACCACTAACTTGTGACTATCTTCCTTGAAAATATCCATCTTAGATTGTAGTTGTAAACAAGTGGTATGCAAGTGGTCATTGCACTATTGTTTTGTTGAGTAAGCTTTATATTTTAAACAGTATTGCCATCTTGTGGTTCTGGCAAGTTTTAGCATTCTGTTTCCTTTTGTAACCATTTTTTTTTTTGATTTATTGTGTTGGCAAGAATTTGGGAAGTGCCATGGCACATACAACAGAACTGGTAGGAAAACATTCTCAGAAAAAAAATTAAAGCCTGTATCTGAATTTCTTAAACAATTTAATCAGTCTTTCAACAAGATAATTAAGATAATTTTATCTCCTTCCACTGAAAGGAATTAAGTAGGTAGTTAAGGATTTCATTAAAAAGGTCATTGTGAGACACCTAATTGTAAGAGCTGCTTTATTAATTATTGTCAACTTTTGAAATGGAGTTTGTTCCAGACATTTATCCTTCAGAAAGTGTCTGGACTCTTTGTCTGTGGCTCCTGGACAGGATCACCCACAGTCCAGAAAGTGACCTGTACTATATCTTAACAGTACTTCTAGTTCAAACATTAAAGGGGTTAGAAAAATGTTTTGAATTCACAGTGACAGGTCAATCTCTCTCTGTCTAAAAAAAAATCATTGTTTTCTGTGTTTACACAGTGCTACTATTAAAGCCCCATGCTCTGATTCACTTATGGACAATGCTCATCAGTAATAATGTACCACTGTCACCTACCTCAGAGGACACCCTCTCAGCGTTCAAGACATGGAGCCCAACTGGCTAATGGACAGGACTGCACAGTACTTCAAAGAGTGAATGCAATTAGCCTCTTGGTCCAGAAGACTGAAGGTATAATGTCTTTGTCAGCTTTAGTGACAGGAAAGGTTCAAGTCTTTTTACCGCACCAATGATTTGCCAGATAACTGGAGAGCTTTGCCTTATCAAATGAGTTGCTGAGCACCTGATGTTAGATGTCACCGTTGAAAGAAAGAGACTATGACTTCTGCTGGAGCTTAATAGATAGGGAGGATTTGTATTTCTCTCTTTTCTATGAAAAATGTCAAGCTGCTTATTGTCTACTCAAACATTTATAGAAAATAGCAATTCTCGTATCAGAACTACTTGTATTGTTGGTATTAAATCTCCTGGTGACCCCAAAAGAGTACCACCCATCACACTCAGAGCCAGGGCTTCCCATCTGTGAAGTCAAGGTGCTGGAAAAAAGTGATGCCTTCCCTGGAGTTTTGTTGTTTCCTACTCGTCTTGGAATCATTCTACCTTGTATAAAATCAGTAGTATTCAGTATACTGGATTTGAGGTCCTGTAGAAATCTGCAAAGTACACCATAAACATAGTCACTTTGCTTTCACCGTGATGATTTTTGATGAAACTGTCCAAGGTGTTTTAACTTTTACTGGCAATAAATCTAAAAACATGAGTTTGTGCAAGTAGTATCTTCAGACTGGAAAGACCCAAATGAGTAGTCTTCTAATGTAAGTAAGCTAAACACAGTCAACAAGATCTGTATTTACGTGAGTTTCAGGCCTGATTTGTAATACATGTTTTGTGCTTGAGCAGTAAGCGCTGTTAAGAGGACCCATGCTACAAAGTTCTGATTTTTACTGCTCAGATGAGCAGCCTATCCTGAAAATACCACTTTGATTCGTAAGAAACTTTCTCTCCGTAATAAACTGAATAGCAAATACATGAAAATAAATTGAGAACTTAATAGTCTTTATGGATTCTGATAGATAAAAAAGACATCATTCTTTCACTGTAGTGATACTAGAAAATAAAGCATTATGAAGGTTCAGGTTTCAGAACACACTACACATGATGTACTGCACATCCTTTACACCTAGAACCAGACCGGGGAGATTAAGTATGATTACATTTATTTATGCATGAATGTAGTGAACATCTGCCAAAATCTATCTAATTTTAATTCTCCTTTTCAACAAAGATGACCATCTGCTCTGTCATCAGCAAAGATCTTGCTCTAAAAAGCTAAATCAAAGATCACCTGTCTTGTGCAACTTGTTCTCGCTTACCACAAAAAAATTTTAATGGTATCCATCTGTAGGTATAATGGTGAGCTGAAGCAGGTACATATTCATTGAGTCAAATTAGCAGCTGGAGTTGTAGCAAGCAGAATGACAAAATGTTTAGACTCTATCAATAACTAAAAGGCATGAAATTAGGTGTGCTGCTTAAAGCAGTCCACTTGTATAATTGTAATACAGACCCTTCAGATGCTGGCAACACAGAAATTAAAGTATATGCACTTTGCTTGAGGTAAAGTGTGTAATGAAACTGTTGAACTTGAATTCTCTATATTAGAGGTACACGCTTAATAACACAAAAAAATTCTGTCACTGCATAAATATAAAATGTAATTTAATAATTAAAAATTGCCAAATTTGTATTTAATGAGACACTGAGTTTTGTAATGTTCTGATTTGTAATCAAATTGCTCAAACTACAGAACTGTACCTTCCATTTTTTGCACCTTTTCTTGTTTCCCTCCCTGCCAAAGGGAGGGGAAATAGGAGGTAGGTGTTAGAACCTTTACATGACTCAGTGCTCACTAACAGAAAAGAAAAATATTAAAGAGGATATTATAACAGCATTTGAGTTAATAAGGTTTTATACTTCTTGCACAGCTGTCACTGGCCTTGTAGAATGTAATTGTGTTAGTTTTAACAAGAAAGTAGAAGCTTTGCAGGACTGTAAAGACTTCGATAAAGTTTGTCATAGGAGGAAATCTGCCAGAACCAGTAATCGTTAGGTACTGACCCTGCTGGCTCAGGCTGCCTGAGGAGCTGTGCTAGCAGATAGCTCCATGTGTTGCTGCAGCCCAGGCCAGCTGAACCTGAGCCTCCAGCCTGCTGCCAGCATCTAGAATGTTTTGCTACTCATGTCAAAACCAGAAGTTTTTTCTAATTGTGGCTGCAGATAACAGTGCATTGTTGATGCTTAGCACTTAGCAAAAAGGCAGCATTTGTGCTATGCAAATAAGCTATGTGCTTATTTGCAATTCACTAGAACTGTTTTGCCTAGCATTGGTGTGAACTTGTTTCTGTGCGCTTAGTACTATCAGCAAAAATTACATGACTTCATCAATCTCTCTCAATACCAATTAGTGGTTATTTTCCAGAACAGTCCAATTTAGATTAAGCTAAACTATTACGTTATTAGCACTTATATTATCCTGATGATCATGATCCAGCTTCTTTAATTAGGGCTCATCAGCACGTCTATGTAAGATTGCTCTTCTGTATTCTTTTCAATTTTTTTCATTACAGACTCATTAGCCTTACTGACACATCACTTTGTGTTCCAAGAAACACCTAACAATCAGGCCTTATCTGAATTATGTGTGATGTTTGAAATATTTTTAAATCTAACAATCATAGCATTGCATTCAAGGAATAGAGGTGATTTGAAATCTTTTTAAAAATTCACTTACACTTTACTATATGCAAAATTAGGCTGTAGATTAGAGAGAATAGACTAAAGCCTAAGATTTATGCATGATAAAAGCAAATTTCTTCTCTCTCATATGACTTCTTCCACATCTCTTTCAAAATACTCACTACAGCACATTGACCAGGTGTGCCTTCAGGACTACCTTTTCTGGGTGCAGGGTCACAACATCATGTTGAGGCCATGTGGAACCCATCCCATGGTATCTGCAGAAGGAAGGTGGAGCAGGGCTGACAAGGGAAGCAGATGCAGCCACCACCATAGCCTGGAACACGCATGCAGGTCCTCATTGAGGTGGATGGGCTGCAGCCAAGGCTGGCTTCTGGCTGGGGTGAGATCTGTTCAGGTGCAGGGCCAGACAGGCACAGCTGGGACACAGCTCAGGGAGTGATCTTCAGGACATCTACACCTGTCCCAGCGTGGCATCCTCCACAGGCTGTAGTGTGGATGTCTTCTCTACCATGGTCCTCTCCATGGGCTGCATAGGAATGGAACCGTCTGTGCCCCAGGCAGCCCCAGCCTCCCCTCACAGAGGCTGCCTGCAGACTCCGCCACCAGCACCTCGCCACAGACATGAGATAGATTCCTTTTAAGTGATATACTCTAAAATACATACACTAAGGCATGGCTTTCTTGTCCATCATAAAAACACACGTGTTTTAATATTTAGGTTTGCCAAACCATGGCTTACGTGGCCCTTATCGACAGGCTTCAGAGACCAAATAGCAGATTCAGAATTTAGCTTTCAAGAGTGGTTTTGGCCAGTCTATAGTGAAAGGCTGAGTGAATGGTGAGAGACTGTCCACCTTGTCCAAAGCAGAAATCCTAGATGTTGGGGGGTGGGGTGTTCAGGTAGTGTTTTAATAATCCTTTTTTTCTCTTACGTTTGCTAGAGACTGGAGCCATGGCCCCAGTAGCTCCTGGTGGAATGTGGCCCATACAAACTCCCTGGGGCCCAAGGTCTGGCACAGCAGAGGGTTTCCTCAGCACTCAGCCTGTCTGCCTCGGCCTCTTGTGAGTCACTGGTGTTAGCTGCTTAGCCAGGTAACACCAGGGAAAAAAGGCCTATGATATTTAATACATACTTGATGGGGTTTTTTTCTCTATATGGAATGGCTTGCTTGAACATACTGGATGTTCGAATAGATGACATTAGCATACTATCTCTGAACAAAGCACCTTCCCCTGCACTAAAGTTGTCCAGGTAATGGTAAAAAGTAATTCTGTGAAGGTCGATATTAAGTATAATTGAATGTATTCAAGGCACAACTGCAAATCTCTTGAAGCTGTCATAAACCACACAAAACTTTTTCCTCAGTGACAGTTTGTCGAGCATAAAAATGGAATTTGAAGAGCCTAAGCTATTTATTTCAAATCAGTGACATAAGCTTACGCTTCTGTTGTGTTCCATAGAAATGGAGTGTGTCCTGAACATACAGATGATGCCTTCTCTTTTATATATATAGAGAGATGCAACACTGATGTGTATATATACAATACAGAAACATCAGTGGCTAGAGTAAGAATATATAAATTTTGTACAATTTAAATACTTTCAAAATTAGAGAGAAGAATAATTGTCATTTTACATGCTCTGTATCTCTGGTTTAATGCATGTTGTTTCTAAAATAAGCAGCATCAATATTTAAAATAACAAAATTGTGACCATGACCTCAGTGGACAGCTTCTCTAGAATCTCTTGGCGTTTCTTTTAGAAAATCCATTAATTCCCACATATTAGAAGTTTGAGATGTCCTCAATTTTGATGATAGAAGCATTTGTGGAGCTGTGTGGTATAGCTCCAAGCTAAAAACAAGTAAAAAAATACATGAATGTAAAGGCTATATTATTTTCTTTCTATGTATTTTAGCACTGAGAAAATTCAGTTCACATTTGAGATATGGTATGCTGGAAATACCATGCAGGTCTAATTTTATGTAATCACTATCATTATAGAAATAATTAAATATAGTTGTGAATGAAATAGTTTTCTAATGACACAATACAAGGAGTATTTTTTTGCTGGCCTGTTTTTCTGAGGTCAAGGTGTGTATTATCTTTTGAGTGTGATAGAAAAAGACATGGATCCATAGGCTGAAGTGCTGTTGCCAAGTACATTCCTAAAACTCCAAAGTTATTTTAATTAGTACTAGTGCAATTCTTTCTAAACAGATGAACAATATTATCATAACTTTACAAATACTAATTGGTGGCCACTTGCTCACATACATATAAACTAAATTTCCTAGGATTTGCCTGGGGGGCACATTTTTTACCTACTTCATTTATAAAACATTATTGCAAAATAATAGATATTTTAATTAACCATTTTCTGGTGGGTGAAGATGCCAATGAAACATTTTCAATCAGAAGACTTTTTTTCAGTAACATAAGAATCGAGCTGTGAATTTGCTTGAAGTTTTTTCTTTAGATCTACTCTAAGTCTGGTTTGAAAAGATACCTTTTGTTGCACAAAAGGTAAAGCATAAGGATGAAGTGTTTTGAAGCGTTGTTAGGAATGTTGGAACAAGAACACAAGATTATATATATATAGTTAATCAAGTACTCAAAAAGCATCGAAGTCATGAGAACAGACTATGGTGACAAAATAATTGTCTCATAAGATGAATTACTTGACATTCAATTGATTTTTTTTTTATTGCTGTCTTTGGCATTTATATAGCAGCCTTATCAATCACTGTGATCAACTTACTGAGCATTTATTCCTGAAAAATAAAGCACATTTTGTTGAAATGGTTATGGCTGATATCTTGTCATTGAGGATATAAAATATTTTGCATTATTTATCTTTACATTTTAAAATAATGACCATGCAGATGAAACTATTTCTGTCAAATGTCTTCACTTCTACATATTCCATGACAACAGAGGATTCAGTATAAGAAGGGGAAATTAATACAATAAGATTACATTAGCTTAAACTCCTAATTATTTCTAATTTTTAAAAGGGAGCATGTGGCTCAGGCCTCCAACATTGTTCTCAGTTATACCATCTAGGCATGACTCACTGTCTTTTTTAAGGGCCCCAAATAGTTGTAACATCACCTAAACAAACAGTAGATGACATTCAACAAAAAGACTGTGGTTGTACAGAAAGCCACAGACTCAACAAAACTACAACTTGGACACCGAGATGGACTGAAAACAGTCTGGATTGTGTTCTCCACCTTGAACTTGGAGTCGTTCAATCTGAGGTCCTGTTCTGATGCAGGTTGTACCAGCAGGGTTGCTATATGCCTTTGGTGTATGAGATGACTGATCAAAGAAGTTTGTTTGTCTGTGTGTGTTGGGGTCAGGCAGTTGGGGGGTGGTGTTAGTACTGTCTAAAGCTTATTGCAGCCTTGGAGGGGTATTTTAAGACATCACTCTACTGGGCTGCAAGGGACAGGAAAAGTGTCCATCTTTTGTTGAAACTGTGCCACTGACTGTTTGTCCAAAGTGCAGCGACAGAGAGTGAGGCTGAGCAAGACAAAGGCTGCCTGTGTGCCTAAATGAGCTAAAGAGCAGTACCTCTTAAGAGGTGGAATGCCAGGGCTCTGGCTGCACATGGGGCATTCCTTCAAAATACTTTTGGCCCTTGTGTTTCCTCCTGGTAAGTGATGGGTGCCTGCCAGTTTGACACCCAAGAACATGGGACTGCACTGCAGAAACACCCATTGCTCCTAAACAGGCAATGGCTTTCTGGACCTCAGTGAGCTGTTCCAAGTCTTTCCCCACACTGCCCTGTTCCCTCCTGACTGTCCTGACCAATGCTTTAATTTGGCAGATTGAAGACCAAACAGATCCAGGATTTTTGTGCCTCAGTTACCCTTCTGTAACACAAATCCTTCTCTAACACAAGTTGCTGTGGTGATGGATTTGTTCATATTTTTCAGATCATTATGAATTTGGAGGAAAAGGAAAGGATGAGACATAAATAGACAGGTGAATAGAGGTGGCCTTATTCCACTCTCAGCCTTAAACGGAAGTCATTTTAGGACAATTAAATTACTTTAATTAAAGTAATTACTTTGTTCTTTATGTGACCGCATTGTATCCAGACACCAAACAGACCTGTTAGCTCTCATGCTTTCTTTATGAGGTTCTTCCATAGATCCATGTGGGAGACATGGGATCTCCTGGAAGACAGGGATTTCCTGGAGAGAGTCCAGCAGAGGCCACAAAAATGATTAAGGGCCTGGAGCATCTCTCCTATGAGGAAAAGCTGAGGGAGCTGGGGCTGTTTAGCCCAGAGAAGAGAAGACTGAGAGGGGATCTCATTAATGTTTATCAATATCTGAAGTGTGGGAGACAAAGGGAGATGGCCAAACTCTTTTCAGTGGCCTGTGGGGACAGGACAAGGGGCAATGGTCGCTAGTTGGACCACAGGAGGTTCCGCACCGATGTGCAAAACAACTTCATCACAGTGATGGTGACAGAGCACTGGAACAGGCTGCCCAGGGGGGTTGTGGAGTCTCCTCTGGAGATATTTCAGACCTGTCTGGACACAGACCTCCTCTAGGGAGCCTGCACTGGCAAGCGGGTTGGACTCTATGATCTCTCGAGGTCTCTTCCAACCCCTACAATTCTGTGAATGGGCTGTTCCCCAGCCACAGTACTGGCATTATAAAGGAACTCCCTGACTCCAGGCTGTACACCAGAATGAGCTGTGCCACTTAGTGCTACACTAGTGGCGATCCCTGAACTGAAAATTATCCTTCCCAGACAAATGCCCCTGATTCATGATACCATAGATTCATCTCAGAGCCTTAAGTGTCTGCTGTCAGAGCAAGCAAAATAATTTCTGTACTCTTTTCCTTCCTCCAGATCTAAAGTCAACTCCCACCACAGTAAATATTTCAAGTAGCCACTTGCAGACAGATTGTATACCTGAAAAATCGTGAAGGTAGAAGTGCAGAAATCAAGTTTACATAAAGGACCCATAAATACAAGTTTGAAAAAGTAGTGCTATTTCTGTCATTTTTTGAAGAATAGAAGAGGGAGTAGGGAGAGTTTAGACTGCACATATTTGACTGTGTAGAGAGTGTTTGACTTAAGTAAAAAATTCTCCACTTATTCACTTATGTTTTAGGATAAGAGTGAATTAAAATTCCCTCTCACTGTAAAATCATACAAACATCTTCAAAATGAAGATGAGAACTCAATATAAAATATGCAAACAACTGCAAAAAAATGTTCAAACATTTTAAGGGAAATATACATAAACCAAAAAGATTGCTGTTTCTGATCATTCTAGTCTCAGTGGTTTTTAGTGGGATTTTTTTCCTTTCCATACTGATGTCTCCTTGATCTCAATGAAAATTCTGGATGCACAGGGAGTGTGAGACTGGACCATTGATTATCCCAGAAATAAAACCTTATTTCCTACTTCAGATCTCTAAACCTTTATAAAAGAGCAAGATGGGCACTACAAATATTTCATACAATTTTCAGCTAAGTGCCTAAGGGATGTCCTGCAAACATAAGGAATGAAACACTATCTATGCATATACATATGTTTATGTATGTGTGTATGGATACACACGCAATATATATACACACACACACACACACACACACACACATATAAAATATGCAAACACACAAATGCTTATGTGCTACTTGATTTTACTTAGTCTTTTTGGGGTAGACAGGTATATTGTAAAAAGGTTATACACACAATGATTACAGGTTAAATAACAAAGTTTATAAATAGCAGCTCATGAGAGACTAAAAATCTACTGAATCATGAAGGATCAGAAAAATTCCGTTACTAGATTTTTGTGTCTACCTAGATAATAGATGGAATAGAAAGCCACCTGTCATACAAGAAAATGAATATTTTCCAAAGAAGTCAGGAGATGTGAGAAGAGCAATTGTATTGCATCCATGACAATAGGAAGATAGTAGGGGTAATTCAGGGCTGCATTATGTAATGTTTCGATCTTTTAGAAAAACAAACGCCTCCACAGTGAAGTTACATCACTTCGGTTTGTCAGCTTTGTAAAATAGCTGCAGACTTGTTGAGCCAAACCTTCTCTAATCCCATGTGAGGAGAGAAAAATACTTGACTGGTTATGAGTTTATGATATGCATGCAGTGCACAAGGGACTATCAGCAGAGACAATACCTGCCCTTCCTCATAAAGAGAGGTAGAAGGCATTTTTCACAAAGCTTGGGAAAGCTTGCTTTTTTTTCCCCCTTATGCATTACTACCCTTTATTGCCCACTAGTTACTGCTAGACCCCATGTTCTGTCCTGATAGGATTCAGAGGAACTTGTTAGAGCGGCACTGAAGTTAGTTCATGGAAATCCACATCGTTCTATGCCCATTTAGCCATCCAAGGGCAACATGAAGGTTTAGATGTTGTGTTTGTCTCTATTAATAATCTTGCTGCAGTTTCACTGTAAGATGAAGTCCTGCCATTTTTCTACCAGGCCATGCAAATTATATATGTTTAAAAACAGTCAAAATGGTGGTTACAAATGCTGACAAGCAGGAGACCAGAAGACAAATGTAGAGATAATTATTTGTCTATCAAGGGGTGTGGGTATGTGTTTATGAAGCCAATCAATGCCAAGAAACTCCCATTTAGGAAAATGTTATTCTCACGAAGGTATTCCTTTGTGAGAAGCATTAGCAGGTCTACAGACCAAGGCTGCTGCTGCATCTGGTATGCTTTGAACTGTGGGCTGTGACCCTGTGACATCCTAACAAATGTGTACTTCACTTGATAACTAAAGCTATACAAGAGACTTGTTTTTCCATTCACTTTGGTTTTAGTGCTAGAAAAAAGTCACAGGAGAAAACAAGAAACTACCTGAAAAAAAAAGGGGGTGGGGGTGGGGGGTGTGGGGGTTGTGTGCACCAAAATTACCCTTTTTGCTCTGGTGTTAATCTGGCCAGCTCAATGACCTTTTCCTCTTCTTTTTATTATTGCTAAACATTATACTGGTGACATTCAACTTCATTAGTATCTAAATGACCTACATTCAATCAACGGCTATTCTGCAAGTGGATGTTTTTATCCTGTAAGCTCAGGCAGCAATTATTTGAGCTTAGTCTTGACAATTCCCTTACTTACAAATACTTACAAAAATCTTAAAGACAGAATACTGGACAATAATGGTGTAACAAACTGTTCATTTTAAATATGGGCAAATTCCAACACCGAAATTATACCATAAGGTCTTGTACAATAATGAATCAAATTTTTAGTGACTATCATCTCCCACACATTCTAAAGCTCAGGAATAATACAAATGTAAATTAGGCTAAAATCTGAATGTTCATTATTGTAAAATAATGAGTTCCTTGTAGTCACCATGCCCAAATTTTAAAGGTTTCCTTTCTTCAAGGGTTTTTTGACTGACTTGATGCCCCACAGAGTATTCAGAACAATGCAGAAATTAGCATCCATAGTTCTTACCATTTGTGAGCAATGAACGCAGAGAAATGGCTAAGCTTCCAGAGGCTTTCTGCACAGCTGGAATGAAAAATAAAATATGATGCTAGTGATGTCTATTTACTGTGACAACACATTTTATTTTTTCCGGGAGGGAAAAAAAGAAGAAAAGAATAATCCTTGGAATAATAAGGACTAAGCAGTTAATTAAGCTGGCTACTTCCCTATCTTGGTGGCTGGATAATGCAATCTAATCCTTAGTTTAAAACCAAGGAAGACAATGGAATTTCATTCTCTGACAAAAGTCTGGTGTTTCCATTTTCAGCTCTTGAGAACCACAGAAGCTCTCACACTTTACTGTTCTCCCACAGAGTGTATGCCACTTTCTTAATTGTCCGTTAAATGCTCTGCCTGTTTATCCTAGAGCATCAAGTGTGCCAAGTATATGAAAACCCAAGCACTTTGACTTTAGTAACTGGAGGTAATTCACCATTGTCATCTCAATACTTATGATCAAGGCCTTTGTATTAAATGTCATCTGAAAGGCAACATATTTAGTAGCATTCTTTCTTATCACCATTGTGATTTAACATTAGCACAAATGAAAATTGCCATGGCATGAAAACATGTGCAAAGGCAATATCTGTATATTGTTCAGACTACATTGTGCAGTGAGACTAATAGACTAACACTGTTAAGAACACAGATTGCAGCTAAAGGAACCAAGCACATGATCGGCAATTCCAATGTTAGTAATTGCTCTGCACTGAGTTTTTTAATTTGTTTTCCTTTAAAACAAATGATAAATTAAATTTTCACGGTCTCTAAAAAAAAAGACAATAGATTGCTAGTTTCCATTTACACAACTCTTTCTTCTGTTAGAAAAAATAACAGAGATTCAGGGAAATAATAAACTGGCACAGAGAAGTGTAGAACTGAGCATAAGTTTCCATTTTTGCTATTGCATTGAGCTGAGAGAATAAATTGCCATGAATAAATCAGTAAAATTAACCTTCTGGTCCACTCATAAACAATGCACTGGACGTTCATGATTTTTCTAATATCGCTATTTAGTTCATGTTATATATCAAATATGCAATTTTAACTCTGTGGATAAAAACCACTAAAAGGAAAAAAAAAATCACCTTGTGATATATCAAAACCATAATTTCTTTTTTCTAATTGGGTGATTGTGAAAGACTTTAAGCCTCGAGTATGTCTCTATTTAGAAGTTGAGTGTTTCTGAGCAGTCACACATAAAAGTAACCATTCACTTTGCCTTACTGCACATCATGTCCCTTAAATTCTGATTACTATTATGCTGAGAAAAGGAAAAAGAAAAGAAGTACAAAGACATTTACTTTGCATTTACAGAAGAAGAGATTAATTTAGAATGTGACACGTATTTGTCCGGTTTATCCAGTCAGTGGCTTAGCTCCATTAATCTCTGCTCAGCAACTGCTGCTTATGGACATGTTCTTAACAGCCATGCTCTAAAAAGGCAGCCTCATGAGTTGCACAACAAACCAGCTTCAAATAACTTTTATAAAACTGAAAAGTTGGAACAAAATAAATTCACCATGAAGCTGTTTATTCTATTGTGATTTTTACATAAGCTAAAAAAAAAAGAGGCACAAGAAAAATGCTATTACCTGTAGTCAAGTAAGTCCCTTAAACTGTGAGCGTTCACACTGCCAGATTTTTTTGATGATTATGGCAATCTGGATTTGTGCAGAATTGCACTACGTATGGATAATAAAAGGTTATGCAGGAAAAACCCTGGTCAATGCACAGGGTAAAAAAAATTAAGCCATGACATATATTATTTGAGATGAATAATGTTTGTAAAGTTATATTTTATAGTATTACAGCCAATATATTTTTTAATGAGAAAGGATGTAAACTCATCACCTGCTGCCCCAGTTTGCACAGACAGAGTGATACTGAAAGAGCAGCCAGTCTGTTCCAAAGGGCCGTGAGGGCTCCCTGACCTGGCCCAGGTGGCAAAGGACAGATTTGCGGTATCTGTCCACATCCTGCCACCCGGGTCTCCCAGTCTGACCCTGCTCAGCTGAGCAGCTCCAGGAGCTGCGTTCTGCCTGCAAACCCCCAGCCCGCAGCAGGGCCGTGCTGGCCACAGCAAGCAAGGGGGATGGCCAGTGGGTCCAGCCGCTGGCCGTCCCACTTGCACCCATCCCCACACCCTGCACTCTCTCTCC